>JASSRZ010000074.1:5430642-5443507 GCA_032164315.1 Malacoctenus gilli
GCACGCACGCACACACAGAAGCACTCTCTCTCTCTCTCTCTCTCTCTCTCTCTCTCACACACACACACACACACACAGACACACACACACACACACACACACACACACACACACACACACACACACACCTATGCATATGTGACATGCGGCGCACAGCAGCGCGCGGCCCTGTTCTCGGTTTGGAAAATAACAAGCACGGAGAAACGACTCCCATAATGATGAAAGTGGACAGCGGGAGAAAGAAAAACGCCGCGCAGCCCCTCATTTGATGAATGGAAGCCACCAGCACATGCTAAAGGAAGATGGATGCGGGGAGGTTGCTGTCTATCAGGCATGTCCTCATTTCTATGTGTCACTGATGCTCCTAATGACGTCATCAATCATGACACAGCGCCATGGCGGGGGGGATTGAGGGGTCAGGGGTCAGGGAGAAAGCCTGTGGGCTGAATGAGACCAGCACTAAAACATTACACATGCACTGTAAATACTCTCCACTGTATAAACTGTTTCCATAGAAGGTCAAACAACAGCTTAAGTGTTTGGACTGCCGGAGTCGTGCAACGGTTGAGGAATTGATTTCAGGGTCACTTTCAAGAAGTGAAGAAGAAGAAAAAAAACCCCGCGAAGGCCTCAACGTGTTCGTCTTGAGGTTGCAATACATAACGTTGAAGTGCCGCGTCTGACAACATAATAATCTAACACTGGATGTGTTTTTATCTTTTGAAAGGTGGGAGACGAGAAAAGGCGTCACGGTAAACATCCGTCCGCATCCCAACGTTCCCCAACGCTGCACCTCGAGTCGCCAGTTTCAGCTGTTTGATGTGCCGCGCAGGGTCGCCTCAGGTGGACTCGCACGCTTCCACGGGAGCCCGGAAAAGTATCTGCGCAGCTGATTGAAATACACCTCGATGGAAAGAATTCCGAGTCGCACGGAGCGGCCATCGTGGCAACGCAATCTATTACATGCATGAGATTAGAGGAGCTTTCGAGGAGAAGCGAACGCACAGAGTCTGTGGCATAAATGAATGATTTAGCTGAAGGTAATGCAAGCCTATTGCATCCATTACATCAGTTTCTCTTCACAGGATTAGCTTTCCACGTGACGGCAGTTCACTACTGGTTCATTATGATAATTTCCCCCCTGTTCCAGTTGGTAAATACAAGGCTGTTTGTCATGAGCGGCATTCAGAGATGAAAAACAACTGGAGGGAAACGCGACAGGATCTCAGGATATTGGATTGTGCAGGGCGACATGGGAGAAAAGTCCTATCTCGATGGAAGAAATACACAATTTATATCACGATATGTATTTGTTTTCTGTCCGAAAAACTGTTCTACATCCAGCTCCACGAATCAGGTGGATCCTTGATGTGCTGTTGGGTTTTCTTTGGCTCCATAGCGAAATTCATACATTCATATAGCTGAATAAAACCAGCCTGGACCACAGTTACAGTTTGGTCCAAACTCAAAGGAGCGACATTCATGATGTGACGCTCCTTGTGGCGGCAGAAAGGAGGGAGTTGCGCAGAACGACGCGTTTCAAGGTTGAAACTTTATGATTGACGATCGGGCTGCAGCGTGGACTTGGCTTTGTGTCGCTTCAAATGGAGAAGAGATGAGTTGTGTGTCAAAGCTTCAGTTTGGGGCATGTTTTCGGTGTCTCTTCAGAGCGTCACGCTCCACCTTTGCTGCTGCACGGCGAGTAAAATGCGGTTCAGAGGGGGGGCGGGGCAGTCGATGCTCAAGGCAGCAGTGAGCCAGGCAGAGAGAGGACGAATCGCAGTGTCCGTATGTGAAATAAGCAGTATCGACATCCAATATATTGCCTCATTCTGTATCCCAAAGAAAACTAAACCTGTCTTAAAACACCAATTTATCCCTCATCCCTTCGTCTCAAGAGATACAATCCCAAAAACGAGACTCAAAAATTCTAGAAAACAAGAAACTCATCAAAAAATCTGCCAGCGTGGACTGACATTTTAAATGTCGTTGGGTTTTTAACACTGAATGTTGTGCTGCTTTCATTTAAAAAACTCAATAGAATCCTTGAGGAGCGAGAAAAAAAAAAATCAAGCACGACTCTTTAGATTCACCAGAATTTTGTATTTTGACTGATGCACTTGAGAAAAAAAAAAATCGCCGTGCACGACAGTTCCTCTGCTGCTTTCTCTGCTGCCAACAGAAGTGGGAGAAATCTCTGAAGAGCATCACCTCTGCACAAAAGTGGGTTTTTTTTGACAGAAACGAGGTGCACTGGCTTGTCAGACCTCACGTTTCGACTCTTCTTTCCCGAACAGCCGAGTCCGCTCGATTGCTTCTCCTCAAACTCCTTGAAAGTGCGCGATGACGAAAGTGTTCTTTGTGTATTCCAGACAAACTTTGCGTCGCATAAACACCGTTTTACAAAAACGTGCGACTTGTATAATCATAAAGGGACATAACGATCTAATCTGTCACTTCCTCAAAGTGTGATAGGCCAATACATCAGCACAGGAAAAGTCATTCATCACCAAGCGGCGGCAGGTTATGGCAGTGTGCTGATGGATAGGAGCGGTGGATAGAGAGGATGGCTGAGTTGCCCTTGTCGAAGTTATGAAAAGGAGAGGAATGGGTGGATGGGGGGGGGGGGGGAGAGGAGGAGGAGGAGGAGGAGGAGGAGGAGGAGGAGGAGGATGCAGCGGGACCTAAATGTGTTCTGAACAGACTCGTTTGTCACGCTTTGTCATCAAGGGACATCAAGGCGGTAAACAGCCCGTACGTGTGTGTGTGTGTGTGTGTGTGTGTGTGTGTGTGTGTGTGTGTGTGTGTGTGTGTGTGTGTGTGTGTACAGTAGCAAACATATACGTGAGGGACAGATAGTGTGTGTAGGACTGTGTGTGAAGAGAGTACATGTGCATTCAATTACTCCACCCATTGCTCACCGGGTTATAAATTTTGTTTATCAGGAAAATAAAGGCATCATGTAAAAGTGTGTGTGTGTCTGTGTGTGTGTGTGTGTGTCTCTGATGTGCGTGTGTGTGTGTGAGATGTGTGTGAACGCGCGCTAGCACTCATTCAGGCCGATGTATGTGTTGTGGAATTTCAAGCATTTGACCCCAATCTGTGTCTCTGCATTATTTATAGTCTGATGCCAGCTTCCCTTTGTTTGTTTTTCAAAGCTTGTCTGAGGAGTCGAGGTGTGGGAAAAAAAAAAACAACAAAAAGGGAGAAAGAAGAGGTGAGATGACAGAGAAATATGGAAAAATCCAGGAAATATCACCCCTTTGTAGAAGAAGACTCTTCCTCCATCGCTCTCTTTCGTTCTTTGAGTAAACGCAACAAATCGCATCAAAAGTATTACGGCTAATTGATCGCTCTGGACCTTCCTGTCGTTCTCCCGGAGGAGTTTGGAACATATAGTTGGTCCAGACAGGCTGGAGAATAGGATTTAGGGAGGCTGTCCTCAATGTACACGCCAATAAACGCGCCTTACAGTCCCTTTATGTGACACACACACACACACACACACACACACACACAAGCATCCACACCCAGCGAGCGCGACAGCCCAGCTCGCCCAGGCCCGGCTGACGGGGCAACAGTGTGTATCCTCAGAGACCCGCTGGGCCAAATCAATGGCAGCCAGCAGCCTTCCACAATGAGCGCCACCATTTTACTGGCTGCCACCCAGCGCAGCAGAGAAGCGGCTAAATCGTCTGTGAGGAGAGCACAACACCATGGCTTGGCCGCTTACAATGAGCACGCGTCACAGCGGAGAGGGAGGGGGGGGAGGGGGGAGGGGGAGGGGGGGGGAACCCACATATCAGTGTGATGCAGGATGCGTTTGCACCAGGCGGCCAATTTGTTGAGCAAACCTTAACGCACGCTGCTCGTGTGTTGCATTCGTCGGGAGGCGAATTTGCCGCGACCCAGCTCATCCCGACTGCTTCGTGCATGTTTGACCATGTGTGTATGTGTGTGTGCGTCTGAGGGTGTGAGCACATGACGACACAGAGGTCGACCGTTCTGTTGGGTTGCGTTCAGGTTCGTCGCCTCGCGATCGCCATCCGGGCGGGTGATTCCCTACAATCTGGTCGAGCTGCATGCGTACGTTGAGTCCGCCCGTGAAAAAAAACACACACACCTCCCAGACACAAACACACACGCACGCACACACACGCGCTCCCCCTCACCGCTGGCACGACGGACCAGTTTCTAATCGGTGAATCAGCATATCAGCCAAGAAATGTCAGATTAGGTCCTAATCCCGCATTTTGGTGCCTTTAGTTTCGACACTGCCCCATTATGTCTGCCTCCGTGTGCGAACGGAGACAATACGGATGCCGACACACACACACACACACACGGGCACGCACGCGGCTTTGCGCATCGGGATGCGCACACACCCACCGGGGAGCACAGACAGTCTCGGGCTCAGGAGGTGACAAGAGCTGCGCGGGAGGAGGAATCAATCCGCGCCCTGACTGACGTTTGATCCCGACTCCAGTTTCCGCACGTCCCGTTTGAAACCCACGCACACAAACACGCTCGCGACGAAACCCAAAAAGCTCCGCAAAACGCTTCATTCGTCCTGACCCGAAGCCGCTTATTAATCCAGCTGTCTTCGCGGCGAGAATTTGTTACAATATATTAATCAAACGTTTAGCGTTTTGGGAGTTTAAACTGTTACGCGGAGACTTTGAGGCGAACGAGAGGAATTCGCGCCGTTCCCTTATTAACCCAAATTATTTTTCTAATCTTCCCCAGAACAATTTCGTCCCTCTCCTTTTATGTGCGACATTTTTTTTGGGTTCGCTCGCTGTCATCTCATCTCTTTGTAGACACAATCTGTTCGTGATTTGCATGAATAAACCACGAGGAGGCCGCTGAATAAGCACGTCGTTATCCTCGGCGATAAGCTGCATACCTTGGAAACCGGGCGGGGGGGAAAAACAACCCCCTCAAAACAGCTCCATTGAAAAAAATCCCCCCATCGTTTATTGACGTCCGAGCCGAGACAGCCGAGGCGGAGCGCGTCTGTAACTCGAGAAGACAACCTTGTTATTTTCAATAAAGCCATTACAGGAGCTTCTTATGAAAGGCACAGGGGAGGCCGGCTGGCGGTTGCGCGTCTCTTCGCTCGGGGCCGGGAGATCCAGAGGATGCGCGGGGAAAACGACGCCAATCTCCACACCGGGGGGATGTATTAAATGACCGGTCTAATTTAATCGTGAGATATTGAGGAACCTGCGCGGGCACTTCCTGTGTCTAAAGGCCGTCCAGGAATGGAGGACTTGGGCGATTGCTGAGTAGGTGCTTTGGGATGCATTAGAGAGGAAAGGAAGTGATTCCACAGCACATGTTTACAGGATGAACCACGGACGCAATGTAATTACACTCAGCTCGTCTCCTACGGCACTGGACCAAAATCACTGACGTGGCTCCAGATATCAGTAATCCGACTACTTACACTATAGGGGTTGTTTTTTAACACCATATGCAAACAAAGGTCCATGTTCGTAGAGAGAGCGAGCGAGCGCACACTTGCTTCGCGCCGGACTCCCGGCCATTCACCGCTTCACGCTCGCGCCGATCCGGCAGCATTCCTGTCGGAAGAATACATGAAAGCCGCTCACTGGATCTCCCGGATACAGCGGAACTTTTAAGGTCACCGTCGTAATATCTGTAGCCCGAGGCATGGAGTCGTCTGAGGACGCAGCATGTCTAGTAATTTCCAATGTTTGGTGTTCCTAAAGAGATTATTCCTTCACATGCACGCGCAAATAAACATTCGAAGGGACGAGGCAGGTCACTCAAATCTTTCAACCTTTCACGGGGGGAGGGGAGGGGCCGGGGGGGGGGGGGGTCCGGTCTTTACGAGGACTGCTACACCGATAAAACCCTCACAATCAAAACTAACGGCGACGGCTGAGGGGAAAAAACTGCACAGGCACAGGCACACACATCACATATCACGCATCATTTAATCCCAGGTGCCTTGGGGAGTCTGAGGGAAAGCGGGAGGCTGAACATAATTCCTGAACACGAACAACAAGAAATGGGATTTGTGTTGGACTTTCAGCCCCCAAGAGAGCAGAGGGAGCGAGAGAGCGAAGCGACGGCGGGACGGAGGAGAAACAAAGCCACGAGAGACGAAGCTCGAATCGACGGTCTTATCCTCGGAAAAAAACAACCCGAAATCAACGTCATTAATTGAAAATCTTTGACAAACAGTTGGTGAGGCAGAATTAGGAGCTCAGAGAGGCGAATAGAATCGAATGTGTGGCGGGTGATTGGTGGGAGCCAAATTGAGGGTATCCAGTTGCTGTTTGGCGCGGCCATTTGTGAACGGGGAGGTTGCGAATCTTCGCCAAGGACTGGTGTTCGACCACAAAAGCCGGGACAGACACCTGGAGAGCTTTTATGTGGAGCCATCACGAGATGCTCTCTTCCTTGCTCATCCAATCGAAATAATAAAGCTTCGTTGTGGGTTGACATCAACAGATTCGTCTTTTGTTTGTTGTTCTTTACACCTGGGGGTGGGAGGTTGTTTACCCCCCAAAAAAAGCCCCTTCTTAGCCATGAAACGATACGCGTTTCTTCCGCTCACAGATTTGCATTCCAGCAGCAGCACCACCCACAGAAACGGACTTAATCCATTAAGACCTGAGGCAAATTTTGCACGCAGCCCTTTATGATCTTTGTGCACGCTTCCCTTTACGGCCGGATGCGACGCGCGATCGTACCTGCGGCGACAGGTATTACCGCGGATCGTCACCGGTCACAGAATCCTCGCATGAATGGCTTCGTTCGGTCTCGCGTTCGACTCCGACGGGAGAATCCAGTTGGTGCCTCGTCGGGTTACAACGTATTAAGGAAAAAATAGCCACGGGCAGAAAGCTGCCCACACTGTCTGACTGGGAATTAATATCTCCACCGTGGTGGTGACTTAAAACCGAGAATGTGACTGCAAGAAAAAACGGGGGGATGTTGTCGTATCTTGGTGTACAAAAAATAATTGTCCAAGAGCTCTCTCTTTCGATCTCGACGCCCCAGAAAAAGAGCGATTTCACAGACATCCGCTGAGTTTTACCACTGGGTTGATGGGACAGTGATGAAAGGAAGGAATAATGGGATGTAATGCAAACACATGTCAAACAGACACCAGTCGACTGGGCAGGGGAGGAGGAGATGATGAGGGAAAAGGGAAAAAAAAAGGGCAAAGCAGGGACCCAAAAAATGAATGTATGATCGAGCAAATAAATCACTTTGGAAAAACGGACGGTAGGAGGAGAAGTGGCGACAAGCGGCACGGCGGCAGAGAGAAAGAAGAAATGTGCAAGTCCTGCAGCCGTGCCGCTAAGCCCCCAGTGCAGATTAAAGTGTACAGTAATAAGGAGGGGTGGGAAAGCGAGGAAGGAGGAAGAAGGGAGAGAGAGAGAGAGAGAGAGAGAGAGAGAGAGAGAGAGAGAGAGAGAGAGTCCAAAAAGCAGGAGACAGAAGTGCAGAGGGAAAATAAAGCTTTGTGGTCTGGCACCAGTGTGCGATGTAAAACCATCATGCGTGCCGTGGGGATAGAAGATGAGGGAAAAGGAGCACGGCGTTGGTGGGAAAGACGCGGGGAGAGGACAATTATTGAGACGGAAGGCAGGCGGAGAGGAGACAGAGACAATAAACGGGAAACTGAGAGGGAGAGGAAACATTTCGGTCTCCGCCGTAGAACTTGAGCTCGGATTGTGACAGTGTGCGACTCTGTGTGTGTGTGTGTGTGTGTGTGTGTGTGTGTTTGAGCCTGCTTGGAAAATGGAATTGTTGTGGTTGTGCCTGGCTCCTACAGAGGGTCTCCCTCTGATTGGTACATGACGGAGAGGGGGGTGGGGGGGGGGGCTGCGTGAAGGGGATCGCCCGAAACACAAACTTGTCTGACAGTATTTTGCTCCCCCCTCCTCCCCCCTCTCCCTCCCTCCCTCTCTTTCTTCCCATAGACATATGTCATTTCCTTTCCTTTCAGAAAAATCCAACAACCCCCCCCCCTCAACACCCACCACCACACACAGACATATAAAAGGCACACACAACCCATGTAGCAATGTAATAAATATGGAAATCTGATGCCACTGAATCTCTGTTTCGGAAATAATAACCGGAACGCTGCTAAAAATGTCGGTAAACAAAAAAGGCTTTGCTCCGTATGTCCTGACACGACTGTGCTTTGATAAAAGATGAAGATGGGACCAACAAAGCAATTTTATTCTGGAAAACAAAACCCACCCAAGCCTCGTAAACAAGCGCAACACGGCAAACGGAGAAGAAGGGAGCCACCGAACGGAGGCAAAAACGCAGGGAGAACAGACGAAGCGAGCAAAGTCTTAAGTTGAATTTTTAATATCTCACCATATGCTCCTCTCCACAGGTGAAGACGTCTTTGCTATTAATTACCAATTCACAGCCTGTATGTGGGTGTGATTGCGTGATGGAGACAAAGGAAGCAAGTGGGGCACGAGTGACAGAAGGAGAAGAGCTCCAGAAAGCAAAGACGAGGTGCGACGCCAACAAACGGGCCAAACGGAGAACAAACGAGAATCAGCGGGGAGATAGCAGCGACGCGAAGGCTTGATCAAGGAGAAAGAGAGCGACGTCAGAGGAGTTCGGGAGGAAATCTAGATATCAGACAGGAAGCCCGGGACGCCGCTCAACTGACGGACGGACGATGGCGAGAGCCGAGACAGATGAGAAGCTGCCCCTCAGACGGCCAGGTGAATCAATAGCTCCGCTGCGCCTCTTTCCACCACTCCCAGCCGCTCGTCCACCTCCTCCGATTCCTGTCCGCTCCCGCGTGCAGCCACGCAGCTGGACGCCGGACGGCCGTGAAGCCTCCTGCCCGCTCGGCCCGACTCTTACAGGCTGTTTTCGCGCCAGCCTGTCGCTCAAAGAATCATAACAGGAAGTGAAGAAGAAATCACAAGTGTGCGTCTGCTTTTTTTCCCTCTCGTGCGACAGGAAACGCTTTAAATTCGACGATCTCTGTGCGCAGTTTCTCTCACTGCTCTGCTCCTACTTGGTGTTTTTTCTAGCCGCGGGACAGACCAACCCGGGGCAGCACTCTGGCTCCGCTGACCTGCTCAAATCTTCCTGGTTTAGACCACGTTGGCCCGGTCTGTGGGAACCAAAGGCGGAGCGGCTATAATTACCAGGCCGTCTCATAACATCCCTGACCTCGGCGTCACCTCTCTTAACCCCGAACGACCTCCCGATACGATGCGGACATTCGCCACCGAAAGTGTCACGCTCTCATGTCACAGCGAGACACTCGTACACTCGCACAAATGTAGAAATATGCTGACAAACATACAAACACACACTCTGTGTCACACTCCCTCACTCACAGCTGGCTCTGCAGACGCTGGCATCCATCACATCTTGTGAAACTTAATCTCTCTGAGAAGCGGAACAGCTGCAGTGGCACGCATGTCCGCATGCACACACACACACACACACACACACACACACACACAGCGACAACATCAGCTGGAGCAAACTTGCTCATCCGCAAGACTGGCATGTGACGAGGCACCTCTGACCTGAGAGTAGCAGGATACGGCCATAAAACAGGTTGTCGCCCCAGTTCCGAAACGCGCTCGAAAGTAACTACAGACAGCCGCCCAAAGCACCCATCACGCTGACGTTGATACAACCTGCGGCAACTTTGCATTAAATATTCATGCGCTCAACATTTCGCAACAGTATTTTAGAGGACAATAACGTCAATATTTAGATGGCCAAACTTGTTTAATGGCCGACAAAAGTCTTTGGCGATGGCAGCGGACATCTCGGGGAGGTTTCATCAGCGGCGGCGCGACTTGGAGAGCTTTTTATTGCGATTCAACGCACTTAGTGAAGCGGACAAACTGTGTGCGCACGCTGCACATCAGTCAAACACATGAAGGTACCTCACTTATTCCCCCTTGCTCGCGCTCTCTCTCTCTCTCTCTCTCTCGCTCTCTCTCGCTCTCTCTCTGTACACATGCGTCTCCCTCACACACTCAAGACTAATTGCTGTAAAAGTACTTGCATGATTGATTTGTAAGCCAGCAGCGAGGTCTGTAATGCTGCCATAGACAGTGTTTGAGCAGGACTGCTGACTCCTGTCAAACATGCACACACACACTCACTCTCTCTCTCCCTCTCCCTCTCCCTCTCACACACACACACACACTGATAGAAAAAGCCACATTTCAGCACATTACTGTCATTTACCGACGGACGGGTGATGAATAAATAGAAATACTGCAACATCCTGTGTGGTCTAAGTGAGGCCACACTTAAACTAAAGGTTTTCTGGCGCTCACATGAAACATTTTTTTTGCGTATGGGCTTCCGAAAACGAGTGGGAATAGATTAGACGCAGGCAGTCGGGGTGGAATCCACAGGCAGGAATTCACCTCTGTAATCCACTGTCGCCTGTTCGAGCCAGAGAAGAAGAAGAAGGGGGAAAAAAAGGTTCTTTTAAATGCATAAATTCACTGGCAGCCCACTCAAAACAGCCCCGAATGACTGACAGCCATTTACTAATCCCATTGCTTTGTGTCTGCACACACCGTTACACGTCCACCCCGTGTGTTTGTGCCGGTGGCTCCGGTTCAGTCATGAGAAAACACCTCTGAGCATGTTTTGAGGGAGGGGAATGGGAGGGGGGGGGGGACCAAACCCGAGGCGGGCAGGCTGACAGGCACCAAATAAATAAGCAAGCGGTTTACAGCCTCCTTAATCTCTCATCAGCATTTAAAAAAAACTCATTTCAAGAGACGCCTTAAAGCGAGGAGAACTGTAATAATCTCGCGGCATTTTTTGGGGGGGGGCACGAGTGTGATCAACGCTGCATCAAGTGTACATCGCGGTGGAAGCACCGGCTGATCCAGCAAACTGGTGACTGGAACGGCGTAACGCAAACCCGGCACCGGAACGACACAGGACACGGTGGGGATCTCCGAGGGAGGGAGGGGGGGGGGGGCACAAGATTCACCAGATCACTGGATCAGATTAAAATGCAGATCTATATGAACTCACCGGACATGACACGCGTCCCACCTCTCGAATAAAACCCGGGATTGACGCCGCGAACGCGGCAAGCGAAGGCGCCCGCCGCCTCCCCTCCAACAGCGGTCGAACTACCAACTCATCCCGGCGAGAGCCGATACAGATACGAGGTGTCAGTCATGTGCGGCTGACACTGGAGGACGCATCCACACACACACACACCAACACACACATGAAACGCGGATGCTTCGGGGGCGCCTCGCACTTGAATATCAACAGAAGTTAGTGCACTGCGGCGCATGTAAACAACAACAACAACAAGAGCAAACTACAGCCGGGAGACGAGCGGAGCGACGCGCTCACCATATCAGCGTCCTGCCCGGAGGAGCCGTCGTTGGAGAGAGAAAAAGGGGGGGAAAGTCGCAGTCTGAGTCGGTTCGAGCTCGCCCCGTCCGTCGTCTGCCTGTACAACATCCACAGAGGCTGCAGCCGCTTTGCCCAAATAATCCAGCAGCCGTGCGTCTGCGCTCTCTCTCTCTCTCTCTCTCGCTCTCTCTCTCTCCCTCTCTCTCTCGCTCTCTCTCGCTCCAATAATTTCCTACTCGTTGTCCATATGACTCGGTAAGGTAGCTGCTAAATCCCACCGTGTGGTGGCTAGAGACGAGTCGGGGTGGGGGTGGGGGGGCGAATTTAAAGCCGCAGACGTCGTACAGGGGGCGGCTTTACGCATCACTGTATTTGGGAGGGGAGGGGGGGTCCATTCAGTGGCAACATGAACTCGCCGCGGGGGCTTCGACTTGCCTCCGCCATCGCTCCCTCGTTCGGCCAGACAAGAAATCGTCCCGTTGAACGAGATTTCTGGGGGGGGGTCTGAAGAAACCCCCCCAGAGTTTCAGTCACGGAAGCGAGTGCCTGCTCCGTCTAGAGGGTAAAAAAAAACCCCCAACCTTTAATTGCCTCACTCGACTTGATTTCGTTAAATTTGCTCGATTTATTTAGTGAGAAAATCGAACTTGACTTTCGATAAAAATCTCACTTTCTGTCAACAGGCTCTCTGGGATAATTTGAAGATTAGAAGAGGGGCCAATCACCAGCGCGATTTATCCACGGAGACAAGTGGAGCTGATCTTATCTCCAGCGAAGAGAAGCTCTTTGATAAAAGTCGGATGTGGCCTCAGCGTCTCCCAGCACTTTCCAAACGGGACGTAAACTTTGGAACGAGTGATTTTTAGGAGTCTGTCGCGAGGAAACAAAACCTCGCAGTGACGTTCCACTTTGAGTTTTGTGCGCGGAGACGCATTCGTGGTCCGTTGGCGACTGAGTTGTGGTTCTCGGCATGTTTTATGGTGTGTAAAAGCTTTCAAAGCGTCAGGTGTGCTGAAAGAGTGTCAGCGAAGGAGGCAGAAAAAGGTGAGGCAGCCGACCGGATCGACTCCCCCAGAAACGAGCACATGCGTGCACTACGCGGCGCGCGTCCCGACATACGGATACACTGACGCGCTTGGGTGTGCTGACCTAGAACACCGAACACAATCAGTGGTTCAGCAGATCCCATCAGCACAATGTAAATGAGACGGAGAAGCCAAACGTGCTTTTGTTGCAGAAAAGTCCTCAGCGACGGAAGGGCTGCGGGAAAAACACGACCTCAGGCCAGCCTCGGACACACACACGGACACACACACACACACCAGAGACAGATGTGATTGCCCACGAGAACACGACGAGGTTCTGCACACACACACACGCGAAAGATAATAACGTAATCGACGAGGGTGTCGAGATAACTTCCCAAACTAAAACAGGAGTACGGCTAAATTCAACGGGTCACATGACACTCGGCGAGACAAGT
>JASSRZ010000074.1:5459001-5469293 GCA_032164315.1 Malacoctenus gilli
GCCAGGGGGGCAGCGGGGCATCAGATATCTGCCCCCCCCCCCACCCCAACCATATTTGTGATCTGGTGTCACAGCGGGGCCGCCCATAACACTGACATGGTTCCCTACAAAACTACGTCTCCGGACGAATCCCCACTCGAGCTCCGGCAACTCCTCCCAACCGTGAGGATTTTCCGACCCCAAAAAAAAAAGAAAGAAAAAAAATCATCAGCAAAATGCCGGTTTGTAAACATGTTTACTCTTTCGAGGTGTGTACGCAGCGCCGATCAGGACTCGCCCAGGATATTAGGTGGGTTATTGCAGGTCAAGCTGGCAACGGGGGACTCTCAGAGCGGCATGACACCGTTTTGTGTAAACAACTTGAACTTGTTTACAAGTTGAGAGCGCACCCCCAACATTTAAGCATGCGCGCAAAGTGATCGGCATCGAATCGGCCCCCTCAAGGATGATGAAGCATTTTCAGAGGATGCGAGATAAAATGCAGAAAGCGACCCCCGACATCTGAAGGCTTGAAAACAGCCGACAAAAGAACGCAGCTACAGATGTTCCTCCAACGACTGGCGTGTAAAAATAAAGGAGGAAGACTGTGATCGCACACACGCACGCAAACAAATTACCTTAAATAACCTTAATCCCAAACTACATGTAAATTTGCGTTCCTGAAACGAAAGGTGGGACGAGTACAGCTGCATCTGGCATCGCCAGCTCCATCAGATTAGAATATTCGCTCCTTTTTCCGACGAATATCTCGGGAGTTAAAATCAAACAAATACGTTTGGATTTGTTCCTTTTTTTCCCGAACAGATATTCATCTGCGAAAGCCATCCGAGGCAAAACATCCAGCGCAAGAAGAAAAAACAACAACCTCCAAACAATTCAGACAGATGAGCGACGACGTGAGGATGTATTCAAGGATTAATTGCTTTTCTTTGTGTCTTCTTTTATCGCAATTAGCAGCGTGCGGGAAACAGAGAAACTTGCCGCGCTTCTTCCGTCGCTTTGCGTAATCCCGGACCGACTTCATGGTTTGAGATTTGTATTCTGCGGAGGCCAAACCATCTGTTGCAGGTGGTTCCCTCTGAAATAGTTTCGACGTGCTGGGGATTGTTTTCGGGGATAATTTGGAACCAATCGGATGAATCCCTCACGATGCTGCACGGCGGATAAGAATCTGCCACTGATTTCCACCACATCGCTCCCTCTGGTTGCAGAACGACGGCGAGGAATCGGAATTTGGGAACGTAACGGTCGGAAGAACAACGAAGCAGCCCTCCGTCAGACTCAAACACTCGAGGTCACGTGTCGCCGTGAACGAGTCGCTTGGCTTTGCTCGGGCAAACGAAGAGGGGCTCCTCTTTCAGAAGGACCTCCACAAGCGCCATCTCTCCGAGCAGACGTCTCTGGCCGGCCGGCGGCTGCTCCGGCTGGGACGCTTTTAAATTTTGGGGACGGAGAAGGCGTCTCTCTTGGTCACTTCGCCGCCGCGCTCCTCAACCTTGCTGGGACGGGACGTTTGGAAGCACCCGTCTCGTGCTATAACTCTGCCTGCCAGAGACCTTGCTGATAAAAGATGACTGGTTTAAAGATCTCTCTGGTCCTCCAAGACTTTCAATGGAATACTACCCAGTTTTATGGGCATTTGTTTGCGCAAATTACTTCGTTCAAAACTAAATATACATATTTACCACTTGTTTATTGCTGATGCTGCTGGTTTATTTTTGTGAACTGATCCTGAGCGACTTCAGGTTGAAGAGAAGTGAACGAGTGAAGATTTCCGCGAACTACTGGGATCAGAAACATCACTGTTGCGATGTATAACCACGAGTTACAGTGTGATAATAAAAGTTGAATTGGAAACCGCAGAACTGAAGGATTTCCAGACCTTTATTTTGAATTTTGTACGATTGGTGTCCAAATTGTTTTCAACCATTCAAATCAAAATCAGGTTGACCGCAACAGCGAAACGACTGCAAAATGAAGCAACGATGATCAACCACACTCGAGTACGATCCTCAAATTAGAAAGAGCGACAGTTACTTTTCGCAAAATGTCTTATTTTGCAGATTCGATTCCATGGCACACATGTTTTATATAAAGCCAATTTAAGTCGTAGAGTTTGTGTGATAGAAGCCTTCATTGGAGCCCATATTGTGGAATAACTGGCTCTGACAGACACACTGTAAAGTTCCATGGACATTCATCCAAATGTAAAAAAAAAAACATACAAAAGAGGTTCTCTTAAAAAGAAAAAAAAGGAGATCTTTTGGAGTTGGCGCCAAGCGAAGCCAGACTGGGATTGAATAGAACGCGGGATAATTAGACCCGATCCGAAAGGTCAGTTAACAAACAGCAGCGGGTGGGGGAAGGAAGAGCAGCGATGTAATAATAACAAGTCGAAGTTAGAGTCTATGTAAAGTCATAGAAACTGAAATAATTAGTTTTTGCACTTCAAAGACAAATTTTTTTGGGGGGGGGGGGAAATATTTCCCCTGCCTCCATCTCCTGAAAAACAACAGAAAGTTAAATAAAAAGACGAGATGAAAGAAAAAGTGGGCTCCGCGATATTCCTGCAACCGCTCCGGAGTGAGACGTATAGACCAGAACGAAACAGCAGGCGCAATAAACCATAAATAGACCATGTGGACGTATGGTCGCAGTTTTGGCATAAAATTGGACGCAGATTGCTTCACCACCGAAAACCAATCGGTGCTCGCCATGTAAATACACAATCAGGGGGCGGATACTGAATTTACATTGACTGCTGGGACTCTGGTGGCATTGTGTCGTTTTTTTGTTGCTTTTTTAGACCTGTTAAATCTTCTAAATGCCAACTTTCCTCAAACGAAACACCTCCACTTTCGAGGTGGGCAATCTGAGAACAAAACCATCCAAAATAGCGCCAGTGACGCGGCAACGCTTCCTCAGACAAATTCACAGAACACATTTCTATTTGGACCACAAACGTTTCTCTATACGAGAGTTCTTTATTCGTGAGTCGAAACTGCACATTCGGGATATTTTCATGGGATGTTGTGGCGCCCTGTGGTGGCCAGTTTCAGGAGAGCGCTGCATCTCTTTCCCCAACTGGACGAATACTAAATAACTTCCCAGTTATTATCCCACCAAATCCCACTTCAATTTACGGATAGTTAATGAACGTGCACTTTTGGCGGGTCGAACGGTGACTACGAAGAGAAAAAAACAAACAAAAAAAAACCCCTCCCCACATCGGAACCCGCTCCAGACGTTTAGCTGTCAACAGCTCGTGTTTATGGTCCACAGCCTTTCCCGCGGCTAAAAGCTCCGGACCCTCCGAAACTTCCAACCTCTCACTCAGCTGACAGCAACAAACATCCTCTGCGTCACCGGCATGTTATTTGGCCTTTTTCTCACCTCAAGCAAATATATCTCGTATCTCATCGATGAATAGTCTTGCAGACGCGGCGGCGGCAACAACGCGTCCTTCTTTTTCCACACGTGACTGAATTTACGGTCCGCCTTCTTCCTTAATATGTTCACAAAAAAAAGGTAACACGACGGTAACGACGCGCTCCAGACGGTCTCGTAACGTGATTTCCACGAGAAAAAAAGGGGCATAAAATTAGGGAACGACGTCTTTACACTCAGCGGAAGAAAAACCACGGCAACAGGAGAGAGTCGCTGTGAGCCATCGACAGTGCAGCTAATTCCATGTAATGGCAGGGAAATGACACATCTTACACAAAGGCTACAAACATCCCCGCTGTGAAACGGTGTCATGCCTTTGTGGATTAATCCCACTTTTTTTCCTCCTTTTTTCCCCCCCAAATGCTATCTAACACGGAGGAAATCGCAACGACTGTTCTCCTGTGCGGCGGATGTTATGGCGCGCTCGGGGTGGCCCCGTAGCCATGGATATATGGTGACAATTGTGAATTATCATTGGGTAGGTGCAACAAATTACTCAGCGGTGTCCTACTTTTAAAGACATATTAGACTCCTCTGCGCTCGGGGCGAAGAAGGCGAATGACAGAAGGAGTGAAACAAGTAAAAGCGAGCGTCTACACTACGGAGAGGGGGGAGCAAGACGTATTGAACTGGTGCTGCGCCGTGATGAAGAGAAAAGGGAGATCTGGAGAATTATAGCCAATGAGAAAGGGCAAAACGAGATATAAGAGGGAGGAGGAACTTCTGAAAGTGGGAAAACTTCGCCCCGTTCCTTGCGTTCAGCGCTCAACCTCGCGTTTCCCCCCTCAGACTCTCCCAGCGCACACCTCCTAAATTCCTCCTCGGACAACGGACTCGACTCCAAACAAAAGCGGGCAAGTTTCGGGACGAGGAACGCCTGACATTTTTTCCTTGCCGAGGCGAGCGGTGACGGAGAGTTAATTTAGGCTGAATAAATAGAGAAAGGTGGCAGAATGTCAGCGGTGTGGTGGTGGTGGGTGAGACCGGCGTGACCTGACACCTGGTTATTTCTCGCTTTTTGACGAGGTCACAAATGTTAGGCAGATATTGGATTCCCACAAGTGCTGAATGGGAAAGCTGGGGCAGAATTAGAATAGCCACAGAAGGACTGCGATGGGGTTCCTAATGAAGCCTCGCAGTCCCACTGCGAAAGTGACCCATTTTCTCGCTCCCTCTCTCTCTTTTTTCCACCCGCCCTCCCCCCTTTTCTCACTGATACGGATGCCCCAAATTCTTCACAGGGTAGAATTCGCATAAATTTAATTAGAATGACTAAAATTATTGGGATAGATTCTGATTTCCCCCCCTTTTTTCCCTCCTCTGAACCATTAGTCCCTGGGTTTGCAGGTGAGGAGTCTGATGGGGTCAGTCTTCATTCTCGGGAGAAAATGTCACCGTGGAAATGGTAAATTACAATAACACAAATGAACTTTCACTTTAAAGGACAGCACTGGATTGAAAAAGATGTTTTTTAGCTGATACGTGTGTGTGTGTGTGTATTTACGTGTGTGTGTGTGTTTTTGAGTAGAAATCCTCTCCGGGTTTAAAAGCAGAAAATCGCCTCCCCGGGTGGCTTCTCTGTGAAACATTTTGGAGACATATTAAAGGGATTTTTGGTGGGTTTGTGAAGTGAAAAGTGTGGCGACTGGTTAGATTTGCAAGCCCAAGCAAGATAGCAGGGGATTTTGTTAAATATTGTGCAATTACAAAACTCCCTAAAGCCACTGATTATACAGTCGTCAGACGCCCACCGTAAATGCAGCGCTGGTAGCCGAACGGAGGAGCGCAGCCTGCGGGCTTGGAAGCAGGCCGTCGCACACCTGACCGCCTGACTCAGCATGTGGATAGTATTTGAACTTGACGGCAGTATTTCAGCTGCTTTCATCTGCTTCTGCTGTTTACATGCAGAGCTTCTCAATCATTGACACCCGAATAAACAGAGGAGTGTCAGCCTCTCTGGTGGGTCTCCAAACTTTCACTAAAAATCACTTTAAATATTAAATCTTTACTCATTATTTAGTTTCTGAACGTACAAGAAATGCAAAACCAATATTTGGTGTGAAGGTCGTTTAACGACTTTATAGATTTGCAGACGAAAACCCTCAAATGGGACAAAAAAACAAAACAAGGCAGAGCAAAACAAATGATACCCAAATATTTACCAAGTCCTCACACAAACAAACAACAAACCATTCAACAATCCAACTGATGGAACATTAAAATGGCTTTTAAAGACTTAAATGATTCCCATGTCAACATATTCTGTTTGTTTTTTGTGTGCATTTTGACTTTTTCCTTATAAAATATCAAAAATAATGCAAAAAAAAGCAAATCTACCTTAAGTATACCACACTTTACGACACCTCCATAAGTGACCAAAGTGCTCTCCAAAACTCTTTGATTTTTTTGGATTAAAAAGTATAAAAGAACATAAAAAATTGAAGCCCTAAAAAAGTCAAATGAGGTGAAGTTTCTTTCCAAATCGTTGGACATTAAAAGATATTTAAGATTTAGAAACAAATGTAAGAGTTGCTCAATTTGCTTCAAACTCCAGACGTTTCCATCACATTGTTGGCGATTGTTTCTCTGAAGAAACTAATTAGACAGAATTTTATACGCTTCTTCGTTCTTCATTAAGATACTTGAAAAGGAGGCGAGATGAAAAGTCGGAGGACTGTTGAAAGGAGACGAGTCCTCATGCGGTCTTCGCACAGATTTTAGTTCGGCGATGGTGGTGGGTCATGTGACGGGGGAGGGGGGGGGGTCTCACTTACATGTATGTTGCCTTCAAGACAGTATTGGTCGCGCTGATCAACCACCAAGTTGTTTGACAACACCGGCCAACTCCAAGCTCGCTGGACACGGTCAGACGTGAGGTGGCGTGTCCATTTTTTTCGGGTCTTTTATTGTGAAAGGTGGTCGTTCTATATTTTTAAAGGTTTTTAGTTGTTCAAAGGCATCTCTGATAGAGCCGGGCTGAGTAATGAAGACCCTAACTGATGATCTTCGTGATTAATACCGCTCATTAGTAAATACAATTCTGTATGACGAATGTAAAGACTAATTTGTTCGATTTATTTGCAAGTGATCCAAATGTATAAATCACAAAGAATGGCCGCAATTAAAATTCTGGAACCGTCCAATCGGACGAGTGCAGACCAAAACGTGGACTTTGTTGCGAGCTGTTGTTCTGGTGTGCGCCGACTCTCTCTGCGCAGCTTCAGAGAGGAGGAGCAGATTTCTCCTGTCACTGCTCCTGCAGCTGCATGAATGTGCGTGTGTGAGTGCGTAGGCGCGTGCGTGTGTGTGTGTGTGTGTTTGTGCACACGTGGGTTTGTTTCTTCCTGAGCAGCTGCTGTCATGCAGTCGCTGAAAAACGAGGAGCATATAAGTCATCCAGTGAGAGGTAGTCACTAATAGGACAGAGGCTGCTCGCTCACGGCTGCCCGAGCACGCCGCAAACACAGCGCGTGCGCACGCACGCACCGACCGTCTGAGGCGGCCGCGGACGCGTGCACGCGCGCTCGCACACGCCCGCACCTCCACATGAATGAGCTATGGCCTTATTACCCACCTCACTTCCTTGCAGCCGGCGTCCTCCCGTAAAAGCGCAGCACTGTTCCCGTCCTCCCCCCACCGACACATTCTGTGTCCGTCCATCCATCCATCCATCCGTCCGTCCACACATCCATTCATCCATCGATCTCTCCTTTTCTGTCTCACTTAGCCTGCGTCTTTCGCTGGAACATCTTCTCCTTTGCTTCCTCTTTTACACGCCCCCCCCCCCAATGTTTTTCCCTCCACCACATCACATTTGCTCCTTTTTCTTCACACATCACACCCCCCCCCTCCTTTCCCAAGCACTTCCCGTCTCTCCCCACCTGAGCACCTGCATTAAAATAGCCTCTTGCGCACCTCTTTCCTCTGCATGGCACCTACCTGATTTTCTCAGATCTCTTCATTCCCGTCACCCCCCCCCTTCCTGCTCCAATCCCACCTCCCCCTGACCCATCCCTCTCCTTTCCTTGCCTTTCATTTTCATTCCTCTCCTCTCCATACTCTTCTAAACTTTCATCATACGCCTCTCCGCTTGATCTATTAATCTCTCTCTGTTCTCACTCGCTCTTCCTTATCCCCTCCGCTCCGTTCCTCCTTTCCTCCATCGCTCCGTCACTCCTTCTTTCTCACCCTATTTTCTGCACCTCTCCCAGCCTCAGCACCTGCCGCCGAAGCTGTCTAGACTGGCAATGAAACGAGGAGAAGGGGAAGGAGGGAGATGGACAAAAGACAACCCAGGTAGCTGTGGGTGTGAGCGAAAATAGGGGGATGAAAAGAAAAGAGACGCCGACAGGACTGTGTGCCATAATAAAGAAGAAGAAGAGGGGAAAGAGAGAGTGGTTGGAGTCGATAACATGAAAGGAGAGACCGTAAAAGGGTTCATGATTTAAAGCCGAGTTGTCCATTTTTAGAAGAAAAAAGTTCCACTTCAAGGCGATTCCTTTCCAATTGCTGCTTTCGTTTCTTCACGTCTAAATTGTTTGCCTTCTTCCAGTCAACACGACAGCAATCGCTTTCTTCTTGGGTTCACCACCTCACACCCACCGCACGCCTCCTTCCACCAATCTGTAATTTCGTCTTTTGATTTGCGCCCCTTTTCGCAACGGCTGCGATGAACCCGCGCCGTCCCGACGCCGCGTCGACGTGAAGGAACGCCATCTCGCCGTCTTCCGCCTGACGAGCAACACGGAGGACGTTTGTGGCGCGAGCCGTCTCGCGTCGTCTGCGAGAGTCGAACGACAGAGAAGTAAAAAGCCTCAATCGAGTGATACGGGAAAAATTGAGGACAAACAGATGCTTGATTACATCTTCGTGTGACAGTTACACACACACACACGCACACGCACACACACACGCACACGCCTCCTCTCACACCAGCGGTTTTGTTTGATGGTCTGCACATTTGCGTGGCTCTGAGTGTGTGTGTGCGTGCGTGTGTGTGTGTGTGTGTGTGTGTGTGTGTGTGTGTGTGTGTGCGCTTGACAGGAGGAGGTGTCCTGTCTGTCTGTAACAGGATGTGATAATTAACCTTTCTCCCGCTGTGAGAAGCTATTAAAGCTAAGGCTGTTGTATCACCAGCACAACATAAACGCACAAGTCGTGTTGCAGCTGTTGAACACATACAGTGGGATCCCCTCACTGCAGAGGCGACGCCACCTTTCGGCGGATATTTACCGCGTGGATCTGCTCGCTCACCTGTCACCCCGACTTTAAATTCATCGCCAGCCGAGCCGCCACGGGACCGATGCTCCACTTTTTAATCAAGCAGAATTATTCAAAGAGCCCTAAAAACGCGATTAGCCGACAGTGAGATTCATTAGTTGCTTCGTTTTGTTTTGCCGTCACCCTCCTCTCGACGGCGCAGACTGACCGCGACCATGGTTTCCGTCGCGCAGCGTATAGACGTGCGGCGCTTGCATAACGATCGATGATGCCTTTCGGAAAGAGTCGCGGGACATTGATTTTCAGCTGGCTGTTGGTGTGAAGTGGGACAAACCACACGGGCACCGACAGAACAGGGAGACTCTGACACATCTTCTATCATCCTGGACCACTTGCAAATCTCAGCTTCCATTGGGGGAACGGCAGAGCGTCCACCGGAGAGTGTGCCAGCCCACAGCAAACACACAAACAAACAATCACATGCACACAGATTCCCATGTACCGACGGTTTAGGGGCTAACCCTAACCCTAACCCAGGCACGAACCCTGGACTCTCGCGGGACAATGTGTGATTTGTGCTGCGTTTTCAGTTAAGACCCAGATGCGACTTTTCAAAGTAAATGCTTTTTTTCTTTACTGCTGATTCACACGCAAGGATTTACATATCTTGAGGTGAGAATGATGGATTTTTACTTTGAAAGATGAAGCTGTTGTAAGTCTGAGTAACTAAGGAACTGCTACAATCCTGCGTCTTGTTTAGACGGCATCTTACAGCCATTACATTGATTTTTTACAAGAAAAATAAAGTTCCAAAGCGCACGAGTGACGATAAGAAGACGAGAACATCACAGACGATTTTCAAAGTGCTGCAAAAGACGGACGTTTTCTGAGAAATTACCAAACATCGAAAGAGGAAAATTCACATTCAGTGAGCGTAAACACACAGGGAGATTATGACATGATGGAGGCGGGCTGCATAGCGTCCTTCTGTAGTTATTATCTTATTGTAGAAACATGTGGCGCGACGCCACAAAGGTGGAATGGTGCCGTGTGGGTCCCACATAAAAAATTCCCAGCGCGAAATCAAACACAAGGACTAAGTACTTCAGTACTGCGCAGGTAGGCAAGTATTTAAGTCTCATTGTCAAAAAGAACAAAGTACAGGGGAGGTGAAGTATGCTGAAAGGTTGAAAAATACAGTAATTATCACGCAGAGTGAAATCTGTCACATTCGCTGTATGATTATGTTTAATCTGGCACTTCTATAAGTTGAACGGTTTCACATGAAATGTATTGTTTAAGTTTTTCCACCTGGATCAAGGACCTCATAGAGGCATTAAAACTGCTTTGGTGCCGCGAGTGTGTAATTACTGCAATTTATGTCCGAGTGATTGTTTCTTTTTTGAGTCACAATTCAATTCGGTAAGGCAGATTGCTGGAATCGGACAGAAAAGTATTTTTTATGGCGATATTATTGTGCCGCGTAATGTCCGTGACTCTGTTTTACGGCAAATGTGCCGTCACTCTGGGTCATAAAGCCACGGAAACGCGGCCCGCGGACTCTCGGCACGTTTTCGAGACGCTTTCACGGAGC
The DNA here is from genome assembly GCA_032164315.1 of Malacoctenus gilli. Taxonomy (NCBI): domain Eukaryota; kingdom Metazoa; phylum Chordata; class Actinopteri; order Blenniiformes; family Labrisomidae; genus Malacoctenus; species Malacoctenus gilli. Next base: position 5,469,263 of record JASSRZ010000074.1, read on the forward strand.
AGATCGGGAGGATACTGGAAAATTGAGGGCT
>JASSRZ010000074.1:5491562-5515650 GCA_032164315.1 Malacoctenus gilli
AGAGGGAGAGAGAGGGGGGGAGAGAGAGAGAGGAAGAGAGGGAGAGAGAGGGAGAGATAAATAATGACAACTCGGCTGCGAAACAGACCAATGAAAAGAAGATAATGAGAAGGAAAATTTGTGTGTGCGTGTGTGTGTGTGTGTGTGTTGTGTGTGTTTAGAAGTGAAAAGCATGTGATTGTGTATATCTGATTTTATGAGAATCCTAAATGTGGATGAAAACCAAGGCTTTAGGTTTTTAATCAGCCCCATCTGAGCACAGTGGGGACTGAGAAGCTTTCATGTAGACTTTCTCTCACGCACACACTCATACACACACACACACACACACACACACAGGCACACACACACACACACACACACATACACAAAGCATCCCCTCATGCCTTCTGTTCTAAATTTACACCTAACATGAGAACAGGAGAACGGAGGAGGAGGAGGCAAAGATGAGCGAAGCAAGGTAAGAGAGCAAAGAAGGAAAGTGGAGGAAGAGCGCCGGCCAACACAAGTGGGAAGACTGTGGGTAAGGGAGGAGGAAAAAAACAAAAAACAAAAACAAGGGTGGAAGCAGAGTGCACAGAAGAGGTATAAGAAGTGTTGACAGAAATGAGGAAGAACCAGATCTAAAAGAAGAGTTGGAGGGGAAAAAAGGAGAGGAGAGGAGCCAAATTTAATTTAGACAGCGGGCAGGAGACGTGGTGAAAGCGAGGGATGGAGATAGTTAGATAGACTGCGAGTGAGAGAGAGAGAGAGAGAGAGAGAGAGAGAGGGGGAGAGAGCGGGAGGGAGGGAGGGAGGGAGGGAGAAGGACAGCGGTATATTAGTCAAGGTGTCCAGTCTATGTATTGCCTGCTGTGCAATACCACCCCTCTGATTTACTCTGCCGAGTGACTGATGAGATGGAAGAAGAGAAGGAGGGATACAGAGATGAAGGGATGAGGGAGGAGGGAGGTCTCGCAACGAGCGTTTAGGCCAAATTAACGGCACCTCATAAATTAGACTAACAGCCAAACTGGAGGGGCTGGAGGGGAGGGGCTGCGCGAGTGTGTGTGTCTGTGTGTGTGCGTGCGCGCTCGAGTGTGATACTATGTACACATGAAAGTATGCTTTGTGCATGTATGTGAATGATGACATGTCAAGGGGGAACAATCTGAACCAGTGCAAACAGATTACTCTCTGATAAAGCAGCGATATCCAAGCGCTCGCTCACACAGACGCCATCTACCCGTGATTACTGCTCAAGCGTTCCCTCCCTCCCGCCCGCCCGATGCACTCGTAAACAGAAACAGCTGGGAGAGCGCGCGCATCGGGAGCGCCGCGTTGGAGTCGCTCACCTTTACCCTCGTGTGACACTTTCGCTTCACCATCCATGCGTGAAGCGCTTCACAAAAAAAACCCCAAAAAAAGCGCCCACCCAGTTCATTTTGGACGCATCTGCACCCGGTCGGATAAAACCCACACTCAGAAACGAAAGCGAGCTCCACTGACGCCGCGTGGATTATGTCTTACAATTAGTATAGCCAGATAGTCCACGTAAACCGAAGATATTCACACTCGACGCAGCTGCCAAACAGTCACCGTTTCATTTAATCTCGCGCCAAATCTGCGCTTGGCAACCGAAGCCCGAGCGGCGTTTTCAAGGATTGGTTTCAGTTCTCGGGAAAGGTTAGTGAGAGGTAATGTTTCTTTCAAAAACCGAGCGCCACGACTTGACCCACCTCTGTTATTTGGAAGTCGGAGGAGCGAAACTTCGACTTCACGTCGCCGCTTTTGGAGGCAATTAAAAGTACAATTAAAAGTATTTTTGGAAGGACACAAAGTTGTCTTGAGGCGATCACTCGAAGGGTGGCTTGCTAAAAATTTCATGACCCTTCCGATATCGTGTGTTGTCTGTTACGACCGCGGCAACCGGACGCATAAATCCTCCCTCGTATTGCTTATTTATGTCCCCCCCCCCTCCCCCTCCTCCCCCTCCTCCCCATCCTCCCTCCCCCGCCGCCCCCTTTACATTTAAAAGAAATGTTAACTCTGTCAGAAGTGCGAGCACTTGCCGATCGGTTTGTGATTACCGCGGGGCTTGACTGAGTGCCGCACTAATACAAACACACTCGCACGCGCACACACACACACACACACACACACCCCACACCCACACACCAATCTTGGCAGTGTGCAGTTGATGCTCAGAGTGATTAAAGTGGCATGCTTCTGAGTGTGTCACCTGGGTGCTGCTGTATCTTAAATCAGGACAGTGGGGCTCAGATTGGGTATTGACTGGCCCGCAGAAGTCTCCATCCATCACGCTGAGAAACGATAGCACGGAGGCCGCCCTGATGTAGCCATATACCACTGATGTTGCTCACTGCCTGACGGAGGTGACGTAAGGTTAGGGTTATGGCGCCGGGCCCCTTATTTATCCAGTGCGGCGGGCCGACGGCGAGGCGCGTCTCCCAGGCAGATGAGGGCTGACAGGCAACATGGCTGCAGTCAAGATACGGATGAACGCCCAAAGGCCGCTTTACCTGTGACAAACACGGGCCGACGCGCGGCACTTATCATCGCGGATGAGACCGGCGTCTCCGTCTCCGTCCTGTTGTCCCTCACGCTCGGCGATACGTACGCGAGCGCGCCGGCAGACGCGCGACTCGGGTCTTGAGGGCCTGAGCAGCATCTTTTGACTGTGTGCCTAATGATAATAAATGAGCCATCATGGGTGGGGAGGGAGGCACTAAGTCATCCCCTTCATCGACAGGAGGAAGACTGGGAGCCCCAAGGTCACCCCACTGTCAGCATCACTCTCCCTAATGACTCCTCTCGCTCTCCCACATGCATGTGCGCGCACATGCTTGCGCACGCCAAGGCAGAATGGCACCAAGTGGCACTCACGTCCATGGAGACGCACGTCCACAGGCCAGAGAGCACCTGGACGGAGACCTCGGCAGTCGACAACGCGCCGCGCTCGCTTCTGGAGCAGCGTTCTGTGGGAAAGTTTCACGTTCGAGCGGATCACGACGGTCAAACGCTGGAAATGTAAACAGATGTGAGCGAGTGACTCGCTGACTGAGTGGTCGTTAACGCAAACAGATCGCTGGGAGATTGCTGCAACGTTCCCAAACTGAGCCTATAGACAGTGGCACTCCATCGCAGACTTGAATATGAAGTTCGTGAGAAAAAACACAAACTTGACAAAGAAATCGTTCAGAGAGAGGAAATGCTCAGAAAGGACGTTGGCGTTCTTGTTTCACTTAACTTCGACCACAAGAACTGTTCCTTCGATGTCGCCGCGTGACCCACGCAGCAGCAAGGCTGCAGTCATTAATCGAGTCAGCATCAGTCACACCTGTGTGTCTGAAGGATGACGTCAGTGTCGGAGCACATTCAAGAACATGAACGCGCAATCCCTTCCTCAATAATTGACTGGTTTCAGATCCCCGTACTTGATCCCTTTGGCTCAAGTACCAGCAGTTATTCCGGAGCCCTGTTTTCTACCTTCACTTGAGTCGCATTAAAGCGAGAAAATGCTTCATTTTTCGGCCAATCCGATGTTAAAAATGTCCCCCGTCAGCGAAATGGGCCGTATTGTACCCTCACGTTTGGTGGTGGTACCCCTGCCCTCATTGTGCACAGCGTGCGGAATATCACCAGTCAGCTTTTCCCTTTCGCCAAACAGCAGCAGATCAAATCAGGGGAGAGGAAGACAAGCATTGCATAACTGAAACATGTCTTTATCGCCCCCCTGACCCTCCTGACTTCAGCCCCTCTCCCTAATGAGCTGCCATGCTCCATCATCTCTCAGAGGCACATATCAGAATGCAAATTTGCTGGGGGGTTGGGGGACTTGGAGAGGGGGGGGGGTGCAATTAAATAAATAATTGTGTGTGTGTGTTTTTTTGTGTGTCCAAACGAGTGAACGTTGTCGTTACAACACTGGAAATGTAAGTTGGTGGGAGAGGAGCCATGATGGAGGAATGAACAGGAAGGTAGCGCTTTCACTTTCAACTGTGGGAATTCTTCTCGCACGCGCACGCACACAATCGCACGCGTACATGCGCTGGCACACACACACACACACACACACACACACGCACGCACACATACGTTGCAAGTTTAGACTGGAGCTGTAGCGAGCTAATTTGCACCACATTGAAATGCATCTCAATTAAAGAGAAACACATCGAGGTGCCAGGGGAGGAGAGAGGAGAGAGATGTGAGAGAACGGGAGGAAGGAACGGGGTGTGAAACAGATAGTGTGTGAGAGTATGAGAGTATTAGAAGGGGGGGGGCTGGGGGGGGGGGGCTCAACTGTATTTGGCAGGGGAAGAAGAGAGGGAGAGAGAAACAGAGGGAGCGAGAGAGAGTGTGTTTTCATCTCCCTCTCTTGGAAAAACATCTCATTTTGGGATGAATCAGATTTAGAAAGGGTGTTAGGAGGTTGAGGCGCAGCTAAAATCCTAACTAACTTCAACCTCGTTATCACCACCTCTTTGGTTTGGCGCCAGCACACCAGGGCTGTCCCTGCGAAAACGGCGCGTCCGTCTGTGCGCGCACGCACGCGCGCGCGTGGCTGTTCTCAGATATTCTGAAGCCCAAGGCCATCGACTGTTTGACAGAACGAGCGGATAAACCGCAAGACACAATGGGCGCTTTTACCTAATGTGGGCAAACGGGGCTGCGGGGCGGCGTTGTGCTTTTGGTGTTCTTCAAAAGCGCCCGACGCTTTGTCATAGTGGCCCATGTTAACAATTTGCTAATGCGTGTAAGGACATTTGAATGCGTATGCGGTGTTATGTGTGATTTAGTAAGTGTGCGTCTGAAAGAACAAACAACAACCGGAGGAAAGAAAAAAACGCACACACACACACACACACACACACACAATCTGTCACATAGAAAAATCAGGATTTTGTTCTGTATGCCGCAACCATTTTGCATGGCTTGTCATGTTCTTAGGTTTGTTGGCGAGCCACCACTTCTCAACAGCACCAGTGACAAGTAACGCTCTTCTTCTGCGTCCTCAAAGAAGAACTTTCCGGTTCTTCCGTCACTGCGGAAAAAAACCTTTCAACCCGGAGTTGGCCTCACGTGAGGACGAGGCGCATTAGGCGAGAGTTACGTCCTTTGAATCTTATTCACGTCTGAGATGTAGCGCGCCGCTCCGGACTGAATCACTGGAACGCCATTACCGCCATGATGTAATGCACCTTTCTGCCGACTTTATTAGCAGCGCGACTGTGATCAGTATTTCAGCCCTCATTAAAGCCAGCCAGGACAACACAGTCGTCATCATCAGCAGCAGCAGCATCAGCATCCCCATCATCATCTCGACTGCCATCAGCGACACAATATCAGCGCGTCATTCCTCAATCTTTCCCATTTTTCACTCAAGATAAAACAAATAAAACGAGTTGGTGTAACCGAGGCTGAACACTATTGGCATGATGATCGTCTGCAGGAGGGTTCGACATCCAGGTTCAACATCTGAGACCGAAACTGGTCCGAATCCAACTGGTTTTTGGATGATTTTACTGCCGGAATTAAACTGAGCATCAGCTGATTGCGCTCGTCCTGCGTTTTCACCTCAGCTGTTGGGTCAAGAAGAGAGCGAGCGAGCGAGCGAGCGAGCGAGCGCAACTGTCTCCTCGGCTGTTGTCCTGCATGATGTCATCCCAGGATAAAACGCCTTAATTTGGGTTTAAGTCAGGTTTGGGCTTTGTTTTGGCCAATCCGCTTAGTATCTGCGGCTGTTTCGTGCTCTGCGGTCCTCAGCCAAAATAAGCGGCGGCCTTCTTTCATAAAAACCTCATGCTGGTGACAAGCATGTCAAAGCCAGAAGAACCTTACTGTGTATCAGTGAAGACCCTGACAGCTAAATATATAAATATATATACGCTAAAAGAAAAACTGCTTACATGGATTTTCCTTTTCCTCCAATACTTTGAGTTAGCATAATCTCTCCCTCTCTCCTTCTCTCTCTCTCTGTCCCTTTTTCCTTTTTGCTCACTTCTTCTTTTCCTTGCACACACATGACTGAGCAGAGCTGACGCTTTCTCTCTCTCTCTCTCTGTCTCTCTCACACACACACTCACTTCCTGGGTTCATGCCTCACAGTGATGGCCCCATACTGTATTTGGACAATAAAACACATCAGCAGCAAACTGCTCCGACAACCTCCACAAGCACTCTGTCTTGTCTTCGGTGTCTTTACGGCCTCTCAATCTGCCCTTGATGACACCGCTTATGAGCCCTTTAAAGCGCCCCCCCCCCACCCCTACCTTACCCCCACCCCCGATCGAGTTGTCATTACATTAAGTAGGGACTCTCTATTAGTGCAAATGGTGGCACATAACCAGATAATCGGCTGTGGACAGCAAGTGTGGCTATGTGGGAGGTGAGATGCGAACGGATGGTGTGTGGGAGAGTAATGTTTTATGTTGGAGGAAGTGTGATATCTCCATTATAGACAGGCTTAATTGATAAACAGGACAATAAAAGCACCAAATGGCCCCATAGATTCCTGCCTACAGCACAGCCAGCGGGACGAGTAGGATGTCCCCTGCCCCCCCCCCCTTCCCCCCCCATGTACAATGACTGGTGATGGCTCGGACAATAATAGCATAATAAGTAGCGGCTTTGGAGCGCTATCAGATAATGTCATCATTGTCGAGGAATAAAAGACTCATAAAATCCCTTTCATGGAGGAAGGAAAGCGGCGCTTCCCTGAGGGATCCCTCAAATGTTTCTTTCTTCTCCTTCCTCGTCTCACCTAATCCCCCCCCCCCCCCAACCCCCCTCCACTCTCCCCTAACCCGGGCCGGCTGTGTTTCAGTCTCTCCGCCCTCCGTGATGGGAATACAGACAATACGCGCTGGTAATTGTCACAAATGGCCACGTTTAATTCCCGTGCATAATAAGCGAGAAGTTCGCAGCCACGGGGTAACAACACCAACAACAAAAAAAGGTGTGAGCGGGAGCAGCGGAGACGAGAGGAGCCGCGCGACCACGACTGGTCTGCTTTCCTTGTTTTGTTTAGTTATTTTTTTTCTTGTGAAACAAATAAATTTTAAAAAAGCCCACTTCTGGGAGTGCATCATCGAAACCACACAGCGGGAAAAACAAACGCATCCGGCTCTGTGAACCCCCCCCCCCGGAGAGCAGGCGGAGGGTGGGGGGGGGGGGGCGAGTTTTCGCGCGCGCAGGTAAAATCGTGCAGCAATTCCGGCCAAAAGTGTGCTCACCACAAGATCCGGATCAGCGCGCGGTGTACGGAGAATCCCGAGGAGTTTCCCGTGTCTTTCTTCGGCCCAAGTTGAAGCCGGCGACCAGACAGCCGTCCCACAGTCCCGACCGAACTGCAAAAAGAGAAAAAAGGTGAGACCACATTGAGCGGAAAGCGCGTCAGCCCCACAGACTCGCGCATCCCGGGCGGCAATCGAGGTCAATTCCCCCCCCTCTTTCTCTCCCTCTCTCTCCGCCCCCATCCTCCTCCTCCTCCTCCTCCCCGTTTCAACCGCCACCACCACCCCTTCCCACACACCCACTCACCCAAAAAGTGCATCAATAATTACAGGCGTTTAGCTCACTAATCCGGGGCTGTACCTCTTGCGCGAGACGGGATGACCACCACAGAGAGAGTAACCGAAACGGGGGGGGGGGGAGAAAAAGGACCGGCCGAGGCAGCGGCTGTCAGATTTGACTTCAAACTGATGCTGACGATGCGCACCGAGATAAGCTCCGGAGGAGAGAGAGAGAGGAGAGAGAGAGAGGGAGGGAGGATGAGGTACCGAGAGAGAGAGAGAGAGAGAGAGAGAGAGAGAGAGAGAGGCGAGTCCTCCGAACTGCGTGTAAAAAATTCACAACTTAAAAGTTCCATCAAGTAGGTCAGCACGTAAACAAGGACCACCGCTGCTTCAGAAAAACACACCACGTGGACTCGTCGCAGGTCTGTCGCCAACGATCCCGCCGCAGTCACCGAGGCTGCGCGAAACACGACGCGCACGCGCACGCACGCACAGAGGCTGAAATGTCAAGTTGACAAAGCAGGGGCTGATCAAGAGTCGAGATTTCTCTCGTTTCAAGCCCCCCCCCCTCCCCCAATATGTTCACGGCACCCTGACAAATCGGGCCAAATGTTTCTCTTTAACGTCCACAAGAAAATAGCAACAGAATAAAAATCTGAATGACAAAAAAAAAAACGTTAAAAAGACAGACAAATGAAAAAATAAACACATTTAAGACAACTGTGGACTCGAGTCCTTGTGTCTTTTGGAAACACTGCTACAAAAAGTTTAAATGACAGTCATCAGAGACTTTTTTTCCGCATTAATTAATTACAACTGGGTCAGAGGAGTGAAATCATAGCATGGAAACCCAAAACAAAGCAAAATGTAGATTGTTACCTCAGCAGCCAGGTTGCATTCTGAAATATTTGACATTTATCACATTGCTTTACGAAACAGAAGGAGAACAAGGAGAGTTCCAGACAAAATAAGACATTTATTTTGTCACTGGGACTTTTTTATTATGACTTCCTGGCCAGAAAATACAACTAAATTACACCAATCAACGGTGAGGGGAAGAGGAAAAATGATTTGTAATGATACACTGTGAAACTACAATCACCGTGACTCACTGAGGTGCCTTTGAATGCTGTAATTCTGAATATCGCGCGTTCTTTCACCGAGAACGAACGCAACGATCGTCGGACTGACGCGGCCGCCTCGTGTAATAACGCTCGTGGCGAAGACTCGTTTTTCAAGGCAACTTTTAAGGACAAAGGTGAGCGGCGCAAAGACCAACCTTTGTGAGCATTAAATATTGATCAACTTTTATGAAGTAAATTCTTAAGCCAGAGAGCGAGAGAGCGAGAGAGGGGGGGGGGGGATGTTGGATGTTTCCCACAACAAGGTTCATACATTAAATGAGCGCAGCTAAGGCTTCCATCTATTAACTTAATTGATGAGACAAGACGTGTCACCATCTGGGTGGTTTACCAGCTCAGCGACATTTCTCAAGGGGGAAGCTCAGCCGCTACGCAAAACATACATTTTGTGCGTGTCAAACTACAACGTTTTAGTTCGTCTTAAAGGGGGGAAAAAAAAAAGGAAGATTTCATACAATCCGAGGTGACAGTGTGACGTTCCGGGAACATCCGCCTCAACGTGTGCGGCGTTCTGCACCAAAGTGAGTTCTTAACACGCAAGCAGGTGTGAGATTCTCGTTAAAAGCGACGTCATCGTTCGGTTCGGAACGTTCAGATCTCTTTGTGTCTCCGTCATCGGGCCGGCAAACAGGTGACACTCGCCGCCGCCGCCGCCGCCCCCCTCTGGGACTGGCCGCAGTCCCCTCGTCCGGAAAAAGTGCCGCGTGTTGGCTCCACCTCAGTACTCTGGTCACATTTTTACAGAACCATTACGGGAGTCCAGCGATGATAGCAGGAGCTACAAAGAATGTGTAGGTGTAATATTTCATGCTGATTCTTTTCTGGTTTGAGGCACTAGCGCGAACCCGCTGTAGTATTTTATTAGACTGGTATTATTTCTTTATTTGACTTTTGTATTATGCGCTCACATCAGAAATTCTGGAGGCAGAAACTTTGTGTCCTGCCTCCTGAATATTCGTTCTTGTTTAAGCTGGACTGCTTTGTGACAGCCAGTGCTCACAAGCCGAAAGCTGCAGGAGGAAAAAAAAAAAACCCAAAACAAAGATGGAACCGTAGCGGAGAGAGAGAGAGAAAAGCCAGAACGGGCGAGGAATGAGAGAAGATGGATGGGCCGAGGGGGGAAACGGGCAAAGTTCAGGGTTGAATCCATGGTTGTCTCGTGCCGTCTTCTGCGTCCACCGAGAGAATGAGAGAGGAGAAAGGATGGGGATGATGAGGAGGAGGAGGAGGAGAATAATTCCAAGTGCTGAATCTTTTCTTTTCATATCTCATTCCTGAGTCACCACTTCATCTGTCCACCTACCCCTAGCTCTCTTTTCCCTGCGTGTCTTTCTCTCCACCACTCTCTCTCCCCGAGCCGTCCTTCCCTTCCTGCTTTCTCGCTCTCATTCTCTCTTGCAAGGAGCATCGCTTGTTTGTTCATGCACCCAAATGTCTGCAGCATCCTGCTCTCTATTTACAGAGCATGTGGGATGTGTGTGTGAGCTTGTGTGTGCGTGTGTGTTTGTGTGTCTCACTTCTGCAACTCTGTATACGAGTATGTATATGCATGTGGGTTCAGTCGGCTGGTGTTTCGGAGTAGCGTCTCCGATATTGGACCTCGTCCGTTGAAATATAGACCCGTGCTTCGACAGGGTCGTACATAACAGGCCGCCTTTGCTGAATCCAACACACGAGACGGGTAAGTGAAGGAAAAAAACGCTGATACGAAGTCAAATCATTATGGTTGGACTGAATCAATGAGTCAGTCCAATCGTTGGCCAATTGATCATTTCCCACATCTCCTTGAAAGGGCAGATCAAGGAAGTCAAGGGATAAGGGCGTCGGTGCGTCGTGGTAAAGCCGCTACTTTTTGGATTTAAAGTTTGAGATGCCCTTCCTTTTTTCTCGCCTCGGAGCGCTTTATCGGAGACGCTGGGGGACTCAACCCTTCAGTAGATTTGGGTCTGAGCCTGGATTTGACGGTGATGAATCCTATTGCTATGCACCTCCTGTTTTATCTTCACCCATTTCCTTTCCTCAATCCGTCTAATAGGTGGTAATTCTTGGTCCAAGTTTGAGAAACGTGTGCGTCTTAAAAGAAAGAAATGTGAGGTACGAAATGGAGAAAAAAAAAACGGAGCTTTTCTGGTATTTTGTCGCTTGAAATGTTCCGGAAAACAGGTTTTTCCCCGGCCCGGTATACAAATATTCTCCAGCGTGTTCATCCGGAATCTCGGGTCGGAGCGTCGGTGTCCTGAAGGAGCCCATTGTGAAGGAAGAAGTGGAAAATTGTTCAAGCTGCACGCAGGCAAACTGCTTTTACTTCTGTCTTAATTATCCATCCCCTGGGCTGTCATCATTAGGGCAAGCCAGACACGGAGACATATTTGGCATTATATTTTTAATGCTACAACAACCGGCTCAGCAAAAACCCACCGCAGATTATTCACAGTGTGTGTCTTGGCTCCACTCCATATACTGTGACACATTATTATACTTTATTCCCTCCTCTTCCTCCCCTTTTCCTCACGTCTTCCTCTTCCTCCTCACTCAGCGCCTCCTCCACGCATTTCTCCATTTCCCCGGTCGCTCTTCAGACTCTTTTAATGTCCAAGCGCGTATCAGAAAGATATGAACAAAGCGCCGTCATACGTGTTCTGTCGATTCGCTTACAAGGTCTGCATCGCAGCGTGCGTGCGCACGCCGTGCGAGTGCGGCTGACGGCGCATTGTGTGTGTGTGTGTGCCAGTTGTTTGTGTGCCTCTCTGTGTGCAGCAGGAAATTCAAAAACTAGGCCATATCGACCACCCAGGGGTTTGAAAGCTCAGGGGGTACCAAAGCAACATGGTTTAAATAAGAGGGGGGAAAAAAAGAGGTTTCAAACGCCATAAAAGGGGCGAAAAAATACAACGCATGTGCACAATTCCACGCACGCTTAGCAGACGCACGCACACACGCGCCGTCTCTCCCCCCCCGCCCCTCCGATAAACCCCTGGCACACATTGTGTTCAAAGGAGAGGATCAAACGCTTAATCACACACGTATCTGAATAAACCTTAACCGGCTTGATAAACATCCATATTTCATTTCTGCGCCCCTCCTCCAGCTTGTGTTGGTGGCCAGACATTTTCTTATAGATTAGGGCTTCCCCTGCTGACAGCTCTGAGCAATGAGCTGCAGACCTTGTCACTATTGATCCAGTTCACAGTATAATGGATATGAATGGGATCAGCTCTGATCTGCTTTTGAATTATATCTGGGAGGCAGTGGTTTACACACGATCGAGCGCGAAGCTCCATGTGTGCGTTTTGGTATCGAGCAACAACAACAACAAAAAAATCGCAATGTAGAAACAAGCGGGTTTATATTTGATTTCCACCTGGAAATCATTCTTTATGTTAACTGTTTGAGAGGTTAAACGCTCGACTAAGAAAGATTAGCACAAGTCCCAGCAGTCCAAAAGCATTACGGTGGCATTTTGTCTGTGTATGAGAGGACCAAGCAGGGGGGGGGGTGTTTAAAGTGTTTCTCTTTCAGGATGACCTGGAATATCAATAATGCCATTAATATAAGCCCTATATCCTGTCCTGCCACTACAGATCATCACCTCCCAACTGCATCTCCATTTAGGAATTGATTAAGTCATTTTGCTGTTGACCTTAGGGTCTGACACAGCAGAAAATAGAAACCTGATGTAACCTCAAACGATGAGGTCGAGTCACCCGATTGGATATTGTAGATTAAAGAAAATATTTATGACGGCTGCTCTCGAGCGGAGGAGCGGAGCAAGCGACTGAGTCATCTTGATGACTGTGGACTCCGGTGTTTTATGCGCACACTTACTTTATAGTCACTGGGCGGTTTCACCAAACATCGATTGGATTTCGGTTGTCTTCCGCGCGCTGCAGTTTGCGAGACACTAATCGTTACAGAGATGCTTCCAGCTCTTATTTTCATAAGGCGTCTGTCATTCGGGGTCCACAGTGATGCAACAGCAAAATACTCTGGAGCTTTTCCCACTTTCAGTGAAAACTCGTTGGGAAAGGCGACCAGTTTTAACCCTTTAACACCCTTTTCGTCCATTGTTGAACAAATGAGCACCTTTATCTGCTTTTATGATTTGATTGAGTGTTTTTGCTTCAATTTGGCTGAAATTTTGTTGATTTATTCAGTCATTTTCAATGTAGTTTATCCAACCCTCACCTGACACCTTAAATCAGGGGTGTCACACTCCGGTCCTGGAGGGCCGGAGTCCTAAAGGTTTTGGATGTTTCCTTGCTCCAACACACCTGAATCAATTCAGTGATTGTTTCTGCTGACACACTAATTTCAACCAGGTGTGTTGGAGCAGGGAAACACCCAAAACCTTGAGGAACTCTGTCTGGCACCCCTGCCTTAAATTGGAACATATTTCAGTTTTTAAAATGCGAATTTAAATTAAATATTTAGGATCAAGTGAAGTTGTACCAAGTTCCAAAAAGTTCCTACTTACTGTTTTCGCTCAGCCAAATCATCTGTGCTCTTCATCCACTGGCCTCACCGTCACTTCTGCTCCTATTTGCAAACCAAAGACACACTTGTGTGGTCATTCGGTGTCTGTTCACTGACCGTAGGAGTGGCTTTACACTCTTGTCTCCAAGCATCTCTTTGTTTCTGCCCTGAGATGAACTGAAAAAGGTGTTTCCCACATTGGCTCCGCCCACGCATCCTCCCCCTTTGCAAGCCCTACATTAGGTAGAGGAGGTATCTCACATGTCCTCTTTCACGGCGATAGATTGCCGGCCCGCCAAGCTGTGTTCATGTCCCTCTAAGTGCTGCACCGCTGAACTCTGGGGTGCTCTTTTCATGGGAGGAATTAATAACATTAGTGATGACTCAATTCCATTAGCTCTCTCAGTGTGACATGATAGGGAGCCAGCATGGAGCAATGTCGGGCTTTCCCTCTTTATGAAAACACGTGCTCTTCCCACTCCGACGTGTCAAATTATCTGCCGTGAAAAGTTTCGTTGCGCACGCCGGCTCATTGTCATGTCGTGTCACCTTCGCCAGTTAGTGGGACTCTTGGATAGAAGTGGAGTCGTCATTAGAATAACTGTTTTCACCTCTGCCTCCCTTGTCACGCCGTCTTCTGTGAAAAGGGCCCGAGGCGAAAGCACAACTGTCTGATGGTAAAGCGCCGCCGCGGCGTTCAGTACTTGGCACTTTACCTTTATTTCCCAGCTGATGCAGCACACGCAGTCCGTCCAGATTGCAAAGCTCGGAGGTTCGAAATGGAGATGTAACATTTGGCATGGCGCTGATGGAAAGCCTTCTGATTTTTCATCTTTATCGCGGAGCCAGTGTTCTTCTGAGAGTTTCTCTGCACAACTGAAATCATCAATAAATCTCCAATAAATGTGGACTTCATTTTAAGGGATGTCATTATCACTGTATCGTTGATTATTTTTCCAACAATTCCTCGTTATGTTTTATTTATCACTGGGAGCTCCTTGCGGATTTTCAATCTGAAGTCATGCGCTGGCCTGCGCACGCTGTTCGGCCCAGTTTCCCTGCAGGAGTGTGCATGATTTATACCTAACACCAATGCTCAGTGTCAGAGTAATAGGTAGCCAGCTATTATATTGTACACAGCACAGATGTGCATGTGCAGTGGTAAAAGATAATGGTGTGAAGGTCACGCTGTTGTTGGTTGATGTGTTATATGTTCAGCTTCCAGCAGTCCAAGGCCCACGTCCCCTCCTTGTCCAACAACAGTTCAGCTGCCAGAGACCCCCCCCCCCCCAATGTCCCATGACACACGGTCAGTTGCTGTTAATGAACGAGCTCACGAAGCCAACGAGTGTCCGACTTGGGTGAGCAACTTTGTTGTTTGTGGTGATAACCGTCAAAGCAAGAAATAGAAAAAATAGAGTCATTTCCTGAAACGCAACAATTTCACATTATTGTCAGACGAGGGGACTGAAGTAATACCCACAACTCGCCTGCAGGTGGCAGCGAAACTGTCGTACAGATCAGCAAGTTACCGGATGGACAGTAAAAAAATACTTATTGAGCGTTTTTTTTCAATGTTTTGTGTGTCTGTTCCTAAACAGAGGTAACACGTTGATTGAATTGTCATGAGTTCAAGGTTATGACCATAATAAAGGTGGTCCACGTCACTTGATAGCAAATTTGGCCAAGTTTGTGGCCTCTCAACTCGAACTCGTCAATGCGCATCAAAAGGCTCATTCTGTGTGTGTTCATCACTTACAAAAACAACAACAAAAACACCAGTGAATTTGACAAAATGTTACGTAATTACTGTTGGAGATTTAACGCTGCACTAAACTTGAACAGTTAGGCAATGCCAGCTCCGCTATTCTCCAAATTGCCCTCGGGGTCTTCTTAAATTTAAAGCGTTTAAAGTAACTTTTGCCTGCTTCTGTCGCTCTGGGCGATCAGCGGACTTAAATCCTTACACCTGCCACGCTGTCAAAGCGGAGCGTATGTTTGCAACATACTGGGATCGGTGCGCAGATGTGGCTGGCCAAACACTTGAGAAATTGATGAGAATGTAGCATAGAACTTTCTCCTGCAGTGCAAACACCAAGCTCCTCAAACGCTGAGTGCTCCCAAGATGAATCATTCTTTCTCTGCGGAAGCGAAGCGCCACATGAGAAAAAATAGGAGCAGGAAAAAAGGGAAGTGCAGGAGAGGGAGCAGATGAGCACTTTGGAGCCTGTCTCTGTGGCTTAAGATGTTATGCATTAATTCTCTAAGGGCCTTGAGGTCCCGGTTTCCCATGTTAATTGATATCCCCATTAAAGAGATAAGTAGGCTCGGGGAAGAAGAGAGCGCCCGAGAGGAGCGGAGTTACTGCAAGGTATCGCCAAAAAGAGGGAGCGCGGGGTGGGGGGGGGGGGGGGGAGGAAGACAACCACAGCACGGGTGAAGAAAGGCCGAG
The DNA here is from genome assembly GCA_032164315.1 of Malacoctenus gilli. NCBI lineage: Eukaryota > Metazoa > Chordata > Actinopteri > Blenniiformes > Labrisomidae > Malacoctenus > Malacoctenus gilli. The sequence goes on from JASSRZ010000074.1 coordinate 5,507,147, forward strand.
GAATGCGGCCCACCGGGCAGCTGCTGCGAGGCGACCCCGAGCGTCTGAGGGTCCCTTTTAGGCGGCTGTCTGAGTAAATATGCAGCCGCGTGCGTGCGTGCGTGCGTGCGTCTGTATATGCGTCTCGGCGTGCGAGATGAAGAAGGGGGACATAGAGAGGAGACCACAGAGAGAGGAAAAGAGCGCTCTTATTGGCTGACAGAGCTGGTCTCACCTAGTTTGGGATGAGTCACAGTTCGCAGAGCTGTTAATTACGCCGACGGCTGAATCAAAACTCGGCGAACGAGAGCAGCTGTCTGCGCATTTACATATCACACGGTCTACATGGAGAGGAAGGGAGAGAGGAGGCACGGAAAAGTAGAGAGAGGAGAAAGGTAGAAAGTGACAGAGGAAGACGGAAGAGGGAATTGACTCCTGCAGAAACGGGAGAGGCAAACTGAGGAGGGACGGAAAATTCAAAAGGAAAATGAAAGGTAAAAATCAGTGCGGGGGGGCGGGGCTGAGGAGCGCGAGGTGCAAAGACAGAGTGACAGAACTGAAGTGATTAGACGCAAATGCCGTGACAATCAGCATATCCTCGGTACCAGTTGTGGGATTTTGGTCCCTATTTTTGTATTTGAGACTTCCTCTCATCTCACGTCGACGCATTATGAAGTCACAGAGGAAGGTTTGTTTGTTGTTGTTTTGGTTCCCCCCAAAAAATAAATACTTTGAAGAACTCCAACATGTTTCTGAACAATACCGGCCGCACGTGACCGTGGAAACAAGCTTTTGGCATGTAGCTTCTAATCCCGACCGGCACGTCCTTTTCCTGAGTCCCGCCAAAAAATCTCCGTTTTTATGTCGGCCGATGTAACGGAACTTGCGCGATTTTTTTCCTTTTGGTTTGTTTTCTGACCCACAGCATTCCCCAAACTAATAGCCTTGAGGCCACCACTGACCAGAATAAGACTTGCTTTGATTTCAAAGTCACAAACAAGGCACGCTATTAGCATACAGCTGCCAACAGGCTCGCCTGCAGCTGCACTTTAAGCCTTTAGTTTCCTTCCAAAAATAAAGCGACAAAACAAGACAACAAACACACAACCAAGCGGTTTCTTTGCGATTGCTTTGCCCTCGGAATACCAAATGCTGAGCTTGCATTTCGGGAGGCATTCACACGAGTACCCTCGCAATACGTCCATCAGCGCCCCCCAAAAAAACGTTTTAATAAACTGAAAGGCACTAAATTTCTTTTTTTATCGTTGTTGTTGTCGTGCCGCATGAGTACAATTTGTTGTGTTGAAAGTACAAACAGTAGAAATGAGTTTGTTCAATCAGTCTTTGGGGAAAAGAAGGAGATCAACTCATTTTTTCGTGGCTTTTATGCTTCATAAGTACGACAGTGACACCCAATGAGAAAATCCTGCCTTTTTTGAGGGGGACACTGATGTCCAATGTGACATGTTGCTTGCTGGAGTGATTACAGCTCAGTATCCTTCAAACGACTGCTATTCCGTCAATTGAAAGCCACTTTCTAACCGAGCAAAGATCCCAAGCACTCGCAGAAGGATCGGAGTAAACACAGAGACGAGGAACAAGGCGAAGGACGAGTAAATCACGTCGTGTTTTTTGAAGGAGAAGCTGTGAATCTGCGACAGACAGCGGCTGTAATTTGCAACTGGGAACAAATTTAATTGAGGTGATTTCCAACTCAAAATGAAAACGCCATCCCGGGGAACGCTTTACAATCGAGTTTATCATCCGCTCTCATCAAACAGACTAGGTCACTGCTTTCTGGCCACTGTGTTTACTGGACGTGAGAAGAAGGCAGATGGGATAGTTGTGTCAATCACAAAGGCTTCGTTCATGACAAGCAGGTGGCCGTGGTGGCGGTGGAGGTGGAGGGGTGCGAGCAGGGTCTCTGCTGAACAGTCTCTCTCAGTCTTAGTCATCAGAAAACCGCACTCAGCCGAGTTACAGAGAACGGAGAGGACAGGACATCATGTTAACCGCCATGTGGCTCCCAAACTTGAAGATTTTCTCCGTGCGACGCAAATCTACAAAGAACTCTCCGGCGAGTGAAGAAACGACACACTTCTGTCACCGGAAAAGGGATTTGACAGAAACAAATTCGGATCCGTGTCCTGCGGCCCAGCGTGCGTTATTCCCTCCTCATCGGTTCGGCTTTTATTGTCAGTTTTCAGGATCGCCTCGTTGTGTTTGTGCGTCGGATGGATCCTTCCGGAAGCCGTCGTGGAAACAGTTAAAGCTGAGAGAAGCGGCCTGACGGCGAACAGATGTGGTCACGCTGTCCTTGAGGAAGCCGACGAACCCCGAAGGCTGCGGAGCACAATTCAATTCGAAAAGTCATGTAAACAAGTATGAAACGAAAAAAGGAACCAAACGCTGAGCCGCTGGCCTGGCAGGAGTGCACGAGAGTGCACGAGAGTTCACGAGGGTTCACGAGTAACGTGACGAGAGCCCTCGTCACTGCGATTCGGCCACGTGGAAAGAAAATCTGACTATTTACCGAAGAAGACTGAGTCACAACAGTCCCAACATGAAGGCATCACCTCAAATTTTACAGTGAAATTAGGATTGGATTCATTATTTGAGTTAAATTAGTTGTCATGACACAACACAGACTCCAAAATCTCAACTGGATTTTTCTGTCCACAATTCTTGTTCAAACTTTCACTTTAGTTTTGTAAATTAGCGTATGTAAATTTAATTTTATAAAGTACAACCAAGGAGAATTTGCGGTGTTGTCAGTGTTCTTTCTTTTACAGTGTAATTTTGCTGGTCCAGTCCAAACTGAAGGCTGTCCAGGTAAATAGGAAAGTGAGATATCAAGATTTTAGACGTGGGGAAAAAAAGACAAGTTTTCCAAAGATATCGTACGTAACAAAAGTTAATTCACAGCTTGCTTTCCGTGAAGACTCAGCGACTGAATCACGAATGCCAAAGATGTTTTAACAGTAAACCGCAGGGTTGTTCAAACGGACACAGAAGCGTCGATCACCTCTGGAGTTATTCCGTCATTTCTGGATGGAAACTTCACAGATGACCTGGTGAAACAACCCCCCCCCCAGCATTCTGCTCGGGCCCAACCCAAATATAACTACACACCACACTGGTTGGCACGCACACCAAGAATGTATGGATTACAAGCGGAGGCTGGACGTCTTTGTTGTGCATCAGCTGAGAGGCAACAAATGGTGGACCGCAAACTTCACTCGTCCTGCTTTCTCGCTGAGCTATAAAAAAAAAAGCACTCCAGATTCTTCAAAATATCTTCTGTCTGTGGTCCAACGAGAAGTAGGTCTTTGGTAAAATCAATTCCTTCAGTGACTAACAAACCAAAGAGAGTCAATTTACATCTCTGGTAAGCAAGCATACAACAATAAAACCCACACATGGACAACAGACTGGTGCAAATTCGAGGCACTTACATCAGTCTGAAAAACTACGATTTTAGACAATTACGATGGTCTTTTTTTGCCTTAAAGCAATTTTTATGCCAATGAAATATAAAACGAAGGCCAATCGAATATAAAACACAAGAAAACATCGTGCTTAGATTAAGAGGAACTACGGGCCTTAATTGCTGCGTAGCTGGTAGCTGCTGGTGATCAGAAAACAACAATCAACTGTTGGACACGATATCTGGACCATTATATAACATGCAAAACCAACACTGGAATGAGAGAGAGGCGCCTTTTCTTCCTTTTTTCGAACCTTTCTTCACAATGGCAGTCTAATCATGCTCGGATGGGCTAAAAAAGACCAGAAATTCACATGATGTTTGGCTGAGAGGTCGGCTGAGAACCTCCTCTCCAGCCCGAACAGATCATGCTTCCATGGCATGTTCCTGGGGTGCCATCTGCTCCAATGTGCCTGTCACTTCTCACATCACAGGATGCAAATGACTTACCAAAAAAACATCAACTTATTGGATTGATTCCACTTTGGAAATGAAGCCAACGTACTGGATGTAAGTCACCGGTACGTTCGTCGGTTACAGAATCGTCAAGGGAAGAGTGATCGAAAGAAACGCTGACATCGTAACCCACTGATGCACGAGTATGCACGACTGATGCAATGCAGATTAACCATTATTTCCTTAAATTAAATGTCTTTTTAGGTCCCCTATTAGATTAAGAGCAGTGACGCTTGAAGCAGCGAGTCTTGAAATATCTTTCATCCTGGCTCTTGTTAATATCTGCATGTACTCAGAGGCAAGTCAACATTTTCACCTTCAATAAAGTAGAAAAGTCACCAGGCATGAAGATTTGTTTGTTTATTTTTCCATTTTCTCATCTGAACAGCACAGCACGCAGCACACACACACGCAGGCGCGAGGATTTCAACAGGCTGAAAAGGTCCAAATTGCGACGGCGAGCCGACCGGTTCAGAGAGCATCTCCCAAAGCTGGAGAGTTATCCCTCTCTGTGGTGGTCAGTTTCTTGCGAAAGTGGTCCGAGGAAGAAAAAGCGATGGACCCGACACCGGGTCACGGAGCGGCCGGGGTTCATTGATGCACGTGAGGAGGCCAGTCTGGCCCGACAGAGGAGCTCCTGAAGCTCAAACCCTTGAAAAATACATCGTCCATCCTGAAGGAGGAGGTGTAAGAATTCACAGTGCATCGTTGGCCTGCTGCAACAAACTATTCCACCGATGCGGTTCGGTCGTCCAATAGGAAGAAAGTTGCATTCCTGTGGTGTTAAAAGAGTTCTGGCCCATTTGAGGGAGTGCAGCATGCAAAGGTAAAAGCAGGAAGGGAAAGAGGCGATTCGGTGCGGGTTTGTGCTCGTTAAAATTGAAATTTATTCCCATTCCGAAAATTAAAATGCCATTGGAAAAACCCCGTTTCCCAGAGAATAAATATAGCCCAACGTGAACCTCGACAAACATGCATTAACCATGGTGGGCCTTAAATATTTTCCTGTTTAGGATGCCACTGCTTGCTTCTCACAGAGATTCTCGAGTCTTGTTTTTGAGCCCGACGTTTCAGAGAAGCCCGTCTCGCTGTTTGTGAAGCGGAGGGTCAGTCAACTCCTCCCTGCTCGCTGATGAACAGAGGAATATTCGGCTTTAATGCACGACAGGAGTGAGGAGACGGAGGCAGCTCGACTAAACAGGGCTGACAGGAGACGCTGATGCATTATCCAGCGCCGCATGAACCAGTTGTTGGGAACCGCCAGTGCGAGAACAGGTTTCCTTTCTTTTCAGTCAGGCAAAAAGCTGCAGTGTCAGGTGGACACTGGCCACACACTGAGGTGTCCACAGCAGAGGGCAGCACTCCAGTTGCTCGGCTGTCAAGCGGTCAGTGAGATGTTTGAATAATTCCAGTAAATAAAACTGCGACTGTGGGTTTTTTTTGCCGAATGATAACGCATCGGTTGTCTGCTAACCCCAAATAAAGCACGGCGCAAATAAAGGACGGCTTGACTGCTGTTTTTAGTCACCTTTGGGACACTTTCGGTCAACAAAAGAAATCTTTGTAAATGTAAAATCTTGAGCCAAAAGCAGCCGCCTTTGCATTCGACAGGTCTCAAGTGTTTCATTGCATCATCTGTTCTATGAGAGATCTCATTGGTCGGTCGGCTGTGTCCTCAAACCTGGTAAACGCTTCTCCTGAATGTGACCTGATGTAGCAGGTCCGCCGTTGCCGCGTCTGTTGCCACAAAGTGTGTGCGTGTCTGCGCTTTTGGCTGCTTCCTGATCGCAGAGGGTCGCCACAGCGTGTTATCACAGCTAGTTATTCACGCTGGATGCTGTCATTGCCGCAACCGGGACCTGAACTCCGGGGTTTTCCACAAATTAAAGATAACGTCCTCATGCAGTTGGCCACGATGACGACCTTCGCTCCGACGGAGCACCCCAATAAAGATCGGGACAGAGAAAAACAAGGTTTAAGCCTGAAAGGACCTCATGAGGGTGAAATGTAGCTTTCTTCAATCTACAGTCCAATGTGGAGAACTGGAAATTCACCCGCGTCCAGATTTGTGCGCGTTTGCGTCCGAGAAAGTTTGTCCAAGGACAGGTGAAAAGAGCTCGCGAGGAGAAACTTTCGATGAGCAATACAGCATTCACTAACATTTACAAAGCACTCAGTTGTTTGGCTTAATGGATGAACAAAACCTTTGGGACTTTGAGGAAGACGGCGTTCTCTTTTTAGGCCTCACTGATCACAATGATAGAGGATACTTTTCCAACCATTTTAAGGCGGCGGGAGGGGGAAGGGGGGGGGGGGGAGAAAACGCATGGTGTAACAAATGTGAGCCTCAGTCTCTTGAGATTAATGCGCCTATACGCCCGAGAATGAGTGATCACAATTTAGGGAATATAATTAATCAGCGCAACAAGGGTTATTGAAATAATGAAATTGATGAAACTATTGTTAATCATTCCTTTGTCGTCACAGCCGGAGCAAAGACGTTTCGCGGCTATTAGAGGGATGGAGCGCGAGTAAACTCAGGACACGATATCTGAGGAAGGAAAGAAGAAGCAGTTCAATGAACACAATCAGACCATTGTGAAAAAAAAAACAATAACAGCGTGGAAGCTTTACATTGGGAGCACTCAAACACTTTTCTCTCATAATCTCAGAATTTGAATTGCCTGCTCATTTTTTACCAGCATCACCAGCAAGTTAGTAAAAATGAAACGGCTACAACCGAATGAATTGATGTTTTCTCATGTTTTTGTATTAAATGAACACATTCCTCGGACAGCATTTAAATATCGGACTCCATCAGCTTCTGTTGATTGTTTGAACGCAAAATTCATATATTCACATTTTCAAAGTTCCATTCACTCAGCAGCGAACGCACCTGAACCGAGCCGAAACCAAAAGAAGCGATACGCCCTCTATTTTGGACAAATAGTTTGATTAATGTACCCCCGTGCAGAGAATCTGGACGGATCTTCAAGGAAAATGTTTACAGGAAACTAGAGAAACAAGCATAATCCTCACGTGGGAAGGACTTACTTCAACATGTGAAACAATGTTGGCGAAAAGAAAAGATAGGGAACCAAACAATAGAGCATGACAGGATTTAAGTAGAACACCGTATCTATATTTTTTCAAGTCGCGCTCATTCATCAAATCTCAGCATGCCATCCCAGTGACCCAAAACTGTCCCATCATTATTTGTATAGAAATATCTTTTCAAAGCTCGGAGCCCAAACTAATCTGTCACGTCCAACGACTGCACAGCCTGAAGCCATTCTCATGACAACGACTGTGTTTTCTGGCCCACAATGACGAACTGTTCACAACTTTGTGCATAAAAGTTCCGTTACGTTTCTCCATCAAAAGGGCATCACGGGCATTGTCGTTCCTACAAGGGCGATGCAGGTGAAGTCTTTACCGAGCGTTTCCATGCAGATGGGCCGATTTTAGTCGCATTGCTTCCCAGCTGCCGTTCGGTCTTGGAGCACTTAAATGGTTTCCTATTGCCCACAGCAATGTAGCATTGAAATGACAATGCCATTGCACTTGAATAGGACAAACACATGGAGAGCACTTATAGGCATCCAGAAAATAAGCTCCACTACATAAATCACTTATATTACGACCTCGACTCGGAGCAGCAGGTAACAATTTGAACGACAACGGGTGACGGTGTGAGTTCTGGCAATCAAGGAGTGCTTCTTTCTTTTTTCTTTTTTTACTTTAGGACCTGTAACCACTGTGTTAATCAGCAGCTTGGAAAAGAGGATTTGCGTCACAAGTGACAAGTGGTTGCTGGAATTCAAGCTTGACAATCGCGTGAAGTCCTAAAAGCTCCCTGGAAGACTCAGACGCCGTTTCTCAATGGCAAGTACACCGAGTGCGGACTCCCGAGCTTCTGAAGCTCCGACTTGGAGACCTGGAAACTTCCCGAGAACGGGAATTCGCGGTTCGGTTTTTCGACAACTGGAACGGCAGCGTACTCGTGACGTCACCTCCTTGACTTCGGTGTCTGCCGCCGATGATTATCCCAGAAATGTTTATTTTGTTTTGTAAATTTTAATAAAAAATAAAATAACTACATATACGAAAACCTTACTCGTTTTTTTAATCACTGCTTACAGTTTTGTGTTCGCTCATCCGCCATCGCTGGTTGTAGTGAAATGCATTCTGGGACCCATGGCTATCCGAGTCCACACGAGTCTCCATCCGATGCGTCTTTGGTAAAATGGATGTAACGAGTATCTAACCGGACTTGGAACAGGACTTGGGCGCTGACTGATGACGTTTCTCAAGTCCGGGAGAAGTAAGTACAAACAAGTACGGGTATTGAGAAACGGCTATAGATGATAAAACCCTCCTGAGATTTGTCCCTCACTGGAACCACAAACACCATTATTTAAAGGAGCCCTATTATGCTATTTCGACTTTTTTCAGCTATTCACAGTGTAACAGTGTTGAAAGCTCATTCAGACAAGTGAGCAGCGCCCCTCTTTTCACATAAACTCATGTTGGAGATGTCTAGTTTCGATTCAGTTTCGATGGTGGTAGAAACGGTCTGTTT
>JASSRZ010000074.1:5515750-5531460 GCA_032164315.1 Malacoctenus gilli
AGTTAACCAATCAGAGGCGTCCTGCATCTTGTAGGGGCGGGGCTTAATGCGGAAGAGCCTCATTCTGCTTGTTTCTAAAGGGGGTCTGTTAGGGCTGAGGGAGATGATCAAGATATAATGAAATACGGTGTTTGAGATAAAGAGCTTGATGAATTTCTGTCATTGTGGACGTGCATACGAAGACAAAGACATCCAAAATGTGTCAAATAGGGCCACTAAAAAAAAGTCTGTTAAGGATGACTCAGAAAAACCCGACGAAAACATATTTAATGATGTATATAAGCCGGCAAAGCATTCGTGCAATTGTCAAGTCGGAGAAACGAGTGGAGACACATGCTGAGTGGGAAGAATGAGAGAGCCATTCTCTAGAGGACAGCGAGTTTCACTATGTGCACGATTATTATTATCTTGTCAGGATTATTTACACCTACATCCCTGTTTTTCTTCAGATGCCACCAGTAATTTACGGCAACACGGAGTTAGAGTTCAGACAAGGAAAAACTTGTTCAGAAACTTCCTCCAGACGTTTTTTCTTCAAACACTTTTGATGCATTCTTCATCTTAAATCGCTTTTTTTCCGCCTCCTTATCAATTTAGCATCTATGTTGGAAGCACATGGTGACGGATTTTGATCGCAGACCAGCATTTGGTACCGTCCAGTTGTATTTTGAGCACCATCTGCCATTAGGTGTAAGCAACACAGACACTGAGATTATAGTGGTTTAAATAGATTTCCGATAGACGAGTGGCATTTACACTGGCAATTATACTGTCGCAGCCATACAGTAAACAAATGTGCATTTAGTGGCGAGAAAATGGTCCGTTCCACTTCTTGGTTTGATTGAATGTTAATCTTCGGGAAACAGTTGCGTGAAATAGTTCTCGGGAAAACGGAACTCCAGCAGATGCTCCTCCGAATATTGAGATTAACCCTTCAATTGGGCTTAAAACCCGATCCAAGAAGTCAAGTTTGGAGTTTGTGAGTCATAATTTTGCCAGAGAGATTTTCAGGAAGACTCTGCACATTGAAAGCTTCATGTGTAGTGCGGAAACAAAACCCAAAATGCGATACCCCTACAGGCAATTATGCTCTATATGCTAAATAAAGTGGTTTTAAATGTAAAGAAATCCCAAAAGTGTCTCACTCTGTCCGCCGCAAGATGTAGGCGGTGGTGGGAGGAGCCCACATTAGGCAAAGAAAGAGTAGGCAAGTGAGAAGGCGTGCTTGGTGGGTCACATCTTATGCTCCAGGAAAGTTTCTGAGTGGGAGAAAGTTGAGCTGTTGCCTGAAGAAATGCTCATTTCAGCAGCCATTAAAATGTTCCTCAGGTTCTGTGATCTTTAAGTTTACAGAGCTCCTCCAGGCGAGAGAGCGAGCGCGAGAACTCAACAGTCGGGAATCCCAGAGGCAACACAACAACGAAAAACTGGTGTAATTAATGGAATCACATTAGAAAGGGGATGTTTAACACTCAATGGCCGGAAAATTCTTGTTCAGATTTGAATTTTGCATCAGATTTACATCCGCCTTGTTCGCGCCGAGCTGAACTACGAGCAACAACGGAAAGTACGGGGTAAATTGTTGACAAAGCATTCGCTTCGAGTGGCTTTTGTTGAACCAACATGACACCAACGCGCTACGATCGCTGTGGACACAAGCTGAACACAGGTTGACATCAAGGAACCAGCGGGGGAGCTGGTATCGAATGAGGCGGATGGTGGCGGCCCGATGGCCAGAAAACAGACTCAAGGGACCTGCAGGAAGGAAGGGGTGACGCGTGGACGAGCAAGGCTCAGAGCGGAACTCCTATGAAACATACATGTCCGCTGGAGTGTGAGGAACACGACGACCAGACGGCCTCCGAGCTGAACTCTCGCTTGCACGCGACCCAACTGGTGTCGCGACACAAAACAACAAGTGGCGGGAGTCTACGGGAACCGCGATTATTTCTCTCCAACAAAAGCAGGAAGTGAATCTAATTTCTCGGAGGTGTGGCCCGTTTCCATCATTCCTTCAAAGCACAAAAAACATAGGCGCTAAAAGCTTTGAAAACAACGCAGCGGCTTCATTAAAACTGCACTTTGCAGGTCAAAACATGAGTACATGCTGAAAAACAGGAGATAAGAACCACGTGAAGGTGTTTTCAGCATTCTTACATCATTTGTTAGGTGTCTTATTATCAGTTTCAGGCATGAACTCACAGAGAAGGTGTTCCACCTGTCAGACGATATATTTCTCTCCTTTCTGCTCGCTTCCCTGTTAGCTCCTTTGAGCCTCAGTGTTTCCCCTCCCTCCCGAGTGGAACAGCGGAGTTGCCACTTTCATCCGCGCGCCGAGCGTCTCAGAAAACACTCATTTTGTTCCGAAGACAATACTTAAATGATACTTTATTTCAGATGTCATGTCAAATATTTATTTGTGTATTTTAACAAAGTTACACGCGTGATGTGCCTTTGATTTTCGGAAGTTGTCATCTTCAGCCGACGACTGAAACACACATCCCGGCGCATCGGCAAGAACAGATATATGACACACACCGACACACAAGCGCTGTCGCTGCTACACAACAGTGAATGCTGTGGGGAAGAGAAAAAGTGACTGATTACTTACTTCTTCTTTTTTTTTTTTATCACAGGAGCCTAAGAGAGAAAGAAAGCGGCAGACGAGGGAGCTGTCATCTTCCCTCTGCTCGTGACAGGATATAAATAGCAAGTAGGTTCTCTTAAAAGTCGAGATGAAAACATTTGCTTTGTTTCCAGCGTGAAGCTGCAGCGCAGCTTTGAAACCTGAAGTAGGGAGAAGTTGCGCCTTCATGTCTCCCTCAGTAAGCGGGAGAATAACGAACAACGCCAAGGCTCTTCTGAAATGCCTGACCTAATATTTGACAGATAGTCAGGAAAGATGTACCCGGGGACCGAAACAGGAAAGATGAGCCCACGTTGGATTTTGTTGTCCAATTTTATTCCACCACTTTCACTGAAACCCCCAATTTGAAGGCGTTTTCTGCGTTCCTCCTCAATAGAGAGAAAATTCCGGGTCATATCTCGTTATAATTCTGTGCGATTTCGTTGGAAAATTGAATAAGGTCACACGAGGAGGGCGCCTGAAATCTCAATACATTTCTCCGCAGTGCATCCATTATTTTATTATCCCCAGCGTCCATATTTTGAACTGAACTTGACTGTATTACTGAATGCCAAGCCTCCAGAGGCAAATTTGTTTTGTGGAGGGGAAATACAAACAAAAAAAAGCCGCTATACCGCCGCTGCGCGTATCCTGTCCAAAATATGGGGAAGCCCTGTGAAAAGAAGGAGTCGGTGCAGGACGTAATGAGGCGTGATATCATATTCATGAGATCCAGTTTTCTTATCATACTCCCTGTTGTGTAATTGACTAATCAACATCACCCAAAGAACACAGTCTTTGTTCTCTGGCTAATACATTCTGACGGGTTCAAAGGCACAGAAAACAGAGAACGGGATAGCGAGACACCAACCGCGTGTGTGCATGTGTGCGTGTGTTTGTCTGTGTGCTGTTTCAGGTGTCAGGAGACCAATTACGTTTCCAAGTTGCACTCCAAATGAGGCACAACGTATCGCTGCCCTTCCCTGATTTGGCGACTGAAAAAAACCGAATGCAAACGACAGCAATCAATGCATGCGTTCACCAAACATATGCAAACATACCAGCGCCGATGCACGAATATGTTTGGGTTTTTTTCTCTTTTGGGTCTTCAGTAACCATTCAACGTGGAGCTCCAGGAGTTACATAAGACCCCTCCTTTTCCTCCCTGCGATGGCAGCTGCTTTGCTTAGCAGGTGAACCAAAAAAATATTGATTGTGGACAAACAAATAGCTTCCGACTCACTGACTGAGCAGAAGTTGCAAGTAAACAGAATAGAAAATAGCAATATTGATTTTCCAGCAAATAAATAGCCGCCAACTGACCGACACGCGCTCAACTTTCAAGTAAACAAATCAGCATGATTCAGATGTGAAATGGCGGAAGGAGCGGCATCACAGCAATTTGCCACGTGTCGATTCAGATTGGCTTACTAATCCTTCCCCCTATCAATTTCCATGCCAGGAAGCTCCGAGTACTCCACCTCTCTGAGAAGGTAATCTCTGCGCGAGTAATCTTCAAGATGCACGAACATGGAGGGTGAAAGCTCTGCCTTCAAGTACACGTAGACGCCGAACACAGGCCAAACGCGGCACGCACGCATCCATTAATCCATGGTAGGAAGTAATCCAAGAGTGTTTATGTGCCGGGCTAATCTTCCGCTCCTCAGCCGGGGGACTGAGGACTCGGCTTCCGCTCGCAGGTAAGCCGCCGTCCCGTACCTCGGCCACAGCCGCTAATCCCAATTCCAGATAGAGGAGCAGGAGAAGGATACTGCCGGCTCGGAGTTTATTGAGAGCTTGCGCCGCTTTGACTGTTTGCCTGGCAAGTCGACGCACCACAGTGCGGCCATTGATGCGGCGGCCGCTCGTCATCGTCAGCGATTTCGGGTCAAGAAGAGGGCGTTGCCGCGATTTACGGGCAAACGCCGAGAGTGACTGGAACGCTTGAGACGTGGTAACTCATCCGTCCGTATACTCTGCACACCTATTTGGACCACTCGGGTGTCAAGGGGGGGTCAAAGATGCAACGCAGCCTGGGGAAAGAAATCGAATGGGATATGGCAACAATACGCTTCCTCTGATAGTAAATAAATGAATGTTTTTATTGGCCGTTTTGTCAGGGACAACTTCTTTTATCAAACAAGCAAAAGAAAGAATGTGAAAGAAATTGAGGATCATGGGTAAACACGGCTCAATCAGCCTTGGAAGCCCAGTAATTAAAAACAGACAACTATACTCCCTCCTATTTTGCTCGACGGAACGAACAAGACGTTCAAGGGTCAAACTCAAAAGCATTTTTTTGAGGAATTCCTCTCTGGTCAAGACCGAAAGAACCCCAGAGTTTAAACAACAACAACAACAACAAGATTTGAGGTAAACATTGCGTGCAGAAAATGCTCACTGCAGCTGTTTTTGGCTGTATATCCGCGGCCACCTTTCGAAGAAACTGAGCCTAAAGAAATGTAGGGTTGCTCCGACGTTACGTAACGGTACAAAGATAGAAACAGCATTTGTGGATTTTTCTGTTTCTTTGTTTTTGCTTAGTCATTTTTTGTATTTCTTCCCTCTATAAACAGCACTTCATGAATGGTATTAGTCACAGGATTGGGTGTGTGCTTCCGTGTGTGTGTGTGTGTGTGTGTGTGTGTGTGTGTGTGAGACAGACAGACAGAGTGCTACCATCACTGACTCTAGAGGCCTTGAGGCTCTCTGACCTATTTCTGCCTGGGAGTAGCTGCTTTATCACAGGCAGACACCAGCAACTGCACCTGGACATGGTCTCTGGGCATGAGTGCAGGTGTGTGTGTGTGTGTGTGTGTGTGTGTGTGTGTGTGTGTGTGTGTGTGTGTGTGTGTGAGTGGAGGGTGGGGGTTGGTGGGGAGGATGATCTGTGGAAAGGCTTTTGTTGCTTTAGTGTTGGACGAAATCTGCGAACATAGTCAAAACACAAGACTCTCCTTGTTCCCTTCGAAAGAATCTTTATGCTTGCAGACTTCCAGCTGGAAAACATGTTTGGAGGTCAGTGGAAGGTTTAGGGGGAGGTTAAGGTCGGGTTAAGGGCTTCGGGTTGGCCAAAAATTGCTTTGGAGTGAGGTCAGAGGAAGTCTGCGGAAAATACTTGTAAGTCAAGGCAATGTCGCCTGAAGGTACGAGTCTGCTACATGCGTGCATGGGAATTGATGCCCCCTGTGGAACTCGAGTGTTCTTGTGGAGCTCTATTTTGTGCAGAGTGATGGGAATGCGCTCATTACCTTCTCCAGTCTTCTTTCCCCAATCCCCATCTGATAGAGCAGCACTTTCCCAGCTCTCTCACACACACGCACACACACACACACACACTCTCGCTCCCTCTCTTTGTCTCCATCTCTTCCCTTTCTCAATCTCTCTCAGGTGCCACCCGCTGCGATGTCCAGTGCTGAGTGTTGCTGTATCTGCGTTCACAGCAGGACATGCACACACGCGCACACTCACACGGACCCACACACACTCCCACACAGATCCTGTTACACTAAATGTGTTCACAGCAGGGCAAACCTGATTCAAACAGCTCGCGAGAAAGTCTAATGATTGATGATAAGAGCGGAATATCCGCAGCCGCAGCAAAAATCACACAAACAGGTTACGTGGGACCTCCAGGCACCGAGCTGCTTTGGTGTGGCGAAGGAATAGTGCTCGGGATCATTAGCTCGCACACACACAGGTCTGCGCCACCCCCTCCAGCTACTTTCACATGTATGACTGTGCCAGAAGTGATGCGCACCAAATATGCACGGGTGTCTGCAGTGCATGCCACCAGACTCTCTCCTCGCCCTCCGCCGCCGCCGCCGCCGCTTCTTCCTCCCTCCCGCTCTCCCAGGTACTTTGAGACAACTTTCTGCTGAACTGCTGAGGAGGCAGGCAGGTAAGCAGGCACATCAGCAGTGGGGCAGAGGTGCTGTTAGTCTGATGAGCAGTAAAGCTGTCAACACCAGAATAGCTATGAGGAGCTGCATTTGCTCTCATGTTTACCAAGCTGAAATCCTCCCCGTCTGTCTGCCTAAAGTTATCTTTTATGCGACGGTGTCGTCGACATCCGTGCTGCTTTCGCGCCCAGAACTGCTAACGATGGCGCCTGCGAAAGCCCTCACCAACCACCGGCATGTGTCACACATGTTGGCAAGTGTCGGCCGAGACGGCATTTGTTGTTGCGTTTTAGCATGATGGAGGTGTTGCTCCTGTACCAAACGCGCGATTGGAGTCTTTGTTACTGACGTAAGCCTGGAAGAGGAGTATCCTGGTGGAGAACGGTGATGTAATGGACTGTGAAGGTACGAGTCGGTCTCCTTCTTTATGCTTCCTCTTCCTCTCCGTCTCGCTGTTCTCTCCCTCCCTCCCTCTCCTCTGTTCCCATGTCGGGCTTTTTTCCCCCCCTTTTTTTCTGACTCTCCTTTTTGTCTTGACAGGATACTCCTTCTGCTCCTCTGGGATCACTGAAATCAAACCCAACAGCTCCCTCGCTTGGCCACTGAGGAGAACTGCGTCTAAAAAAAGAACCCCGCTCGCTTTCCACGTGTCCCTCGGTTTCATCCATCCACAGGCATAAAGCACGCTTCTCCTCCCCGTCACCCGAACATCGGGGATGTTGAATTCGTTTGCCAGGCGCCGCACAACGACACCCAGTTCAGTCCTTGGATGGTTTGTCAGACATTTTCGAGATACAGACAGTTCTTTTGTCACATTAACTGTCAGTGATGTGAAACATTTATTAGACTCAAGTTCCCACTAAGGAGTCCCCGACTGGCGCTTCTCCTCCTCCTCCTCCTCCTCCTCCTCCTTTTCTTTTTCTTCCACCCTTGTTCTCTGTCTTCATCAAAGAACCGCTAACTCGCTTTTGCCCCTGGGGGACACGGCAACGAGACAGACTACACCTCCCAACCCTCCCCTCTGCTTGACCATCCCCAGGGGGGGAGAAAAAGACAGAGTGAACGCATGAATCCGATAAAAGCAGCAACAGCCTATTTGTACACAGTTCCTCCTTTGGGGTGGCCTTTTTGCCTTTTCCATATTTGACATTCCAAAGAGCTAAAACTGCCACAAAAATTGATACAAACAGCGTGCTTATCCTGTTGCAAAAACAAATACACAAATGGAGCGTCTGCTGCTCTTTCCAGGAAAATGTCAAAGCGGATCGAAAGTTCCAGCAAACGGGGAAACGAGCGCAAGAACGCGCGCGCACGCACGCACGCACGCTCGCATGCATGCACTAGACTCGGATGCGCAAGCATATACATTGCAGCCACACTTGCATGTAGTTGAGGCACGCTCGCATACACTGATATCACAGTGCAATGAGGGGGCTTTGTGAGAGGAAGCCCACAACATAAATATCCAATTACCAAACACATCAAACGCACAGAGGATGAAATATTGATAACTTTGAGATATTTATGTAATCCACAATGGTGCCTTATATAAGTGTTCCATTTATGAGGAGAAGCAGAAATGTGCAGGGAGGTATTGTATTTTTCTTTTTTTCTTCACACCACCCTGGAAAAAAAAAGACAAAAGAAAAAAAAAGCAAAGCAAAGCGGCGACTCTGTTGTGTTGGCAGACAATGGCGGGAGCATATGAGAGGAGTGTTTGAAAGCAGTCGGGCAAATTTCTCCCAGATCCCTCGCACGCACGGCAGATCCGCGTGGACGGAGTCACCTCCAGCCCACGTGGACCAGCGAGACGGGCTCCTGCGAGCGGTCTTGCAGAAAGGCACCCGTGTCATCAATCACGGTGAACCAGCGCAGCAGACGACGGCGGCGGCGAAGGCGATACGAGGGATGGCTGGGAGAACCACTCGTGGAGCACTATTCCGCTGTTGGATGTGCATTTATGAGGGGGAGTGACTGGGATGTTTTATTTGGCAGTTGGTGTGCGCTTGTCAATCGTTCAGTGATGAAGCCTGTTCCAAGCATATGGAGCTGACGGGGGAGGCTTTGGGCTTCTGTCTTCACGGCGCCGCTTTGAGCTGCAGATCATAGAGCCTTCGCAAAGGCATAAACAAGCAAGGAAATATGGATTCCCTCTAATTAATTGTAAATTGTCACTGCTTGAAGTGGGTACGCTGAGTGATGTGTGCATGTAGAGTATGTGTTTGTGTTTTCATGTGTGAGGGAGAGCGAGAGGGAAAAACAGAGGGGAAGACGGAATAATTTGACTTAACTTTCGTGCCTTATCAACAAGCCACTCTTCGTGGTTTTTCCTTTGAAACTGCTGTTCCCCACTAAGGCCGAATAAATTAGAACTCTAAATAGGAATAATAATGAGAGCATACATTATTTCTGTTGTTGGTACTGGTTGATGTTGTTGTTGTTTGTGTCGGCAGGAAGGCTCAGATCTCCATATATGCAAAAAAAGGTAACTTCTCTGCATGTTTTATAAGTTTGGAGGATCATTTTAATGGTGACCCAAAAAGATGTCCTAGATATTTGGGGAACATCCTTTTGAAAAATTCCTGAAACTACAGACGGAGAGACACAGGGAAGAGAAGAGAGAGGAGGGAAGCCGGCGAGAAGAGACGAGAGGGAACGGCCAGATGAAATGGAACCGCTTCCTGTGTCGTGGACGGCTGGAAACGGGTCCCTGCACTCGCCATCAAACCGACAAATCCCCCTCCACTTGTAAACCTTTGTTTATGTCTCGATGTTTATGTCGAGGGTGTCGTGCGCCGAGCGGTAAATCCTACTGAGGATTACGAGCGTGCCGTCATTATTAATGCCCATTCAAAGATGATACTCCACTCTCACTGACCTTAACCTCGAGAGTCTCGCACCCTCCGTGGTTCCCACTAGAGATTTAAAAGCTTCTTGTTGACATCCCATTCGCACGCCCCCTCAGGGGAGACCTGCGGTGCCTTTTTTAAACACCTTGCAGTGCTCAGAAAACTCAAGAGCTCTTTCGCTAAACTGGACTTCTAATGTCTCATGTACTCTCCAGAGGCAGCAGAATTTATCAAGAGTCCTTTTCTTGTGCCGTTTCTCCAAACAAAGCGCAGGAGTGACAGTTTTACGAAGAAGGGCACTGATTCGATCTCCTGCATCGTAGAACGAAATCTGCCGACCTCCGCGCGCCCCCAGCTGCTTCTTTCAACTCATCCGGGGGGACCCGCCGCTCTTCCCAACGTCGCTAAAAAAGTATACGATTTTCAGCGGGTCCTGGGTCAAGAATCTGGTCTCGGTTGGCTGCGCCTGGGAGACCTTGGATGGAAGGTGAGCAGGGGGCATCATAATCAGATGAACTATATAAATGATGCATCGTATACCGTGAAATAGCTGAGGCTACGGCAAGATTGACACCCTCTCTTTCTTTTTGTTGCTTGCGCAGTTATTCGCAGAGGGCAAGTCGTCACCATCTTTCAAAGACTTCATCTGAACTTTGGCCGTCTTCGCATTGTTGCTCCTCCAACGGCTTTTGTGCAGTTTAGTTCAAACAGGAAAACACACACTTTTCCCGTCACTCAAACTGCGACGGGGTGTTTGGGAACGCACATCACCACCCTCGTAAGTGCCCCTCAGCGGATGTGTCAAAACCTCTGCAATCATTTCCTTTGCTGCCTGTAGATGGCACTCATCAGCGTTCTTACTGATTGTGTTTGCTTCAATTTTGACAGCCCCAAAAAAGGTACAACTTTTAAAAATAAATCGCTGTTTGTACAAAAAGAAGGTAGTAATTCAGTCTGATGTTTAAGATCAGAATCCTTGACACAGTCCAGACAGAATAACATTATATTTTGTTGATAGGACGGCAAGTCGTCCATCTGAAGGACACAGAACTTATTCTATTTTGTATGTGATATGTGGGAGTGTACGTTTCAGAAGTGCTTGGTCTCCAAAAGCTGATGGTGCTGGAGAGCACAGTCAGTGTCGAGGGCAATGTTGGCTGCTCACCTCCACCGCCCTCTTTTTCGTGGAGAGCACATCTGAAATTCCAACAGCGACATGTGAAATACAGAGAGCAACTCCTATGGCCTCACAGCACCACACAAGGTGCTTCTTCCTCCCAGGACCGCCTCCGAAACGACACACGGGACTCAAGTTTCCCTTCAAAAAAGACCCGTAAAGAATGAACTGTGACAACTCGACGAGGAAGTCAAAACCGTTTGAAAAAATTGGAACAGAGAGAAACAGAAATTAGGTCCGAGTTGCACGTTAAAATGAAAATAATAATATGTGAGTTGTATCGAATAAAGCTGGCAAATTCATGCTTTTAACAAGACAAGTTCATTGCAAGATGAACGCGAGCATGTGTGGTCAACATACAGTATGCATCTTTGTGGTAATCCTCCTCTCCAGCCCAGTCACAAGCCAAGTATGAAGTGCTACTGCCTGGTAGCACAAAGCACAACGTGAAGCTCATGTGACTGTAATAACCTTTCAGACCTAATCTCCTGCAGTCACGAATGAGGTGTAGGGGAGGGGGGGGGGGGGTGCAGGGAGATCACATTCAAAGTTAGACGGATCCTCAAAGCAACAGAGTAGGCAAAGAAGAAAAAGCAGTTTGGTTCAGAAAAACAGCGCTGATGTTTTGTGGCTCCTCTGAAGCTCCCAAATCTCAGTTCTATCAGAAACTCTTGATATGCTCAAGCGCAGATTGGGCCACGGCTCGTCGAGCGAATCAAAACTAAGCAAATATCACCACGCCGCAAACACCGTGGAGCTTCAAAGCAGCACAAAGACCGTGGAGAATAACAATGGCGTGTTCCTAAAACAACACTGGCAGTATGAAAGTCTCTATTATTTCCATGGTTGGCTTGATGGCTTGAAGCAGACTGCCCGTGTTCCTGCTGAGGAAACCCGCCAGATGATACGCTGGTGGGTCAGGCAGTCTCCTCGGTTTCATGGTTTATAGTTTTGTCATGCTGGTCTTTTGGTCTACGAATCAATGAAGCCTTTGGTCCGGATCATCTGATTTCACAGAAAGGCGGGATGCAGCGAAGCTTCCCCGAAGGCTCGCTATTATTGAGGAGATCACAGGGCAGCCCGGGAGTGATCTATCAAAGGCGTATTACTTGCCTCCGAATGGAGGGAGGGAAAAAATATCAGAGCGCTACCTGGACCAAACGGCTGCCTTCACCTGGAATTAAAGTTCCAGTCCTGAATTGGCTACAAGATTTACTTTGCAAGCTCAGCAAATTGAAGCTTCTAACCGCACTGTCACCAACCATGACATGAATGTTGGGAGTATCTATTTGTTTTTCCAATTCTGCTTGGTCGACCTCAACGCTAACTAACGATCCATCCATTGAAACCATTGAAACCAGGTTCTGGTGGCAGATGCCGGAGAGTTTTCTTTCTCTCGCAGACGTAATGTTTTGGAACTCTGATGGGAGTCGGAGTCCAAAGAAACAAAACAAACACAGAGAGAAACTCCACACATAAAAGAAATGGAATCAAACCGAGGTCCCTCTTGGTGGGAGGCGATAAGGCCGAACCAACTTACCTCCAGGCAATCTTTGCCACTTTTACATCAATGCACAAAAACAGTGTTATTCCAACAGCTCAAGTCCCTTCTCATTAGAAAAATCCCCCAACTTTTCACTTTGAGCGCCAAGCATTTGTGAGGGAATCACCACCCTCATGAGAATCAAAAGAACGCACAGGTGTTCTTTTTAATCTCGTAAAATTTCACCCATTTCTTAAATTTCTTCAAGGCTGAGCATCAGGTTGTATTCCTTCACGTTCGAATTTTCGGCTGCTTTGTGTGCATTGGCCAGCCTCAAAAACATGTCCAGAGATTCTGTGCGAACAGGACAGGAAAAAAAAAACGGGTCCGGCTTTACAGGACACTTAAATCCTGCTGGAAATGTACACGACTATCTCAGTCTATTCCTTTCCTGTCCAGCGACGGCGTGAATCTAGAGACTTTTACCGCCGACAGAATGGCGAGAAAGCAAAAGTGTGTAAAGTCCCAAACTCTCACTTGGCTGTATTCACTGAGAAAATGGAAACACTTCAGTACAAGTGGTTGTTTTGTACACTTGGGATGTCTCAACGATCCTAACCTGGATGTGAGTATAAATAAACTGCGGCACAAAAGCTCACCTGGGGATTTTTCATTGCCTCCAGCCACACACTGTGGCCGCCGCTGTGCATTTACAGAGAGATCCAAATTAATGTAACATCTGCCGCTGTTCCCTTATATTCCTACATTAACCGTGACATTATGAGGCTGAGTGGGAGGATAATAAACCAAAAACGACCCCAAAATAACCTGTAGCATAAATATAAGTACGCCAGTTACACAAGTACGGCAGTGTTGCGAGAGAACCACGTGGAACCAGGAGATGCAGTTTTGCTGCACTGCACTTTGAACACGTAGTTGGTCAGAATGTCCCTCTAAAAGGTGTCTGTGAAAAAGTTATCATCGATTTCTCTCGTTTTCACATGAGTTACGTTCTTTGTCAGATGCACCGCGACGCCGTCGTAGACTTGTGCTCGTGGCATTTTTGCGCAGCCCTCCCTCTCTACCTCTGGGCCACATCACTCACTCCCCAAACTCGCAGCCCACCTATAATTGCTCTCCCAGAGTTCACTGTGTGTGTGACATGCCGCCCATGCTTCACCACACTCCTTGTAAGAGTCCGAAAAGCATTTAACACTGGAGTGCCACTTCATGTAGGGACACCATAGAGACACCTGGTGGTATGAAGAAACTTTGGGTTGGCATTATTTAACATGGCAATGTCCGTTTTTCACCCTCCCCTCCTCATGTCTCCGTCACCTGCTACCATCGCACTCCCTTCCAGAGGCCCAATTTACTGTCTAACCATCCAGAGTCTACACACTCACCGTATGTCTTGCGCTCGCGTACACACTCACACTTGCCTTTTTTGAGGGCGGCTTTTAGGGGAACAGACGAAAAAAGTGAAGAGTGGGTGTTTTTTTAACCTGTTCTGGAGGGAATCTTTAGGAGCTCTGGATGCGATGGAGTACTGCACTCTGAAAGGATTCTTGGTGGTTTTGGTGATGCAACTCTGCAGAAGTGAAGGTAGGTAACAACACGTATGATCTTCGATCACGTATGTGGCCATTGATTTGTTCTTCAAGAGCAAAGAATCACATCAGTTTTGTTCTTTATGAGCAATTTCCTGAGAATACTTGAGTGAATGCAGGTGTAAATGAATGGCTACATAAGTGAATTGAGACGAACAAGTCAATGAATGAATCACACTGTCAGATTTAGTCAACAGACCAGTAGGCTGTGATATTTTATTAGATATTTGAATTTCGTTGCAAACCGGAAATTCCTATGCGATCGTAATTGACGTTTCTTCATCCAAAGCATCAGTCTGTCTTGAACAAAGTGCCCACCGACATTTGATACTTCCCCCCAGGTCCCTCCACCTCTCTTCACTCCTCGGCTGCGGTCGCGCTCCAAGACGGCCAAGCGCTGTCCCAGGAGCCGGCTCTGCCTCCCGCAGAGGTGGCGCCAGTAGTGTCGCCGCCGAGCCTGAAGGAGGTGCAGCAGGCTGTGCAGGAAGCCTCCGAGCAAGTGGAGGGTCGCGGGGCAGAGGAAGTGCTGAAGGAGCTGCTGGAGAGGGTGGTCGAGGCTGCGATGGGACAAGTGGAAGGAGGGAGTGAAGCGAAAGGAGATGCAGCCACGGCGCAGGAAGCGGCGGAGGAGGATGCGCTGGGGGCTGAAACGAGTGAGAGTGAAGCTGCCGCTGAAGCAGAAGTGCTCGGGCAGACAGTGGAGGATGAAAGTGTGGGCATCGAGGGAGAAGATGCTGGCGCCGAAGCGAAGCAAGAGGGAGAAGAGGTGGCTGCGTCTGAGGACGTAGTCGAGGAAACAGACGGAGGAGTCGTCGAAGGAGGCCACGAAGCAGCGACCGAGTCTGTAGAGACCACAGCCGACGTAGATGATGGAGTGCAAGAGGCTCAGGGTGGGGAGGTCATCTACGAGTTCCCGAAACCCGAGCTGAGCCAGGATGTCGAGGAAGCAGCTGTAGCTTTTTTGGAAAACACCGAGGGCCATTTAGCGGCAGAGGGGGAATCGGAGGTGGCCGCTGACGAACAGGTCGCGGTACTCCAAGAAAAAGGCCCAGCTGACAGCGAAGTGCAGGCAGAAGGACAAACTCCAGCTGCTGTCGAGGTCGCAGCGGGAGGAGAGTCAGAGCAGGAGCCTGTGGAGGAGTCTGTTCCAGGCCTGGAAGTGGCCCAAGTGGAGCAGACAGGGCAGGATTTGGGGGGAGAGGAACTTCAGACGGAGACAGTTGTAGAAGAACCGCGGGAGGAGGTAGCGACACCTTTCGATAACTTTGAGCTAGAAGCGAGCGAGTCCGTCGAAGAAAACACTGCACTCAATGACAATGAGGACAATGCTGTGGGAAAAGTGGCATTAGAAGATGAACAAGTCTCTTTAGTGGACATAGAGAGTGAAGGAGAGGTGGAAGCTGAGACCACAGTCGAGGGGGAAGCAGCAGAAGAGGACAGTGTGATGATAGAACAAGCAGTGGTGGTAGTGGATGAGGAGGGAGGACAACAAGCAGGAAAGGCGCTTCAGACGAACTTGGAAAGCTCGAGTAGCAGCGAAAAAGATGATCAAGGTGGGAAATGTGTGATTCAACCCTCAAGTTAAACATTTGAAGAGCACTGCTTGTGTGATTTGGGTAAAGCTTCACCCAACTGCAAGACTTTAATCTGGTGATCTGAAACTGGCTCCGTGCTCGGCTGAATCTTAAGATAATGTTGCAAAACTTGATAAAGCATCAGTCTTAATCTTTCATCGCTCTTTGCTGCCAAACACACCTCACTCACATTTCATTCCAATCGATCAAATGTCAAAGATGTTTGTGTAAAATCCACTTCCAGTTTGGATCCAAAAACATTCCTATTGGGAAAACCTGTTGCATTCGACCCAGCAGCTTTGGTTAAGAACTGCATTGTTTGCATCTTAACCTAGTTTACAAAAGGTTTGAAATGGAAACTTAAGCCCCTTTAATGCACATTGTAGTAATGTCAGAGACCAGCTGATCTGCTGGAAACAGCAAGATACAAGGTTTTGTTTTAACACTCGTTCTGCAGTGTCAGCTGCAAGCGAATGAAATATCTTCACA
>JASSRZ010000074.1:5531560-5546487 GCA_032164315.1 Malacoctenus gilli
AGCGCACATCTATGCATTATTCTACATTCCATAGGCCCACTTGAGCAACCCTAAACCTTGGCCTCTTGTCTTAATTTTCATGTGTGTGTCACATACCGAACCTCTCTTCTAGAATTGCCGCTGATCTCTGGCCCGGAGCCTGAGGACAGTGCTGAAGCCTCCATCGAGCAGACCCCCGAGAACCCGGCGCCGACCCCAAACCCGTCTCTCGCCGAGGTAGAAACCGGAGAGGACCCCCTCGGCGGCGAGGACTCGAACCACGGCAACGAGATCATCGCCCCGACCGACGACCTTTCGCCACACGACCCCGACGGGGCCCAGCCCACGCTGGGAGATCCGGTGAACGACCCTCCCGCGGAACAACCTCAGGCGACGGGAGAAGAACCGGGAGAGGTCAACGAACTGGTGGAGGACACACCTGAGACCGCAGGTAAAACGGAAGCGCTGTGAAAACGTACAGAGATTTGCTTTCACAGGGGAAATAACACTCGATATAGTTGTCTGACAGTTTTAGAACCGCGTTTCCGCACACAAGTGGCTTGGAGCGTATCGAACAGCAGATTTTTTTGCAGCTTAAAACTTGGGCAGCATAAAGAGGGGGGAAAAAACATTATTATTTTCATGAATCTGCCAACAAAATATGCAGATGGCCGCGTTGATGTTCCATTTGACTAAGCAATGAGGCAGGCTCACTACACATGCGAACTGTTGAGAGGAAGATCACAAAGTTGGGACCATCCTGTCACAACATAACCTGCTTTTTTTCCTGCCTCACAAGAATGGATGATGAGCTTTTTGCTTCACACTCTGCCTTTCCTCCTGCATACCACACACACACACACACAGACACACACATACACACGCACGCACACACACACATAGCCTTAAGTGCTGGTGTAATTTAAAACGGCTGATAGACTATTTAAAATGAGACAATGACACAGCAGGAGCGAATAAAGGTTTCCTTTCTTTAATGTCTGCATAAAATGGGTTTCAAATATTCCAGACTTCAGCTTCCTTTCAGTGTGATAAAAGTCGAGTTGATTTAGCTTCGGCGGTACATAACGCATCACATCTCTTTCTGTTTCGTGTACTAAAGCTAGTATCTCCCCCCCCCCCTCCCCCCCATTTCATGAATCTGTTTAGAGGCAAATGAGGCGAGCCTGGAGGCATGGAAGATTGGAGCTATTTCTGCTGCAGTTTTCCTGGTGTTGGAAACTGTTGTCATCATTATCTATATTCTCAAATGTCGTAACAAAAACAGGTGAGTGGCACCACTGTCCTAAACAATCTCAAGGAAGACTTCATCAGCGCTCGCTCTCTCCTGCTCTCACTCTCTCTTTCGCTCTCTCTCGCTCTCTCTTTCCGTCTCTCTCTCTCTCAAAAACTTTATCTGAACTTAATTGTGTATCCCACACACAAAAAAACCTCGACAAAATCCGCGATGTTTATTTGGCCATTTGTCGACTCGGTGTCTTTATTTTCCTTTTAATCATGGAGGATCTGAATCGTGCGGCTGCTGCGGGATCAGCCACATCCTCGTGCTTCTCCTCTAATAGTTGAAATATGCCATTTGATTGCGAGCTGTGGCAGCCACAGTGCTACAATCACAGATGGGACTCACAGCAGTGCGGCGACATGATTGCTTCTGATGTTGCCCAAGCAGCAGCTAACATTTCAACACTGATAGATGATGAAATGATGTGAGTGTTTTTCAGTATAGGCCAAGTACTTCCCTCCCCCCCCCCCACAAACAGAGAGGCTCTTGCCTTCGAGTCGGGGTACTCTATTTTTTACTTTCTCTCCACACGGCTCAACGCAACATGTAGTTAATTTGTGGAAGAACAACAGCGAGCACAAACAGTAATAACGGTGATAAGGGGATATTGTTGATGTGTTTTTGTGCGTATGCAGCGCTGCAGCCCGACTGCGGGCTTGCGAGGAAGGCTGCGTCGAACCAGAAGCAGCGACGGGAGGCGACTGCAGTGACGACACGCTGCCTGCAGGGAACGGCGACACTCAACAGTACGTTCACGCTTTGACACGTCCGTAGGAACGCCACAATAATGCTCACAGTAATGTTCATTTGGTGCGCGTAGAGCACAGTAATGAGGGGAAAGCCAGCAAAGAGACTCTCTCCACCCGTTTCACCACCCGTTTCACCACCCGTTTCACTGATATCGCTCCATAGACCCAGTTAGTAAAGAAAATATCCTTGCAGGGCTTCAACAGCAACATCACACAGATTATCTGATCTCAGTGAGAATACTCTGCTACTTTTTTCCTCCCCAAACCCACAGAGCCTTTTTTTTTTTTTTTTTGGCCTCCCCCATATCAATCTGTTCTCACTTACACTAACCAGACGTCAGACTTTCTCTAACATCAGCTGACTTTATATCATGCTCTGACCTGTAAACTTGTGGTTCAAAGGAACCACCAGTTGTGTGCTTCTCAGCTGATTTCCTCCTGGCTGTTTTGCAGCTTACGTGCTCAGGATTGTGCTCCCCGCATCACATGAGTGTGTGAGTCCCCTGAACCCTTCGCATTACAGGGTATTTTGACTAATCGGACGAGCAGACTTGGATCGATGAGAAGCTAAAGTTGTGTTTGAGTGTGCAGGAAGTGGCCGTGTGTAAAAAGGGAGGAATGTGTCTAAATGTCTATGAATAAAAGCCTAAGGATGAAACATATATGAAGAGCTTTTAATTTTAAAAGTTGTGACTTGTGCAAAAGGTGGCGTACTAAAAGTAGCTTGGAATAAAGGTTTATACACAAACTTACAATGCCTTTGAGCTTACAATATAGACTTTCAATGAAGTTGCATGAATAAAGATGCAGTGGGAAAGTGAATAACTGGTTTCCCAGAGAAAAATCAATAAAATATACTTTTCCAGAAACCTACTCTGGAGAGGGACTCAGATGAATCTTGCACATATGATATATCACTACAGTGTCCTGTGCTAATGCTGACGAACCAGCAGAAATACCTCCAAGCTTGACGTAAATGGTCAAATCACGAAATATTGACAGCCAGTTTGTAAGCTTGAGGGAATGAGGGCCTGCTCGTCTCTTTCCACCAATTTTATCAGGTTGTACCTGATCCATCGAGTATTGAGGCGACGTACAACACAAGCAAGAGTTTAGACAGTTGGAAGAGCTCCTGAACCGACTCCACCATCGTAGCGAGTCGTTCGCTGTCAGAGGTGGTGCGAATGGGCTCATTCTGCTCCTCCATCAAGGCAGCGATAATTGTCACAAACTTCTATTTAGTGAGAAACTGATGTCTTATTTTGAAACAGGGCACCGTGACATTCAGAATAAAAGGTGACTTTATTAGTTTGCCAGTTTGTGTTGATGGGGCTGTCCCTGCGATTGTGCTCCACACAAAGCATCGAGACTTTGACGAGAACAAAACTCAACACACACACACGACGCAGACGCGAAACAAGAGCTGACTGTACGCCTCTTGCTTGCTTGCCTAACACGGACGCAAAGCAACACTGAATTATTAAACACTCAATGGAGGCTCGTTGAGATGTGTCCTTGTTAAGAGACTTTGTAATAGCCGTCAAAATCCAGTCCCTGCTGGAAGGGGGGGGGGGGGTCACCGAAATCCCAGACAACAAATAAGAAGAGTCACGTTCAGATAGGCTTCTGTCCATGAGTCACATCTGTACCAGCAATTTCCATCCCACCATAGAAGCACTGCTTCCTTCACTCACTGGAATGCATGCCAAGCAGAAATATCAGCTGGTGTGGATACATTTTTAGATGGCCGTGGAAGAGCCATTGACGTCAAATGGTCGTAAAATCTGAATTAAATTTAAAACTCTTTTTTCGTTCTCTCTTAAATTGTTAATGTGTTTATGTTTGCCTGCATTTCTTCCTTAAATCCTGAGCTTTACAGGCTTAAGGACAACATCTGGTCACCAAGTCAAAGTCAATATAATAGGACTGACACTAGAATCGCGAAGCATCTGGCCAAGACGTTGGGCTTCGGCGCACGCAAAGATCTTAAAGGCGCTGGTGTCGGTGCCCTCGTGGGGTCGCCAACGAGGGCACGTGGAGAAACACACGCAGCACTTCTGAAATGATTTCACCCAGGACAGCCTCACCTGCAATTACTCAATTATGTCAGGTGATCTATTTATATCCCGGCGTGTCATTACCTCGATGTGTATCGCATTCCTGCACAGTTTGTGATCCCCTCCATCTGCCGTGGAAGCCGTTAAGCAAACAGACCTTCCAGTGAGACGAGCAGCATTTGCTCACAGCGGCATATTCAATACAACTCCAGCACCAATTACAACCAAACCACATCAAATTGTTTTTTCATTTCACTGTTACATGAAAGTGCTCAATTTAAAGGTGCTTGTGTTTGGGCTTTTCTTTGTCTTAAAACACATTTCATCCCCATTTGCTCCCAATAGCGCCTATTACTGTACGAATAGTACTATTATACTGTTGAACTCACTGACGCAGTCCCGTTCTTTTGCCTGGTGTTCATCCAACACGCGTGTTCAGCCTCTGCCAACTGCTTGACTGTCTTAGGATATCCGTGCTGGACGCATCTGACGTGGCTTCAACCCTGGCCAAAACAAAAGAGCAGCAGGAAGACCACGCAATAGCCTTGTCGGCCCTGCTGCCCAGTTCCGCGGAGGAGTCGGCCAATACTGGACTCGGACCAGACTCCTCACAAGATCTCAGGACTTCCGTTCTTTAGGGGGGACCAACTGTTTGGGTGTTCCGACCGTAGCCGTATTAAGCCCCCCCCACCCCCCCGACCCCCTCCAAATAAAGCCACTTTCCTCCTGAACGACCCAGCAAATTGCCCCGTATTCTGACTCCCTTAACGAACCCAACACAGACTGCCTTCAGTTCTGACTGTAATAACAAGTGTATATGTATCACATTTATACTCGGTGTATATGACTGTTTTTGTGTCCGTGTAAATTGAAAGAGTCCCCGAAACAAATTTGGCGTGTGTGGATGTTTGGACGAGTGAACGGGAAAAGCCTGTTTTGAAATCATCTGTACACGTGCGAGTGTGCCAACGTATCGAGTCGAACGCCTTTGAACTCTTCAGATTGAAATTGAATTTACTGGAAACTGTTTTTCACATTGGCCAATTCAGTCATTCTGTAAAGGAGCGGCGACAAAAATCATGGGGTGTCTGATCGAAACTGTCACCTACAAAACTCAGCTACTTTCAGAAGGAAGGTAGCCGAGATAAAGTTAAAGAACTTGATCTGATTGAGTCTCCATAACTTCTGACCTTTGTATCAGTACTTGTGATTCAGGCAATACAAAATTAAAGAATAATGTTGAATGTGTCCCGTCTCTATTGCTTCCCAGTATCAAGTCTTCCTGCTGTTGCCGTACATTGAATGACTGAGACGTTTCGATCACTTGAACACTGAATTGGGGCAGTCGGTTGCGTCTGGCGAGTGATTATTTTGCTCAAATTGATGGTTTAAAGAATGTCTTTTCAGTCACCTGCTGGCTGATGCCCAGAACAAACCATTCGCGAATTCCTTTCTCAGCCGAAATGAGCGAGATTTTCACAAGCATGACTTATGCATGACTGCCAACAGTCGAATCCTTTTTGAATTCTTTTTTTTGCGAGCACCGACTGGCGTCATTTGGGCCATGATCACAAGGCATATGAATGAGTGTTTGAGAGAGCACTCCAGTAGCCCCGAGTGTATTTGGGCGCGCGTGCTCGTCTGTGTGTGTGAGTGTGTGTGTGTGTGTGTGTGTGTGTGTGTGTGTGAGGGGTGGGGGGTGGCGGAGCATGCTTGCATGTGCGTGCAGCTTACACAGGCTTCAGAAAGGCCCGGTCATGTGTTTGATGGGTATTTAAGTCAGCAGAGCTTATTGGGCCGACTCTCGAGTGGCTACAGTTCTGCAGAGGAGCAGCATGCCCAGTCCGAGGTAGGGGCCACATTCCGATGATTCTTTCACAATAAAGTGTTGTATCTAGTCGAAACAGCTTCTTCGAACTCGCAATGAAAAAAATATGAGACGATCGCAGTCGGAGCAGACAAAACGAAGTGTTATTTCAGGTGAAGACGCTCACCAGCTCTCCTCTCCGCGCGCGTTGGACTGTACTGAACTTGCGTCGAATATATCAGGGCGCAGCGTTTCTCACAGCTTTCTTTAATTGGCAACTTCTGTGGTTGTTATCACTATTTTGTTGTAAAATAATTGCTCTTGCCGAACTATTAGTGCCTCCTTCATTCATTCCTAATCAACAAGCTTCAAAACACAAGCAAATCAAACTGCGAAAAACGGTCGAAGCGAACCATCTCTTGTCGTCTTTTGTTGAAAGCATTTCTGAACTTGTAAGAGTTGAAAGCTAATGGCTTTGTGAATTATGAATAATGACTGGTACTGCCTGCAGGGGCGTGTAAGTTGTGAAGTTTTGGAATAATCTTAAGACAATTGCCTTTAACAAGCCAACACAAACCGAGTGAGTTGTTCTTGAGCTTAATTGAAGTGTGTGCGTCTGCGGTGTATTGAATTTTTTTGGGCTTCATCTCGCCGGCGAATGTGTTCTGGGACACACTCTGGACCTTTCACAGCCCCGAATGTGATAAGTGGTTTTGAAAAGGGTGGAAGAATCAAAAAAAACCAACAACAATCCTCGGCGTGTGTACTCTCTCACCCTGTTTCGGAAATATCTGACCCACTTTACTCCTACCTTAAAATATCCCCATGTCTTGCTGCAAGTTTTCTAAAACGGTCTGTTTTGTCACTTCTGTGTTCCTGCTTTGTGCCAGCATGTGGAGAGTGGGTGTCCTGGTGGTGACCTTGTGCGCCACCCTCACACTTGCCCAGTTCCCGCGGGAGTGTGTCACACCTGAGGGCCTGCGGAGCGGCCAGTGTTGCCCGTCTCTTTCAGGGGCGGCGGGGGACGAGTGCGGCGCCAGCGTGGGGAGAGGCCAGTGTGTGTCCATTACGGCTGACAGCCGCCGCCACGGACCGCAGTACCCCTACGCCGGGCGTGACGACAGAGAGCGCTGGCCGCTGCGATTCTTCAACCGCACTTGCCAGTGTAATGGGAATTTCAGCGGCTACAACTGCGGGCGATGTAGACACGGACTGACTGGACCAAACTGTGATCAGAGGATCTCTGTGGGTAAGCGAGCGCCCGCTGGTTTGACCTGAAAAGCCGCTTGGGCGCGCAAATTCCAACTTTTATTGTACGCCTCGTGATTTCACAGGTCTACATCAGCCGAGGGAATGGAGGCAGGCGTTTATTGCTCGAGAAAGGAAATGTCCATGTTAATTTTTAATAACATTTTCTTTCCTCTCCCCTCCTTTCCTCCCACACCTCGACAACCCCTCCTGCTCCCCTTTCCTTCCCCTTCTGTCATCCTGCGCCCCATTACGCCGCTCTCCAGTGAGGAGGAATATCATGCAGATGAGCTCGGCTGAGAAGCAGGCCTTTGTGAACGCTTTGGACCAGGCGAAAAGGACCGTCCACCCCGACCTGGTCATCTGTACAAGACGGTACACGACCAGAACAACATAATCCGCTCATTCAATGATGTCATTTCAAAGGGTTCCGATTTTTTCCTCTCTTTCTCACCGGCAAGCGTTTGATCTCATATCACCGCTGTGGAACAGACAGCCGGCTTCTGCCCTTCGGACCTGTTGGCTCAATTTCGGAGTCTGGCAACTCAAGAGTCAGCGTTATAGCTTCAGATGAACCCCTGCTGTGCCCCCTTATTTTTCCCCTCCTAAAATTATCCGAAGAAATCTCTTTTAGCAGCTCTCCGTTAACGCTGCAGGTGGAGGAGCAGATTATCAGTATACGAAGGAGTAAAAGGAAATTATACGCTTCTGAGCAGCAGAGCATTAGTCTGTGAATAACCTCCTTCCATGTCAGCTCAGGCTTGTCGTCAATTGATTTTATAAAGCTGCTCCTTTCGGCAGGTTGCGAAAACCCCTTTAACCTTCTGAAATGCGAAAACGTCCCGGTTATTAGCCACAGGTTCGCGCGTTGGAAGCCCAGATGCATATTTGCCATTCGCACAAGTCGGATTCGGAGGAAAACACGCGTCCTTTCACTTCAAATCAATCAGGACTCGAGTGAATTTGCAGGGTACAACGGCTACCTTGGAGGTTTTGAGGAGAAGCAAACACAAAGTGACATGCGGTCCTCGTCTTTAGATATCAGGACGTGTTCGGGCCTGATGGCAACACCCCGCAGTTCGAGAACATCACCATTTACAACTACTTTGTTTGGAGCCACTACTACTCCGTCAGCAAGACCTACCTGGGGCCAGGCCAGGCCAGCTTCGGCGGCGTCGACTTCTCCCACGAAGGCCCGGGCTTCGTCACGTGGCATCGCTTCCAACTGCTGCAACTGGAGAGAGACATGCAGGTGAGTGGAGCGGGGAGACGAAGAGGAGGAGGAGGAGGAGAGAGAAGAAAGGACAGTCAGTTTGGGAGCAGATGAAATGATGGGCAGACGGCAGGAAAAAAGATGCAGGGCGCTCACTGGAGAAAGATAAGCAACAGGATAAATGATTGTGTCATCAGACAGGAAGACAACAGAAAAAAAGACTGATAGAGAAATTAAAAAGAAAGTTGGCAAACATTGCGGGTACAAGAATCGTGTGGGAGGGAATGGAAGACACCTCAAAATTTGCAATCGAACAAAGCTGTTCTTTCCGCGGTGCATTCAAGAACACGCGTCCCCCCCCCGTCCCCCCACTATTTTCCCCTCTCCGCAGGACATGCTGAGCGACCCCACCTTCGCCCTGCCCTACTGGAACTTTGCCATCGGAGGCAGCGAGTGCGACATCTGCACGGACGACCTGCTGGGAGCCAGGAGTTCGTTCGATATCAACTCCATCAGCACCAACTCCGTGTTCTCCCAGTGGAGGGTCATCTGCGAGAGCGTGGAGGACTACGACAGTCTGGGCACCGTCTGCAACAGTAAACGCCGTCCCGGCAGCGCGCACCACATTTGGCGGCACGGTCGGGTCGCGGCGATGCACGGCGCCGTCTCAGCCGCATCAGAAAAGAGGGCAAAGAGCTCGTTAAAAAAAAGGAGCATGTAGAACATAAGCTGCTATAAATAATACTTCGCAGCTGTTGTGCGAAATTCAATATTGCTTGCTATTACTACAGTTTGTCTGAGATTACTCTTCTCCGATATTGCTTTCTGAACTAAACTCGTGCACACGGGGTCTTGAAGGAGTGAATTTGGAAACGCTGGATTCGGTGAGCCCTAATTTCGCAACAAGACACGAGAACATGCAGCCGCCTCTAAACGTTAATTCCAAATGGGTCACGAGGTTTAGACGGAAATAAGGGAGCCATTATGCTAATAAGCTAAACGCAGCATAAGCTCGACTTTAGAGGATCAGATTTGCGAGGATTGGATCTCGTTCCGGAGTGGCACCAGATTACATCGCTAAATCACTACCTTTGCTTTGTTGTATTTCCCCCCCTTAAATCTGGAACGGTGAGGTAATTAAGAACGCCAATCATCTGGTACGGCGGTGCTCTAAAAACACATAAAAGACGTCCTCACGAACTCCATCTAAGAGAAAGAGTCGCGTTCGGTAACAGGTAGGACATGCGAGTGCCTGACGTGTGAGTGATCCAGCTCGTTATTCCCCTTAGAGAGTCATGACAGGCCCGGTATTTCCTGCATCAACAAGAAACATCTCCTTAAATAGGTTAGGGGTGGGGGGGGTGGGTGTGGGTGTGGGGGGGGGGGTTTGCCTCATTTGTGTGTGTGCTCGTAGAAGACAGGAATCTAGCAGTCTTCTGGTTCCTTTGATCTGAGGGAATAATCTTCAAACAGAGAGACAACTCCGTTATGTAGCCCCTCTGTTTATGTGCTTGTGTGCTGAAGAGAAAGCACAGAAAAAAAAAAGGCGATCATGCATGTTTGGAAAAAAAAAGAAGAAAGAAAGAATGTTCAGTCACAAAGCTCCTACTCACTCGTGTTGACTCTTATTGAATAATTGAAAACCAAATCTGCCACCCTGTCATGTTTCAGACTGATCAAACTAGTCAAGTCTCCCACACGGAATTAGAAAGTGGTTTAATAATACAACATTTCTAATCATGCTTCCTTCGATTTCTCCGGGGACGACTGGCTTCGTTCTGACTCCAAATCCTGTTCACCAAACTAGACTTTGTCAGGTCGTAACAATGACTCAGTTTCAGTTGCTTTATAGCAGAGAAACACAGAACGACCTTGAGGGGTTTTTTTTTGTTTCTTTTCGCTGTAAAAGATACCGAGACGAGTCCCATCAGGAGGAACCCGGCCGGCAACGTGGCCCGGCCCATGGTGCAGAGGCTGCCGCAGCCCCAGGATGTGCTGGACTGTCTGGAGCTCAACACCTTCGACACCCCTCCGTACTACTCCACCTCCTCGGAGAGCTTCAGGAACACCATCGAAGGTACGCGGAGGCAAAGCCAGAGATCGCAACCCGAGCGGCATTCCGGGTTTACCGGCTTGACCCGAAGGAGAACGTTCGAGTTCAGTCGGGCTCGGCAGAGAAAAAAAACAAAAACCATGAAGTGCCTGAAGAAGTGTGTGATTATATAGAGACAAACTCAAAGCCAAAAACACACACTCACTCAGGCTTCCACCCACATGCACATATGGTTCGCAAGAACACAGCATTTGCTGTTCCTAAATTTGGTTGATTGGGGGGGGGAGCTTTGGTTGACTATTTTTTGCTCTGTATTTTCCAGGCTACAGCGCCCCCCAGGGGATGTATGATCCGGTCATCCGCAGCCTCCACAACCTGGCGCACCTCTTCCTTAATGGGACAGGCGGTCAGACTCACCTGTCGCCCAACGACCCCATTTTTGTCCTGCTGCACACCTTCACAGACGCAATCTTTGACGAGTGGCTCAGCAGACACCAACCAGGTACCCCCCCCAACAACCGATTCCTATACATATAAACGAATGTAAATGAGCAGGAATAATGACTGGAGGAACGTTCTCTTTCTGTGCCCCCAGGTGAAATAGTTTACCCAGAGGAGAACGCCCCAATTGGACACAACCGCATGTTCAACATGGTTCCTTTCTGGCCTCCCGTCACCAACGCGGAGATGTTCGTCTCTGCCCCAGATAACCTGGGATACTCCTACGAGGTCCAGTGGCCTGGTGAGGAGCAGCGCACACGCACGCACACACACAAATCACTTCCACCTGACCTCTGATCACCTTTCTTCCCCGCCCCCCCCCTCCTCCCGCAGCCCGAGCCTTCACCCTGTCCGAGATCATCACCGTCGCCGTCGTCGCCGCAGTGCTGGTCGTGGCGATCATGGGAGGCGTCATCGCCTGTGCCGTGCGCGCGCGCTCCTACCGCTCAGCCGAGGCCCTGGAGCCCCTGCTGGGAGAAACTTTCCGGCGTTACTCGGAGGACGACCACAGGTTGAACAAATCCCAGTCCGTCGTCTGAGTTCTCGCCTTTTTGAGGAGGCCTTAACGTTGTCATGCATTTATTTTGCGTTTTTTATTCTCCAATTTCCTCTAATAAAGATACACTGGTTTTCAACCCCCACTGCCTGTTATATCTGGGCCTTCAATTGTCTGACTGGCAGCGTCCACTGTCTCGTTTGTGAAGCAGAAGGAATCGCTCCAAAGCCGAGAGGTCAAAATTCCCAGAAGAACGGCGAAATAGCTGTTGGTGAACCGATGATTCTATTTCGTGTCTATATTCATGAAGGGCTGCTGCCAGTTGTTTGATGTTCACCATGCCTTTCTTTTATCCTGAGCCTAATTTAGGCCTATTACTCCGTGAACACGAGGTTGCCATGTTTGATCAGACCACAGACAGGTCCTCATCCTGCAGGCCTTTCGCTCCAGGCACAAATTTGCTCGTCTGAAGCCTGAGGCCAGTCGGCATTTCATAAAACTTCACTGTGGCGCCACTTCTGTGAGTCAGATTGAGTCCACGCAAAATTCCTGTACGCTGATAACGGCACACACACGCACTGCCCTCAAGTGGTTATATGGCGGTACTGCAAACACTTTTTTTTTTACT
This sequence comes from Malacoctenus gilli, assembly GCA_032164315.1. NCBI lineage: Eukaryota > Metazoa > Chordata > Actinopteri > Blenniiformes > Labrisomidae > Malacoctenus > Malacoctenus gilli. The sequence continues at coordinate 5,543,592 of JASSRZ010000074.1, forward strand.
TCCTTTTGGTTTAAATGTCAAGTTTTAAAAATGGAAACAAAATCGTTTGTTTTTTCTCTCACTTTATTTAACATTTGGGCAATGTATTGGTCAAAAATTTTGTAAGATCTATTACCACAATCTCGTTTGATTTCAAATGTATTATTTTCAGTAAACATATAGCCCGTTATATCGCGCAAGTCATGACAAGGAATTGACGTTTTTCACGATTCTGCCCAAATTTGTCACTTTTTAATTTGAATTTCAGGTAGAAGGTGGAAACAATTGCAGGGTAACCTCAAAGAAACCTGTGAGAGTGGAAAATAGGACAGGTGCCAGTACCTGCCTGGCATGTTGACATATGAAAGCCGTAGACGTTTTTCCCTGGGACAAAAAAGAGATTTACACACAGCCATGAGAAAAACCTTTCAAGACTTGAAGTTACACGTTATGTCTAGTAAACGCAATTTCTAGGATTGTACACATGTTACATTATTGGCAGGAAGCTTTTTTACAACTCTGAAAAACTGAGGAAAATATGTTTTAATGAGGGGAAGTGAAACAAAAAAAACCACACGAGTGATGCTAAAAGACGCTTCGATTTGATTCCTATAAAAACATGAGAGAATCTTTTTTGCATGTGAGCATCTCAAACTGTTTTTTGCATTGCTGATGAAGGAGAGCAAGAGGGAAGCGTCTTAATTGTCAAATTTTAAAACAGGAATCATCCCACCGCATGCTTGTTTTGCAAAAACAATCCCATAACTCGATGATATGACGTGTCACGCAGCGCTTCTCCCCCAAACCTGCGCGATTGTCTCCAATTGTTTCTCGCTTCAGGCGATGCCACTGAATAAAACAGGCCCGCATGTTTCTCGGTGCCAAAGTCCCAATCAGTCCAGCTCATTTGCCCATGACAACCTCGACTCAGCGTGGGAGAATGACGTGAAACAATGGCATCTCCATCGCACGCTGCGATTCACTGTAAGTCCACACCATGAGACACCCCCCTCCTCCTCCCCCTTTACAGTAAATTGCCCTGTTGGGGTATTTTTGTCTGGCTTTAAGGGAATCACGACTTTAGGACTCAGCACTGGGCTGAATTACTCAGGACTGGCATATTTGCTGTGCAGGCTAATATTTTTGAAAGGGAATCTCATGGGATCGAGTGGAGAACAGGAAGAGACCTTTTTTTGGATTGGCCATCAGTGGGTTCTGTGTCGCCCCCCCCCCACCCCCCCGGCTCTCCATCCTGTACCATCAGGTTACAGCCACAGCAGAATGACACAATCGTGTGAATTCGTGAATATGGATGGATATGACAGTAACACGCAGTACAATCGCTTGGCCGCCGCCGAGCCTCCTGGAGAGAGCGGATCATTAGTGCCTTTCAAGTGTCTCATGAAAGCGACGTAATTTTTAGGTGCAGGAAGATGCATCCCAGTTTCTTTCCAGCCGTATAGAAAGACGGCTGTTTTTCTTTGTAAATGCGAGAGAACAAGTGGAACGAGGCTGGGAGGTAAAAATGGGTCCTGACGCCTTTTTCTCATCCACATGTTCCACGAATGTTTCACAGGAATTCAAGTCTGGTTCCAGAAACCTAAACTCCTGAAAGAAACCATAGATAATATTCACCGTTTTAAAAAAGGAGATAAGTTATAGAAACTATTCATGCCAATGCATCACAGAGCATTTCGCCGTCTCTTCATCTTAAAAAAAAAACAGCCTCCTCGTGCCAGCAGGCAAGCGATTGTTCATCTGGAGAAGGATAAACCAGACCGCCATGGCTGGGTTTCAATAAAGCTTGCAATGTGAACAGATGGCTTTGATTAATGCGGAGGCTCCAGACAGGATCTCCCTAGATGCCTCCTATTTCCTAAATGAGACATTTGTGTGCAAATGTATTGTTTGTCAAGTTGTCACCAGTAACTCCAGGAATGAAAGTGGAAGTTGGGTGCATTTATTTAAAAAATGGCACAGGTTTACTCGCCCTCCGTCTCGGGTTCAAAACGTTTCCGTCCTCTATATACTTTTTTTTTCTCCTTTTTTTTGTCTTTCACTCTCTCTAAAAGGTGTTTCTTCTTCATCTCGCCAGACGGTGATCTAGAGCCGCCTGTCAGTCTACCTTCCACACGTCCTCCATCCTTTCCGGCACGTTTATTCATGTTTGACAAAGACTCTGAGATAAAGAGAGCAAGAGGGATGTCGAGACAAGGAGCCTAACTACGACAATGGGAAGTCTCGGAGGCAAAAGGCGGTTCGCCACTCTGGAGCTGTATGCAAAAATATGCAAATGAAACTCTCGCATCTATTCTTAACAGTGTGACTCCAGGCCAAGAGATACGTGAACAGTTTAACAGGTCGGGAGCTTCCCGATTTTTAATCACTTTTCTCTGTGTATAAGCCGGCTTTTAAAGAGGCAAAACGGAGTTTTCGAACAATACTGCCACCCCTGGTCAAAACACAGAACTGCAGCACTCAGAACGGTTCAGAAAATAAATAATCCCCGACAAAGAAGACGTTAATTCACAAGAACGATGCTCACAGAGGTAAGAAAATTGTTAGTAAACGTGACAATTTATTGATCACTTCGAAACGTAAATGCTCTGGCTTTCTGGCTTTGGTTTAATGCTAACATGCTATCGCAAACCCTAAAAGAACATACTCATGGATATACAACCGGCAATTGTGAATTGAGAACAACACAAGGCCATTTTCAATTGTCGCTGTTAACTTTTCTTACCTTTTCAGTAGAAAGAAAGACGTTACTTGGTCCCTTTTTATTCCCAACGCGGCTCTGAGCTCCCTCCAAGACTCGAATGCGGATCCGATGTTGACATTCGTCTTTTTCCGGCGCCGCTCGCGCTCAAGCTCCGATTTTTTAACGGCACTCGACGAGGTTTTCTTTACTTTCTTC
>JASSRZ010000074.1:5548158-5559895 GCA_032164315.1 Malacoctenus gilli
TAAAAACTAATTTAGTCACCCGTGAGGTATGCCTCCCCCCCCCCCCGCCCCCGCATCCCTTCAGGGCAGTTTCGGCGACACGCAATCAAAGCGGGACACGAACGGGCTCGGACTCAGCAGAGCACAGTCAGGACGACGGTTCCTTTGGTCTTTTTCAGGATGTCGACGGCCTCGGCGTGAGTCACGCCCTCCAGGCAGTGTCCGTTCACAGCGATGATCTGGTCCCCGCGCTTCAGCCTCCCGTCCTCTACAGCGGCCCCCTGCGGAGAAGAAAGACGAGTCCGCCGTGATACCCAGAACAAAGACCGCAGACCTTTTGCATCACCTAACTGGACGACATATTGGATTGGAAAAACAAAGATAAAACAAAAGAGTAGCCTGTTGAAGACGGCAAGTGGACTAACTGTATGCCGTAGCCTACTGGAGACTGAGTGGAAATCATTCAGAATGGAAATTTATGTCGCTTGAAGCAGTAAAAGAAAAAAAACAAAACACTGGATCTGATCTTGACAGTGATTCGGTGCACGTGGGACTGAAAGCAGCTTAACTTTCTGACTTTTATGCTCCCGAATGTTTCCTCACCTTGTTGAAAACAGTTTTGATGTAGATGGGCAGGTCTCCGTGCGGGCTGCCAAACCCCCCCACGATGCTGAATCCCAGGCCGGAGGAGCCTCTCTCCAGAGAGATGGTCTTATACATGCGAGCACTGCGGGGGGACGAAAAGACTCGTGGATTCGCGGAGAGAATCTTTACGACTTCAGTTCGACTCCATTTAACCTTTGACACCCAAACGCACCAGTGCCAGTTCAGTTCAATTCTTTTCGGACATTTAAAGAGAAACGCAGAGCAACGTGAATTTAAACCATCCAAAGTGGTCGGTGGTCATTGGATAAAACTGATGGATCTGCCGAAGGAGTTCAAAACTCAAGGATGCATCAACAAACGGAGCACCACAGTCAGCTTTGTGGGGATCTACAGCCTTTGCCTTTGTCCGTATTGAGCGTTCAGACTAGCAGAGGGTCAGAATGAAGAACACGGAGCACGACAGCGGGACGCTGGTTCTCACCAAAGGTTGTTGTGAACACATGCGAGGCTGCTCGGCTGGCCGGAGGACCTGTCGCGCGTCTCAGTTGAGTTGCAGCCACCGGAGCCTGCCGTCACCTGCACTCAGACATGAAGATGAAACATTTTCCTTCTGTTTCTTCCTTCAGAATCGCTCTCGATTCAGCCACGACGACCGCTCGCCAAACCCGGATCTCGTCCGACTTTTATTCTCACCTTGAAACATGTTTTCACCCCAGAACTGAACTCAACTTTCTGTCCCCGCAGGATTGTTTATAATGGCAGTTCAATGAGAATCACATTATAGAAAGTAAGAAGAAACAATCATAGTACGCCGTTGTTTGTCGAGCTTTGCAAACCAACATTTTCCTTAAAGGTTAACAGATAAAAACTCGTTATAATCTATAGCTTTTGCACAATTGGTGAAGGTCACTGGAATAACGTGTCAGTAACGCAAAAGAATGCGATGATCAAACCAGCATTTTGGACACAAAGTGAACAAGTATAAATGCAGTTTTCAGCTGTAAAACATTGGAAATATTTTGCTCTCTAAGAATACACACTTTTTTCAAGTTCCCTGTTGAAGACTTGTTTCTGGCGGTGAATGTCAATAATGTATTTACCAGTTTCGCGGCAGTAAAAATAGCCACAAAGAAGCAGGCTGCGGGGCCGGGGAGAGCGCGAGTAAAACCTCGCCGGCGTTATCGCGCGGAGACTTACTGCCTCGCAGGGAGAACATATCAGCGGCGGCACGTCGCTTGGGGACGCTACCTGCAGACTGATGGTTCCTGTGGCGTTCTTCAGCAGGGATCCAGCGTGGACATGAGTCATTCCCTCAGTGGACACGTCGTTGATACTCAGGATCCTGTCACCTGTCTGGATGACACATGACCCCACGCACACACACACATGAATACAGCACCTTCAGTGCATCTCTAAGGGACTGACCGTCCGAACAAATTCCATTTGTCCATCTCTTCTAGGAACGGTACGGAATTGCGACTCAAATTCCTTCTTTCCTCCCATGATATTATGCGGCAGTGCTGTGACAGCGTGTACAGTACGTTGTCCCGTCTGGGCTTCTAAAGCTGTAGAACAGACAGCTGACGGGGGGGCTGAGCTACAATGTGGGGGGGGGGGGGACACGCACGCGGGCTCAGGCCTTAATTCGTTTAACCTGTAATACATGTGAGCAGTGTTCCTGCCCCGCGATGTAAAGCCACAAGTCCGCAGACAGACGGCCACGCGTGGCACCTCCCACCTGTAATTTCTGTGTTTTGGCAGCCACTCCATTGGTATCCATGGTAGCAATAAAAAGAGGTACGTTGCCATGGGGACTGCCCACTCCTCCAGCTACACTGATGCCCAGGGAGTCACATGGACCCTATGGTGAAACCACACAGGCAATATGGACCATGTTAGACAATATCAGTCAATCACGCAGCACATTCAGGATATGACCTGCTGATTTTTAACCCTTCAGAGCCACATAAAAGGAAATGAGGTTCCCCTGATTATATATACTGGCGAGCAGGGAATGGAACTTTTTTACAGTAAATCTTTTACTGCTGCCCAACCTGTTAATTTCTCTTTTAGACGTTGCCACATCTGGAAGGGGGAAGTGGGCTCAGCACCAGAGCAGAGTATGCTGGCTGTGCCCGTGAAAGATTTGTGCACTTTTCATGTTCATTTCTGTTCTGGAAGGATATCTAGAAGATTAACGTTTTGTAACGTTTACATTTTCCAGTACCTGACACGTACTTTCTTCACAGTATGCGTAACTAATCCCTCGTTTATATTTTTCAGCCTACCTTTTGAATGATCACTTTTCTGACGTCACGATCTTGTGTTGCTGCAATGACAAAAAACCCCAAAACATAGTGAGAATATTTGAATGTCTGGAAGGTAAAAGTACACTTTCAACTCCGAAGTATTTGCATGATAGGAAGAAATATACTTGTGTTGTTTCCACTCGAGGCTTGCGGACACTCACTGTGAATCCCTGGTTTGTTATCTGTCTCCCTCTGGTGACTGAAAGACGCATCGCATCCACTCGAGGGTGTCAGCGTTGAACAATCAGAGTCTTGGCTCTGGATAAAACAAAACTTAAAGTACTCCTAGGTTCACAAAGTACTCTTGTTAAAATGGTGCATAAAGGTAATAGTTAATCCACATATAATAGATAGCTTCACTGAGTAAGTTGCACAAATCCGGATTGGATTTAAATATCAAATCAGTCAAAAAAAGACCAATTAAGCATCCGGTGGGATGAAATTTGGTTGTTTCTTTAATTGGTGACAAAGTAACGGTTTACCTGACTCCGCTGCGAAAACTGCACGCCCGCTTTGAACCGCGCCACCTCCAGGTGGACCTCGCCGCTGCAGCTCTGAGAGAGAAGCGACAAATCTCGTCAGGATGAAGCCGCGAGATGCACATACGCAACCTGCCGCTCATTAGTTAGTGAACTTTGCGCGAGTGTGAAAGTCTCTGACCCGTAGCAGCGCGTGCGCGTGCTCCTGCGAAGCCGCGCGCATGTCGTCCCCGTTGATCGACAGGATCTGGTCGCCTAGCAACAACCTGCCATCCGAATCCGCTACGCCTCCTCTGATGATATCTGACACAAAGATGCCCGTGTCATTACTGCAGAAAGAAACCAGAGGTCAAAAACTACATCTGCTCCACGCTTATAGAATACATTATGTGACCCGTGAGCCGACTGTTTTGCATAATGTCACACTTGTTTATGGGAACACACGAAGCCGCGCTGCATCGTGGCCTCGATAGAAGTAATGTGGCCGCGTCGTTCCTGTGCTGTGACCGTCTGGCCCGGCGCTCCAACCTTTATGGTCATTATTCCACACTGGTAATGTGTGAAATTTCATTAAATATTTATTACTTATCTATCAACTTCTGACACTTCAAGCGCAGAGTCCTCTTGATTTCCCAGTGTTAAACATGATTAATAACGATTATTAGATTCATTACCTCATATTAATGGGCCGTACAATTATTAATAAAGATCAAGCTGTTGCAAACTGTTGGAGTAACCTTGAAAACGTTTGTTTTTCCTAAATACATACATACTTCTGAGGTATTTGAAAACACCAAATAGTAAATTTAAGGGGGAAAAACATCTCGAAACAAAAAGTTATTTTGCTTGAGACGAATCGAAGTGGGAACATAATTGTTATGTATCTGGGCTTGATACTTAATTGATGCGTGGAGGCCCCGCAGAGCCTCAGCGGTGAGTTTAAAAGAAAAACCTGATTATTTAGCAAGCACCACGAACCTCCTCCAGCAAAGTTCTTTATCAGAAGTTTTTTGTGATTAAAAAAAAATGTCTCAACTATTTCACGTCCTGGGATGAACAGTATGTTGGATAAATCGCATTCCAGCTAACTAATAAAACAGCAAACCAGAAAGAGATCGCACAAAAAAGCCCCACAACTTTTATCGAATCTTTGTTTGTGTAGCATAAAACATCTTCAGACCGTACCTCTTTCCCACAGTGGTGAAGCCCATTCCCTCGCCAGGACGAGGCCTGAGCTCCAGGCTGAAGACGTCCCACAGGTCTTCCTCCCTGTAAGCCTCCTGGTGTCTGAAGACGCACAGGCGGACGCGCTGAGTGGTGAGCCGCAGCACGGCGATGGCCTCATCGTGAGTCGCTTGTCGCAGGTCGATGCCGTTGACCTGGACGGCAGAGAGAACTCGAGATGAGTCCGGACTTGGTGATTGCAACATTCAGGGGAGAGACATTTACTCTTTGGCATCTGCAAAAAAACATTTCCATGAGCAAGTGATCTCATTAAAAGGGTGACGTGAGTCGTAAACAAGCCGTCTAAATGAAAACCATCGATAACTGTGGGAAGGTTAGTGAAAAAGAGGCATAATTTAATGTTTTAACCTCCATGACTTCAACTTGGACCGAGCTGGTTCAGGAGATGTACAGCTTGATGAAAGTCTCGGGAGGTTCTAATGAATTATTATGCTAGTATCGTCCGAGATTATGACAACATTCGTCACTAGGAATTGTTTTATTTTCATCACCATCCTTAAATGTCCTTATATGCTCTATTGGGGGTCTGTGGGTACTTATACCTCTAATATCTGGTCTCCAGCTTGCAGCCTTCCATCTCTTTGTGCTGCCCCTCCGGCATTCACTTCGTGGATTATTACTGCCCCCTGGTGTACAAAAGAGATAACACACCCATGACGAGAACAGGCCAGTTCAAAACAGTTTATCGAATCGTTTACTTAAAAGCTTTTTATTTAAAGCTTGCTAAAGGTAAGAGAGTCATTTTCCTGTCCCACAAAGAAGCGAAGGAGAGACGCGTTAATACAAAGACTCAATTATTGGCACTGTTCTTACCAGCAGAGTGTCACAGCCTCCAACAATGCTGAGGCCCAGGCCCACATTTTCTTTACAAATCTCAATTGTCGTTTGTCTTCCAGCAACGACCGAGCAGCTCAGGGGGTCCGAGGCTGCGGGTCCGAGCCAGTCCGGTTGCTCGATTTGAGAGGGCTGCGTGGGGATGTGAGGTGAGGAGGAAGGAGAGGAGGGCAGAGAGGAGGAGGAGGAGGAGGAGACTGGTGGGAGAAGGGATGAAGAAGAGGAGAGAGAGGAAGGTTGGGAGAGTGATGTGGGGACAGGAAGAGAGGAGAGGGCGGAGGGACTCTTGGAACGGCCCACGGAGGGCTCGACAGTGACCTGGTGTTTGAGAATCAAACTGGACACCTGAATACAAAGAAGACAGGCGAGTCATAAATCATTAAGTCAGCTTGACCTTGGGAGGAATATTGCACAAAAACGCGCGTGTGGAGATGCGTTTCAACCTTGTCCACCGACATCCCGGCCAAAGGTTCATCGCCCACCGCCAGGATTCGATCTCCCACCTTTTTCTGGCCATCCTGCATATGGAGGAATAAAAAATGGACGATGTTTGTCATAAAAAATGGAGGAGAAGCGAGATAATAAATCAAATTGGCCCGCAGAGGAAAATCTGAATAACTGTTGCCTTGGGGCTGTACATGAAAGCTTTTGAGGACATGACGACATCACGTTAAATTACAGCGATTGTCATTCGAAGGTTAATCTGCCGTAAATGTTATGGGGAAATACCGGCGCACTGGGGCCATCGAATCTGCCCGCAATAGCGTGAATTACAATAATAAAAAGACAACATCATCGGGCTCTTGATGCTGGATTGTCGGGATTATTGTGAGGTTGAGAAGCGCCGAGACTTGACCGGATAAAGATCAATTTATGAGCTGCGTGTGGTGAAAACGACCTCTAACGTCATGAATGATCTGCGAAGGAAATGTCAAAAGTCTCAAGAGACGAAAATCAATTTGAAGACAAAGCAAAGAAAAAGGTCCTGGTTTTAACGAGAATTCGACTATCAGCGCTATTTATTTCAACTCCGACATGTGACAAAAGTTACACTTACAGCCTCGTAAAAGCAAACTTGTAAAATTGTGAGTTCAGCCACATGAAAGAACGGATTGAATCCCGAAAAATGAGTTCATCAGCGACGAGATGGAAGTGCAAATGAGGTCGATGGCTTCACACCTTACTGGCAGTGCCGCACCGGAGGAGGGACGGGACCGCCGGCCCCTCCTGGCGACGGTCCTCCGGCAGGCAAAGGCCGAGACCACTGCGGTCCTGAAGAGGAGCAATGGAACCGCGAGTGTTGCTTTTGTGTTTGTCAACGATTCACTTTCAGAATTTCACTCTTTATCAAGCTTATTTTTGACGTATACTCTCTGAGGGCACCGTACCTGAGGTAGGGTGACGTGTTCGACGTCTCTGGGTGATCCGTCCCCCTTTCCACTGTCTGTCTTAGAGTCCACCGTGTCCTCGCACTCCGTCCTGAGTCCCTGCGCTGCTTTATTTCTAAAAGAACAAACCAAAAAAACACAAAAAACGATGAACCATCTGTCGCTCGGTGAAGGTTTTGGGGAGCGCGAACGCCGCATGGCGACTACTTCACCTGATGAGAATGATCCTGACTTTGGACGGAGCATTATTAATGATGGTGGACGCGTTCTGGTGGCTCCGGCCGTACAAAATCTGACCATTAATCTGCGAGGGACAGGAAAAATCAGGTTCTCCTCAAAAACCCTCCTTCATCTCATTCATTTTTACACTCATCTGGCTTCTGCTCCGATTTTTCCACGTCCCCCCGCCCCCCGACTCGGCCACGAGGTATTCCTCATCTTTCACATCTCTCTTATAAGATTACTTATTGCAAAAATCTGGGCCAGCACCGACCATCCTTCAAACGGTAATTTGTCTGATAAGTCTACTGCGCTGCGGCTGAACAATCTCTATTCATCGATGCCTGCAGCCTACAACCCACTGCTATTCTTCACCTGCTTTCATTTCTGAATTAGTTGCTGGCGCTCCCTCTTCTTTAAATCTCATTCTTTTAATTTGCCGGTCTCGACTCTCCCAACTGTTTATTCCCATCGACTCTGCTGTTTTCTTTTACCTCCAGCAGTTCGTCCCCGGCCTGTATCCTTCCGTCTGAACCGGCGGGCCCCTGGGGGTCGACCTCGGCCACGTAGACGCTCATGCGGGCCCGGGAGCCGTCCTTGTTGCCCGTGAGGCTGATTCCCAGGCCGTGGGCCGCCGCGTCCTTCTCCAGCTCGATCATCTGGAGCTTCCCGGACAGGCTGCCGTAACGCTGGAGCATCTTTTCTGGACGAGACAGGGTTAACCGACGGGAAGCCGTCAGAAAAAGAGTGGCACGCTCCATGTAACGAATGACACATGGACGCAATGTGACAGAGCATTAAATCTTGAAGGGGAACGTGTGTGGCGAGCGTGAGCGTGAAAAAGAGAGAAGGACAGAAAACCCTGCCAGCGTGTACATTTGTGTATGTCAGTAAGGTTTCACTGCGGAGGAGATATCAGTCATAACAACGCATAGGTGACCGACGTCTTTGTCGCTACCATGCGCACATAAAATATGATTAAACGCCCACTTTGTACACGTGTCTGCATGAAGAGACTCGCATGTGCCCTGCAAAAAAAAGGTGCGAGTTCAAGAAGACAATCGCAAGAATCTTGTGACCTTCTCCGTCCATGAGCCGAGTTAAATTTACTTGATAAGAAATCAGGAAAAAGTTCAAGATCCTATCTCAGGTGGGAAAAGACGTTTCAGGGAAATATATTCGGGGAGGCGGATCATATTTCAGTTTGTCTGCAGGTGGCAGCTGAAGTCTTCAAGAGCGACTGTGCGGCATGTATTTGTAGGCCTCCGACGTGCGAGTAAACAGGCACGTTGCGTTTTGGAGCAGTCAGATCGTTTGTGAGGGAGACATGAAAACCCGAGGACGCATGCGCACGAGGGCTCATTACACTCGTCGGCCAACAGTCTGTCATTCCTTCAGTGATCTACAGACACCGAAAGGAGAAGGAAGGCGGCTTGTTGGCAAACATGTCTGCGAACAATACGCAGAAAAGAAGGGATGCACATATTTGAGTGAGTCCCACGAAATGTCAGCAGAAACTTTGGTTACTTGCAAGGAAACTCCTCGGGGCAATAAGCGCAGTGAGCAAATCAAACAGCAGGTGGAATTGAAATAATGTTGAGAGAAGAAAGAGGGAAAAATCTCACTTCTCGTTTGAAAACCTGATAATTAAACGAATGAATTTTCGAAAAGTGGCAGCTTTTCCTTCAAATAATAATCGCTAAAATCGCTTTATGATACAGAGACGGGAGCCCGAGAGGCTCTTTGACTCTTCTCGCAGCACTTTTGTGGTTCTGGTGTACGTCACAAAATGGACGTCGGAGGGTCTCGGCGTATATCCGCGTGACGTCTTTGTGACGCAGACTCACTCCTGCTGGTGTCGTCGCCGTCCCCGACTGCAGCGGCGCTCGGCGCGGCGACATTTATGGGGCTCCGCCGATCCCTTCTATCAGATGTTGCCGATGGTACCTTGGGAGAAGTTTTGCATTATTGAACAGGCAGGAGTTTGGGATGCCTCGGGGGTCCTTCGGGCATGCGTCGGACTCTCCCCGAGGCTCGCGCTTGACGAAGCAAGCGGTGGGGGGGGAAGCGAAAACTGATGAACGGGATGAATTAATGAACAGCGTTTTAATGTCAGCTAAAAATAACATGAAAGATGACCAGAATCATGCATTATTTTGCAACCAAACTTACAAGTGTTCAGGAGAAATAACTTCAAAAGAACACACTGTCTATTTAGAGTCGTGCATCTCCATCAAAGGGAAAAACAAAGGGTTGAAACAAACAAGGTAGCTTCCAGGGACTTTGAACTACCTCGGTTCTATCTCCAAATATGCACGTTAATTACGTTTCGGGATGTTGGTTCCATGCAAATGCGAGGCTGCACAACGCGCACATGCTCACACACGAAAGGTACCAACCTTAAAGGGAGTGGGTGTGAAAGGGTTTGCAGGGGGGAAGCTAAGGAACAGGCCACTGAAAGACTCGCTTGCCTGGGACCGAGTGGGGGGAGACACAGACACAGTTTCGGCACGTCGTCACCAAACGCAGACATCTACCTCTGAGAAAGAGCTTTCTTTTTGGATGGCTATGTAGGTGTTAATGACTCATCACTCTATATATAATGTCGAGTACACATAACATTCCCTGTACAGACAGTCCTCCCCGGCCAAACATCAGTATCTGAGTCGGAACAGAAGTGCAGAACGACTTCCAGCTCGTCATCCGTTCCAAAAGACATTTAAGCCGCAGTCGCGACCTTTAAAACACCCGATGTAATTACAGGTCTTTGACTTTGTAAGCATTTCTCAGCTTAAATTTGAATATTTTAGAACGTCCACGCGCGATGAGTAATTGGGAAGTATCAACATTTCAAGGCTGAAACTTTACAGCGCCGTGGATTAAAAGACAGAGAACCACCTCTGAGGCTCCGAGTGAGAGGAGAGTCAGCGTTACCTTGCTGCTGCTGCTGCTGCTGCTGCTGCTGCTGCTGCTGTGCGAGTTGGACAGCGGCGCCGGCGTGACTCTTTCATGGCCGACAGAAGTAGGAGACTGTGGGCGAAACAAGATGCAGAGTAGGCAAATGAATATCAATAGCACTGTGAAACATAGATGTGCGGGTGATATATTATATTTTATTATCTGTCAAAGTTACTTTCACACAGTCTGCTTTGTGTCCAGAGGACATTGTGTTGTTACAAACTCCCACACACAACATTGTTGAAACTTCTCCAACTGCACCTTCGTTTTGCTGAACACTGAGGGGGAAAAAAAAACGCAACACGGAGCCTGGAGAGACTCAAAAATTGGCGGTGTGGTGCGTCGAGAGACGCGCTGTATGTATGTCAGCAGCGAAACGCGTTGCGTTTCCGTGCGCAATACCTGAGACCTGTGCAGTCCAGACCGGACCAAGAAGACCACGGAGTCTCCAGCCCTGCGAATGGCCTCCACGGCTTGCTCGTGGCTGGCGTCTCTCAGGTCCACGCCGCACACCTGCGCCGAGACAACAGACACGAATGAAGGCGCGGTTTCCAAAACCCTTCTTATCTTGATTTTTCGAGCGGCGCTGCTCGCCGCGAACCTGAATCCAAGAGCGCTGCTGAGAAGCGATGCAGCCGAAGCGGCGACAGTTGACAATTTTCCGCGGTGTCTCACAGTCCCATGCACACAGCTCAACTCTAATACGGCAGAATGACATGTTTTTCCAGGCTTCAGCTGCCCACTTTTAGTGAGGCTGTGTCTCACTTCAGCCTGCGATTTCTTCGCTTGTTGACAAGAGTGGCAACGCAGAGGGTCTCCGGCCGCCGCTGCCCACCTGCCTGGAGGTTCAGCATGTTGTCCATCCTGGTGGTCCTGTGTTATCTAAGTCACCATAGGCTTCCTGTCAGGTTCGACCAGCCGGGGCCGTTCTCACCCGACTCCTCTCATGAATTATGCATTTGCGTTGCTCGCTGGATGCTGTTTGTTTTTCACAACATCTTAGATAATCTGTATAAACTGCTGGGCACGAAAACCCCCAGAGGGCACATCGCTAACTACACGAGCCCATCCGACTCCATCAATCAGGCCGCAGTCTGAACGGCTGCGAACAAAAATCTTCCCACTTTCTGACGTCTGATGAACTCCAACTTGTGACCCCAATTTTCATGCTTTTAATTGCCGTCACTCTCTGACTTCCTAGAAATACACAAGCAGGCGTGCGCGTGGAGGCTCATGACGGAATGATAATGCTGAATCCCGTCCTAAATAACGTCTGCGATGCTCGACCTTTGACCATGAATACACGTGTGAGAGCAATTTTGCTGGTATTCAGGCAACACGATGGCTCATCGTCGGATCATAAAAATCAAATCATCATCATTTAACCCAGCGGGGATGCCATCAACACCACATTACATCTCGCCACACATACACTGTTATTGATGCATGTTTACAGGCGCAAGCAGCAGAAACTCACAACACCTTGGGTTCCTTCCAGGAAGGTGGCAACACACACACACACACGCAAGCACGCACACACAAACACACACAAACACCCAGGCACGTACGCACACAAACGCACTCATATACACACACACACGCACTCATACCCAAACACACACATACACACACATACACACACACACGCACGCACGCACGCACGCACACACGCACGCACGCACGCACGCACGCACGCACGCACGCACGCACGCACGCACGC
>JASSRZ010000074.1:5559995-5580481 GCA_032164315.1 Malacoctenus gilli
TCATACACACACACACACACACACACACACACACACACAAATGCACTCATACACAAACACACACATACACACACACGCACGCACGCACGCACACAAAACACACATGCACTAACACGCACTCATACACACACACGCATTCATAGACACACACACACACACACACACACACACACACACAAACACACACACACACACACACGCACTCATACACAAACACACACATACACACACACACGCATGCATGCACGCACACAAAACACACACACACACACACGCACTCATAGACACACACACACACACACACACACACACACACAAACACACACACACACTGCTGTTTCAAGTGTTTTATAATATGCCTTTCGATTTGGCTCCTACTCCCTCTCTCACACACACAGACACACACACACAGACACACACACACATGCACACTGTTGTTTCAAGCATTTTCTAATATGCCTGTCAATTTGGCTCCTACTCTCTCTCACACACACACACACATACACATCCACACACAGACACACACACACATAGACACACACACACCTAGACACACCTCTAGTATCCTGTCTCCAGTCTGGAGGGTGCCATTAAGTGCTGCCGGGCTGTCGGGGCTGATGTGCTTGATGAAGACTCCCCTCATCATCTCTCCGCTGCTCAGTCTTCGGCCCATGCCTCTGCCCCCCATTATGCTGATACCCAGGGACTGGCCAGGTGATCGAATCAGCCGCACACTAAAACACCGAGCACAACATCAGGAGCGTCCGCACATGCACTGCGAAGGAGACGGATCCTTTCAGCAGTGCCGGCGCCGCGCCGAACGTGTGTTCTCTGAATGCCTCTCGCGGACCGACTGGGTTTAAAAAGCTTGCTGGAGCAAAAACGCACAACAAGGAGGAATAATCCAACGGGTGTATTTTTCTTCTGTCAGTCTCTCCCTATCTGCAGCTTAGAGCTGAGGATAGAGTTTCACAGATTAAGTCAAAACAATAGAATATTATACCTGCCAAGGAGACACACAAAAGCAGTTTTTTCTGCATTCGCTGCATCTTACGTGATTTATCCAAGTCGGACGCAGCTATTAAAGCAATAAATACACGCTGAAAAAGGAGTCACTGTCTCAGAAGCTGAGAAACAGGAACGTGTTGAGTGTGCCGTTCTGCTCTCCCCCTGCTGTGAACACAACCTCGACACACAAGGACTCTGCTAAGCCTTCTTGCGCGCGACAGAGCGGATGTAGGCCATGATGGGTAGAGTTGGAATAAAAATGGAAAAAAAACCCTTCAGACAATTGTTCCAGAGACCACTGATTCACTCACCTTCTGGGCTGATCCCAGGAAAGCGTGGCAGGCGAACAGAGCTCCTCGTCTCCCTTCTCTTTACCGTCCACCTTAATCTCCACGTCAGGCCGTGGATTAATCTTGGCCCGTTTCTCCACCGTCTCACCATCTTTACCTCCTCCTTTCTTCTCCTGAGGTAGAGATGCTGGAATCTGCCAACTGGTGATGAGAAAGAAAACACACACACACACACACAGGGAATAATAACAAGATGCAACATATTGTCGATGATTATCAACCGTCGCCTTCCCCCCTTCCGTTTGCCAACATCACACGGGTAAAAACGCTGCGGCCGGCACGGTTCTAAACGGAGGATTTTACTGCCGCTCAAGTTTGACACTGCGAAAAATGACGACCGCAGTTGCAGCTTTCTTTGACCGACCGATGAAGGTTCAAAGAGCCTGAAAAATACACATTTTCTGGCAAACAGGTCAGAGAAAGGTGGGGTCTTTACGTGGGCGTATGTGCAAGTAAACGAGTGTGTGTGTGTGTGTGTTTTCATACACAAGGTATACAGTGAATCTATAAACAGTATATCAGTGTACACACACACACACACACACAGTGTGTTAAAGTGTGGAAAAAAGCGGTGGAGAAGGAGAGAATTTTTCATGAATATGTTTAACGGTGAAGGGCTTTAATAAGCCCATGGATGTGAGTGATAGTGGTGCTATCTGCACAGCAGGAGCGTATAGCCAGCTAAGTTACAGAAGAGGGCAGAACAAATGGCTCCAGCAGGGCTGAAAGAGAGCGGCCAGGGGAGCAGGAGAGGAGCCGGCCGAGGAGGAGGAGGAGGAGGAGGAGGAGGAAAATGAGGTGAAGAGAAAAAGGGAGCACTTTAAGATGACTGAGGCTGAGGGGGAGACGAGAGACAGATGTGGGCAGACACGGAGAAGGAGACAAAGACGACGTATTGAGAGATAAGCGTCAAGCAGAAATGGGAGAGAGGGAGGGAGGGAGGGAGGAGACGGAGTGAAAGCAGCGACAGACAGAAGCGAAACAATTCTTTTTCGCTGACAGTCAGCACCGAGATCCATAAGCGAACGGCTAAATATAACTCCGAGATTCAACATTCAGGGAAGCTTTTGCCTTTACCACGGAGAAGAATGGAGACGGGAAAAACACGGAGTGGGAGAGACTCGCTGCGAGCCGCTTGTGTACCGAAAGACATTGTTTGGCGGAGATATTCCTAATTAAACTGACAGACGATAACTCAGATCATTAGTACGAGCCGCCGGAAGACTGAGTGATGTTTTACACTCATAAACCCACGGCTGCTGTGAAATTCAAAAGCCTGAGGTTACAGCATTAAAGAGCCCAGAATGTATTGCCATTTCCCGGCCTGAATTCGCTGCTGCCAACATATCAACTCGTAATAAAGCTCAAGCCTTGAAGTCTAATAAACCCCTCAGACAGGTTTATCTCGCACTCTGGGGCCTGTGTAGGGATTAGGTGACCATAAATAATAGGCTGAGACCTCTGGATCTTGTATTACCTCGAGTTTGAGGCCGGGGTGCCGGGAGGGGCCGCGGAAACCCTCGGCGCCGACGGATCCGGGGTCGCGCCTTTGGCGGACAGTCCGGGGGGACCGGACGACCCGGCCGCGCCCGGAGCGGGCTCCGGAGAGGGGGTCGGCGCGGTGGGCGACGCGACGCCGTTGTCTGTGGTCGACGCCAGCGGGGGCAAAGACAAACGCGATCGATGCTCGTCCACCTGATGGGCCGGGACGTAGGTCACGCTGGGGGTGGGGTGGAGGGGGGGGGGGAAAGTGTCAAGATGTTGCCCACGTCAAGCTTTGCAATCTCTTTGTTGCTTCACACATTTACATGAATGTTCACCAAACAAGCGATGGAAAAATGAACAGAATAACGGAAGTAAAAGCAGCAAATAAAAGAAATGACATGGCAAGGTTGGAATGGGAAGCGTTGTTTTGTTTGTTTCATCAGGATTAAACGCGATGAGAAGAAACACGATTACATCACGAGTGTATTTGAAGCGGTTGCCGATAGGTAGCCTCTGCTTGTCATGTACAAAAGATGACTAATTGATGAAATGCGCCTCCCATGTTGAGATCAAAGGAAAGCAAATGTTAGATATTGCGAGTTGTGTTTCTTTCATGGGGAGTTTCTGTGAGAGACGTCTTTCTTTTCTCGGCTGGATGCGGAGACGAGCAGGAGTCTCCAGTCTGAGCAGCGCAGTGGGAGCGAAATCAGGCTTCTCCAACTCTGTCCGAGGAACGCAAACAAGATCTGCATTCCTTTTCACATCTTATCAGTCGAGTTTGACTCTTTGACCGTCAAAATGTCCAAAAACCGTCTGATAAAAACGAGATTTTTGTTCATGATCACCTCGCGACAACCCCGTCGGCTTTCTAACTCGAAAGACAACACGCTGGCCTCACACTTTGCCGAGGCTTATCAGACGCTATCGAGTGCTCTCAGAGTTTGAATGAAACAAAAAGATTAAATTTGCATTTGTGTTCGACGGACACGAGAGCTTTTGTTTCGCACAGAGGCGGGTCTTTCGGAAGTGGTGTGAGGGACATCATTAAAGCCCCCCCCCCCCCCATCGCGTCCATTTCTCGTGTCTGGCGGTCACGTCGCTCGAATCTGCTGAAAGAGCCAAATTCATTCATTTCAGGGGAGGTAGACTGAATATCGAGGTCTTTTACGCTAAGCTGTTGTGACTGAGCCTTGTGGACAGCCTGTCGTGTCTCAAAAGAGGCAGTTTGATCGTGACAAGCCTTCACCCCTCGATGTGTCTTATTCGGAGGCTGCCAAAGCAACTCATCTGCCTCCACTCACTCTTAGTTTGTCTGAAGTGCTGTCAGGAGCAGGCAGCGCCAGCGCGTGTGCAGATGAGTGTTTTTCTGCGAGCGGATGCGAAAGAGGGAAAAGACAAAATGCGTGCGCGCGTTCGTCCGCGCGTGTATTTACGTGTGCATCCGTGAGAGGCTCTTTAAAAGGCTCTTTTGTTCTGAAGCGCGCTGTTCAAGGTGAGATGAGTGATGAATTATTCAGGGATATTTCCCATCGCAGGAGAAAGGTGTTTTTGGAGGTTAGACCATTGAAAGGTGCCGTGTGTAAATGTGAGCGTGGCCGAGAGAGAGAGAGAGAGAGAGAGAGAGAGAGAGTGGGTGGGTGTAATGCAGGGCAGTTGGTTGGTGAGGGTGGGGCGCAGCTCCAATCAGCCAACCGAGCACCATCGACGCGGAGCCATAACTGCTGATGTTACAACAAGTACTCATTTAGCCAATTTCCCCTCAGGCGATCTTTAAATTGCATCATCTAATCTAATCTAACATGACTGTTGTGCCTCAGTCAGCTATGACTGCAGCATCAAAAACGAGGCGGAAATGTGGACGATAATTCACGGACGATGATGCGGCGAGAGTCACGTTTACGGAGAGCGCACATTTTGGGACGTTTACGGCGCACGAAAAATACTCACTCGACTGCCTCAAACAGACGGTGACGATCTGCACGAGTCGATCTGAGAGACGCGAAAGGGTATGAATTACTTTTGCGAGGCTTTGTTGTTGGCCGCGTTCCCCGACGGCCTTTCTCGTACTTAACCCACACCAACGTCTCCCAGCGCTGAAGTGTTTAAACTCTGACATGACAGAAAGTGCACACGGATGTAATATAAATAACCTCACTGAATAAATAACCGCGCTCTATTTTGAACATGCCACA
Source organism: Malacoctenus gilli (assembly GCA_032164315.1). NCBI lineage: Eukaryota > Metazoa > Chordata > Actinopteri > Blenniiformes > Labrisomidae > Malacoctenus > Malacoctenus gilli. The sequence continues at coordinate 5,565,031 of JASSRZ010000074.1, forward strand.
CATGTCCTACTTTAACCCCAGCGGAGGCCTTCCATTAGAGGACCAATGGAAAACCACTTGCTTGATATTCCATTTTTTATTCGAGCCACTGAGCCACAAATATGTGGCTCCAAAAGCAGCGCGTTTGGATTTGGAGGGTTTTTATCTGCCCCCTCGTAGTCAAAGTCAAATTATCGCTCTTAAAATAAGGCATGTTCATACGAAGATGGAACGTTTTCCTTCATCTTCCGACATCCATGTGATATTTTGGGAAATCCTTTAGAGCTCACATCCGCTTGCTGGCAAATCCTGCCAGAACAACTTGTCGGGAGTTGTTTCTCTAAATGATTTTAAGAGAGCTGCTTTTCTTCAGTGTTTCCACTTAAAACCAGCTGATATTTTTCCTCTCTCAGCTCGGATTTCACACGCTGTTCAAGCCTTTTTTTAAGACGTCTTTCGCGACGCCATCACCATCGGGAAGTTTCAGCAGAGCTTCGCACACCTGGACTCGAGCTGTTTATCTCGCTCTTTCAGAGAGTTTTTCTCTCAAGCTTTGCCAGGTTGGATAAAGAGTCTCCATGAAGTGACATCTTCGGGCCTCTCCACAGATGTTTCAAGGGGATTAAGTCTGACCTTGGTCCAGAGTCGCGCCACTCAAGGACAATCAGCCCCTTTGAAGTTCGGTCACATCGGACAGCATTGGACCAAGATAGGATTTCTTAAACAGAACGTTTCTATGTTTTCTTCAACGTTGCTTGCACTCGTTTGGAAGAACGGATAATCTCACTAAAGAAGTGACAGGTGTCGCGTGACGCCGTCGCTCCGGCCGCTTTCATCGGATCGCAGCGGTGCTGAAAGTCGAGCCGCTGCCTCGATCTCAAATCACCCACTCTTGGCATTTGGCTGCATTCATCCGTCCATTAGCTCTGACCACTGCACTGACCACTTTAACTGAGCAAGAAAAAAAAACCCCTCTCAGAGAATCATGCCATCACGCTGCACAACTCCACTTCCTTTTCTCCCTTAATTGTGGCTCGGAAAGCCCCGAGCAGGCCGTGATATGCTTTTTACTCCGGTCTAGTTAGCACATCATTGCAGCTCATCTCTGCGAGAAGCTTCTGAAACTCTATTAGGAGTGACAGTCGGAATCTCGTCCTCGTCGTCGCCGCCGTCCCGGGACTGCTCAATCTCCAGGACGGCGAACTGCATGCGCCTGACACCACGCCAGGTGTTGCTGCAAAGTTGCAATCTCAGGTTTTGAATTTTAAACGCTTGTGTGATCTGTTTTGAATACTGTGTGGGCACGTACAGCCGGTGTTTAACTGATATCGCTCTGACCCGACGGGTGTACTGAATTAAATTAGCCAGGATCTGTCATTTTTCCAGTGGCTTATTTGCAGAGGATTCACTCGTTGTTCACTCGAGTCGAATGACTCTTTGTTGCAAACGTCGGCGTGAACGCTGCGAATGCTGCAGTGTCCCAAAAACTTGGATGAAAAAAAAAGAATGTTGGAATCATTCGATTAGTTTGTCATCGTCGAGAAGCACATGAAATTTAATGACATGATTATTGGCTCCGTTCCGCTAAAGTCATCCAATAAACGGCAGCAAACACTCATGACAGCCTTGAGGGGGACCGGGAAGATGCACTGCTGGATGGATCTGTATCACACACACTTGTGATGTCTGCAGAGTGAACAAAAAAAACAAAAAACCCCAACCCAAATTGTTTAAGCAATGAAGCAGCAACCTACGATAACTTGATAATTGCGACCATAATTTAGTTTGGTTTTATTTATCTGTTCGGGGAAAAACAATGAGTTGCTAAATATATTAATGGATTTCGTGCCTCCCGAAAAGACGTGCCAAAACAATCCCGATCGTAACGTTGCCTCAAGCTGTCGCCTTTTTTTCTCCTACTCTTCTGAGGACATTTGGGGGGGATCGGATCAGTACTTGACCCATTGAGAGGATGATGACACATTTTTGCACATCCAGTCACCCATTGCTTGTGAACAGGTAACCGACAGTGAGCTGAGAAAAACCCCTGAAGAGCTCACGCAGAGTTGTGTGAGTTACATCATGCATTATCCAGCGATGTGTTTTTCCACTTACGTGGACACACACACACACACGCGCGCACACACACACACACACGCACACACTGTAGTGCTGCAGGGCAGTATCTGTCTCCTCACCTCATCTCTGGCCCTATGACAGAGTGTCTGCGGAGCATGGCCCTGGCCTTGGCATTTGTCAGGTTGGAGGTAGGTTCTCCGTTGATGGCCAGGATGGCGTCCCCCACCCCCAGCCTGCCATCCTGGCTCACGGAGCCACCCTGGACCACGCTGCGCACCAGCATGGCTGAGCCGTCCTTGATGGCGCTCACCGACATCCCTGCCAACGCGCACACAAACACAGAAAGACGCACGGGCGCACACAAGCGCAGGTGAGACGAGGGTTGGCTGAGGCTCCTTTGACAGCATGCCAAACAGACAGACAGTCGCCCAAACAAACACCTGACAGCGGCATCATCAGCATAATCAAGACAGACACTAGGTAGATTAGCACACAAACATGGCTACACATGCTTGACATTTACACAGCACCATTCTCTTCGGCATCACGAGCACAGAAGAAGCGCAGACGCCTTCCCTGCGACAAAGGGCAGAGGGCGCTTGGGGGGAGGGGGGGAGCTCATGCCAGTCGGACACACGCCTGACTTTGTCGTTACCAATTTGGACACTCGGTGGATTACACAAGGCTTTCATTAATGCAAACAGGTAGACGTGAGTAAATCAGGCACCACACACACACACACACACACACACACACACTGAGGACAGGGGAGGCTGCGTCGACTTAGGCCGTCTTCGCTACGGTGCTAGACAGCTACGTCGCTAAATCCTAACAACGTCCACAACACTATGGTCGTACAGAATTTGAAAAAAAGCGTCAAAAAAATGACTTTGTTCTTATTTTGGATTACATCAATATTTTATTGCTTTTTGTGATTACATTCAAATTACAATACAATCATAGTGCCTGGAATACAATCGTTTGGAGACAAAGCTACGAAGCCGACAGGACAAACAGAAGACACACATTTCAAAGACATCGGAGGAACCTTCCGGAACGTGATGACGGAGGTCTCAAAAGCCAGGAAGATGAAGTGTGACAACACGAGCATCGAAACACAAATTTCTACAGCAAACTGGAGAACATTGAAATTTCTACATGGAAACCGAACTGTTTTTTTGCAAACGGACATCAAAGACTAAAGCGCAACGCCAAAGAAGAGAAAAGCAAAAAGCTATAGAGGCTGTTTAAAGTCATGTTTTAAGATGAGCAAGGCAAGAAAAAAAGACCCCTTTTCAGTCCCTGAAACCTTTGACGGTAACGACCTGCTCTGAAAGCCTTCCAGACTCGGCGTCCAAACCAGTCACACACTGGTTTGTGCATCTCAACTCGAAAATTGGGCATCAAATCATGGTAGCAAATAGAGTTGTACATGGCACCTAACAATTGGATAATAGGCCCGGTTGAAACAATTGGAACCTCTGAAGCTTTTGCTTTAAACATATTCAAGTGTTCAAAACCGAAAAACAAACAAAGTCTGTAAACCTTCCACATTCGGATCAGCGAATAACCAGGTGTCGTTCGACAAGAGGGCCGACGATGTTTTGAAACAGAATAAATTCAAAAGAATGGAGTGATACACAGACTGCAGGACAGGACCTCCATTTTCTCCACACTTGAATTTGTACATGTTTTTTGAAACGTTCACAAACAAGCAGGCTGGTGCCTTATCGAGCCCATTTCCAGAACACGAGTGAGTTTGTTTCCTTCTGCTTTGCGAAGTACTCGGAGATTTACGGCGTCCCGTCACATTTGAAAAAACCAAACGTGACGCTTGCTCTTGGAGCAGTTCGAATCGTACACTCTTAAAAAAAACACAAAACAAGACATTTGTAGGGCCGACACTCGAGTTTCCACTGATTCACCAATCACACGGCTGCTCACTAACTTGTCACCCAAACACACACACACACACACACACACACACAAACGGACAGAAAACGTCTCGTCTCACAGGTACGACGGACACGTCAATTCACAACTCCTCTTCAGGGCGGCCGTCATCACCACCACCACCACCACCACCACCACCACCGCCTATTAGTGCCATTATCGCCATGCCTGCGACATACACACACCAAGACGCCATCACCATGAGAAAGACGGAGAACATACCAAGGCTACGGTTGCCCCGGACAACAGTGATTGTCCTCTCAAAGCTGGTGCGGGGGGGCAGAGGTGGGGCGTGCTGCCCATTGTCGTCTTCCATGATGGCGAATCGATGGCGCAGCTGGCTTTCCTGAGAGAGAGAGAGACAACAGGGAGTGTCGGTGAACAAGCGCTTATTAGTGACAGTAAACAGTTGGGATGGAGGCTCATGACACCAACCCAATCAGAAACACTGTCGTGTTATTAATTAGCAGGTGTTTCAGTGTCTCAGTTGGGAAAATAACACAAACTAAAACCGATGCCAGGAAAAGAAAAGACTGTTTTAGTGTTATTACGAGTTGACTCCTCATGTAGGAGGGAATTCTTGAGGAAAATTGCGGAAATAGAGTCAACCTAAAATTGGAATCACACTGGGGGAAAAAGATTGGACCCCATTTGACAAGTATGTGGGCTTAAAATTGGAAAAAGGGGGCTTTAATTCTGAAAATTCTCCAGCCTGATTGCAGCCAATCACTTGTTTACCAACTCAAGTCCCATTCACATGCAGATGTCTGTTTACAAAAGATTGTTGACGAAACGTGGTGCCAAAGAGACGCACAAAGAAGAAGCGGCACAATCAGGACGCGACCAGAGGAGAAGGAAAAGTGGAAACTCTGCTTTGTTCTTATTGGATCAGCTTAACTTAAAAAAGCAGGGAAGTTCGGGGTTTAGGACAGTTGTTGGAAAATACAAACATATTCCTTTAATCCAGTAAAAGTTCCCAAAAAGTCATCAGGTATTGCAAAGACAACCCGATAAGTAGAACTGTCATTGAAGCGTTGGCATTCGTCTGACAGCAAAGCAATTTAGGACGACCGACGAATGCTCGAGGGTGAAGGCCTTTGGAGTGATTGTGAAATGTAAAACACGCAGAGGAAGACTCCTTCCGTCCCTCCGGACACTTCTCAAAGAGGAAGGTCAACGAGGAGATCTTCTTTGAATCTTCACAGAAAGTACGAGCAGCAGTGAACTTCTGAAGCTACCTCTGCAACAAGCCCGTCTTTGATGAAAACACTCTGACACTTGCTCCAAGTTTTTGTGTGTGTGTGTGTGTGTGAGACATTAAGGAAGAACTGCGTGCCCTTGTGTGAGACTGTGTGTGCCAATGTCGTGCAGGCACTAAGCACTTTTCGTGGAGAGGCAATTGTTGGTAATTAAGCAAAAGCAAGCACAAAGCGTCGCTTCAATGGGGGTTGAGTTGAGGCCACAATGCAGGAACAAGCCTCTGACATCGAGCACTTTCTCTCGACGTGACCGAGTGATACTGATACAGCCGCCTCTAAGCTCCCCGCTATGGCGCGTGAACGCAGAGAGCAGACGCCGACGCGTTAATCTCTTTCAGAGCGGCTAAAATGGCGACCTGCTGGATCTCGGGGTTGTGTGGTGGCGGCGCGCTTCGAGACGCAAGCTCAACGCGGTTGGACTGTCACGTTGGACCGAGGAAGCGATCACGCACAAAAATCCTGTTCAATGCAGCAAGAGAACGAAATCTTCTTAAGGTCATGAAGAAAATACAACAAGATAGGCTTTAAAAACTTGAACAACACTTCTGCACAAAGTATAAACAGAGCTGGTTTTGGCGGAGTAAACAAATGGACGACGATCCTTTGGTATTGGGGAGCAGCCGACCTTAAAGTCTGTTTGTATTTGTTCAGCAATACGCTGGCTGCTTTTTATCTCCTGTAAACAAAAGTTCTGCAAAAGAAGCTCGGTAAAAAAAACAAAACAAAAAGTCAGGGACCGTGAACTGTCCAACACTCCTTTTTTGGGTGCCTGCTGCAAAGTTTTGTGAGGGACGACTCACCGCGTAACACAGCTGGTTGTTGCCGTTGTCCTCGGAGTTGTACGCGAAGGCGTTGCTGTTGGCCTCGGCCGCCTCGGCTAGGACGCTGACCTGCGTGTGGCTCTCGGCGTCATCGCAGGAAGCCCGCGTGCTCCTCTCCGAGATGGGCGTCAGGCCGCCGCACAGTTCCAGCTGAGGGCGCGAAATGTTCCAACGTTTAGTCGGGAGGCGAGCGCACAAGAACGGTGGCGGAAGCGGGCCGTTTGAAGAAGGTGACTGTAAATGAGACACCCTGCGCTGCTCTCCCCTCCTCTCTCCATCTGTAGTGTGGTCAAGCATTGTGTTCGTCTCTCAGCCGCATTAAAAATGCAGAAGGCCTGTAACTGGATTCCCTGTTCCTTGTTACTAAGCCACAGTCCACAACAAGCAGGAAAAGAAGTGGTGCACTTTCTGAGCGAAAACATACAACGAAGTAATTATCTCGCAAATCTGGGACACCACCTTCTTGTTTTTTGTATTAGTGGCTTAGAAATTCGCAAAAATTAACTCAAGACGCTGTAAATTTCTTTTCAAATTTTCTTCATCGATGATATAAAGTTTACAGCTAATGAGCGTGTTCCAGAAAACCTCCCACCGCTGCACACTGGGCGTATATCGTTATTATTCTAATGCAATACAGTCACCGGTCACTTCATTAGGCCCACCTATGGCAATGCAAACAATGCAGCGACTCTGTGCTGAAGTCCACTTGTGTTCCAGCTAACAGTGTTTGCTTACACTGGCAGAAAGTTGATAGTTCCACTTATTTTCATTAGGGACGTTCTGGAAGGTGGTGCTGCATTCAGGTGCATTTTCTGCACCTCAAGGCCACAGACCCCGCCCTCACGTTGTCTCTGCTCAGTCCCACAGCGCTCCAATGTGCAACTTCAAGTTAAAATAATCTGCGTAAACATGGAGCGACTGGGTTGAGCTGAATTTTATTGCACAAGCAACGCAACACATTTGTGTTGGGGTGTATAAATAACCACACCTCGTTGCATGGTAACAATGCATTCCATGTTGGCATACGTTCACTCTTTCGAGACGGCGCACCGGGTCATTTCTTTTATTGCAAGACTTCATTTTCTGGATCCTGATATTTATGTTTTGTTTGCTTTTCTTCTAACTTGGTTGAGATTGTGAACCTTGGTGACATTTTGGCACACAAACATCGTTCAAAGTCTGTGTTCTCTTCATCGGGGAGGCCTCAAGCCTTTTCCTCTTGTGCTGTTTTGTAATTGTTATATTCTCAGACACGCAACGTCCTTCTACATGCCCGAGCGGTCACTTACTTTCCACTTTCTACAGTAGATACGCCTGCCAAATGAGTGAGTCTTGCTGTCTGTTCACTTCTATATGCAAGGTTGCATAAAGAGCAAATTATATGAGCCGCAGTTCTCTGCAGCATAAGCAGCTTCTGTGCTTTCTGTGTTCGGTCACATCTTGTACAGTCTTCAGTCATTTCCATTTTAATTGGAATATGTTGTAAAATATAGAAATTTATGTAATTGATGGTGTTTTTGTGACAATAAATGTTCCATTGTGCCTCAGAATAAAATCAAAACATACACAGGATGCTTTAAAATAAACGACAGACTCGAGTGAATCGATGAATCCAACGAATGACTGTGTCGCTTCACGTACCGGCAAAGGTTTGGCAACTCCAATGCGGACGGTGCCGTAGCCGGTGGACTTCAACACGTGCACGGCGTAATCCAGGCTGGAGCCCTCCAGGTCACTTTCGTTCACGAACATGAGTCGGTCGCCAGGCAGCAGGTGACCGTCTCGATCGGCGACGCCGCCGGGCACCAGAGACCGGATGACCAGGACTGTTTTGGTGGCGTCTTCCGGGTCCTACGATTGTCAATGAGAGTAAAAAATGAAAAAATGGACACTCTCTCCACACACTTGGAATATAAAGATGAATGAAAGGAGCGCGTGAACACAATGGTGGTTTCACAAATACTACAAGTCGCTACGGATGATACTTTTTATGACTTGAAAGCAGGAGCGACGATTTTCGCTCAAGGGAAAGAAAACGTTTAAATCGAACGATCCAAAATGTAGAGGACGCAGAAATTCTCCCAGTAGATGACAGAAGTGCACTTTTCACTCTCGGTATGCGTGTCTCTCACTCTAACCAACCGCACAATGATATTCTTGGTGTGCAGACTATTCCGGTCGCTTCTATTTGTAGGAAAGCTTGGGGGCACGTCTCTGACCTGGTAGTCCAGAATGCTGAAGCCCAGACCCGCCTCGCCTTTCTCCAGCTCCACCACCTGAGCCTCCCTCTCCCACATGGCCAGAGGAGGGGACATGGGGGGCACGCCGCGCTTGGTGATGTCCTCGGCGGTGGGACAGGGAATGACGCAGCCCGCGTCCAACTGGGACGAGCCAAACATGGGAGGGGGGGACGGACCAAAAGAGTACGTTCACATCGCTTTTTTCATCACCGACACGACACACAAAAAGATAATGTTTCCCTTCCTTCACCTTGTCGTTGAACTCGGCCAGCAGCTCCTTGAGAGTGAGGCAGGCGGCATCGTCGTCGTCGTCGTCTTCCTCGTCGCTGCCAAAAAGGGACGGGGGCACGATGCGGGAGCACACGAGGTACACGTGCAGCGGCAGCTCCTTCAAAATGTTGACCACCTCCTTGTGAGTCTCGCCAATGAGTGGGATCCCGTTCACCTTCAAGAAAGTTACACGTGAGCGACGGAGATTACGTGCGAAAACGCCTAAAAATATCACTTTGTAACCGCAGCTTGCAATTTTGTCCGTATGATTTATGGCATGTCAGTTCTATGTTTTCCACTCGTTAATATCCCAATGAAAGGAGTTCTTACCATCAATATATTTCTGCTCTGTGGCGCCGTGGATATATAATTCATGGCTAAAATCAGCCAGCCAGTCGTAAAAACGTGATATCTTCAGCGATATTACAGTTTGGAGTATCGTGAGGCAATTAGCGGCCGCAGCACATCAAGTCACAGCAGGGACAATTAAAGCTGAGAGTGGCCACTCCAACAAGCGAGGCTCATTTAAAAACCGGAGATAAACAACGGCTGAGCGACGCGGTCGTCGTCCGGGGGAAATCAAAGGTTCCAGCCCGTCCCCCTCCGACGCAGGAAGGACACAAAGCAAGCCGCGTGGTCTCCGCAGCGAGTTAACTTGCTGCAATTTGTCTGAGAGTTAATCAGGCTGCTCATCAGGCTGAGTGATATGTGTGGGTGAATGAACTCGGCCACTGGAGGAGGAGGAGGACACGCTCTTCCCTACAGCACCAGCATTCATGCACAGAAGCACACGCCCACTCTTCGATGACTTGCACAATATAGTTGAGCAACGGATTATGTTGCAGGATTTGGGCAAAATGCAAGACCCGTTGTGTAATCGTTGTGAAGGTGCTATTTACTCCCACTTTTAAGTGGAAAAACAATCAATATTTCAATACACACTAAAAACAGCCCAAATTTGATGACGCTGCGGTGTGACGCTACCGAATAATCAGGCAACATCCCTCTGAGACGATGGATTTCTGAAGAGGGGACGCGCAGTTGTCCGCACGTTTGGTTTTTTTTACCTCCAGTATTTGGTCCCCGGTGAAGATTTTGCCACTTTGACCGACGGGCCCCTCGTTCAGGATGGAACAGAGGTAGTGATGGCCGGCCCGAGCCTCCAGACTGATGCCGAGACCGCTCGTCTCGCTGAAGCGCTCCAGCTGACACACCTGAGACGGAGACAGCAGAGGCGGCGGTCGGACGAGGCAGCGAAGACGCCGACGGTAATCGTCTGCATTCCAAAGACAACTTGTTATGTCTGTCAAATACATTATTGTGTGTTTTTGAATGGAAAACGTGACACTCGTGGGTGTTTTCAATGACCTGACGTCGTCAACATAGTAGTACTACTTCCCTATTTCTTGGTTATTCTAAATTTTCAGGTAATAATTGGCGAAGGAGTTCTGTTACGAATTAATTACACACAATGCAGTGTTGTAATGTAATACAGTGTTGCTTTATGCTCGTATAATATGATCAGCATCCATCCTCGTTAGAGAGAGACGTACGATGACTTCGTAACGCGGTCCAACTGCATGTTGCCACCTCTTCCTCAGGCTTTCCTCCTCAGATGGCGTCAGTTTCACACCTGTAAAATATGCACACATGGGCACAGGGGAAAAAAACGACACGTTAGAGAGATATGAACCCAGACAGACATGGTCGCGAACGCGAGATGATCCAATCAACGGGAAAAAAACCAAGGATCCTATATGGAAACGTAATCTCGGCTGTATTATAGCGAGAAGACAACATAATTCTCTTTGTGGCAGAGTGTCAACACGCAACCACTCAGACAGGCGCACACACACACAGAGAGCGGCACCGCGGGCGCAGAGGCATGATTATTCACATCCCCCATCTTGTGATTTCTTGGCAAACTAATGTTTTCTCATTCATCTAATAAAGCCTCACAGCAATCAGGGCTTATTTGACTGCGCTTTCTAATCAAGCCCCAAAAATTCCCGTCTAAATAAAGTCATATATGCAGGCGGGGAGAGAGACAAATCATCTGGAATGAGCTGAATGAGTTGGATAAACACATGATTGCACAATACTATAAATAGACTTTCATCAAAGAGCATGCTTCACTGGCACATTGCTGTTCTGCGAGTCCAATCAGCATATCAGACTAAGTCCCATGATCCTCTTCCAGACTGCAGTGCAGCATGGGAAGGCGGGGGGGGGGAGGAGGGAGGGGGGAGGGGAGGGGGGGCTTACCGTTTCTGGAATCGTGACGGGGTCGTCTGTTGGCGTATGCCGCTCGACGGGAGATTTCACGCAGAGAGCATATTCCTGCGAGACGGAGGAGGAACGCGTTTGAGCTCGCATCCAAAACAGATGTACACACACACAAACACCCATGTGTCGCCCCCCCCCCAAAAAAAAAGAAGGACGGAAACAAACGCAAGCATTTGAGAATAGAACGAGGTAGCAGCGTTCGTTATTGAGCCAAAACACAAAAAATCTGTTCCAGTCTCCGAGGAGGTTGCATCACAGAATTGTTCTCGCAAACATCAACGCTCGCTTCATTTAAAAAGCGCTTATCTCCCGATACCACGGAGCCAATATGTTTCCTGTCCTCAGCGCCAACGGAAATAAGCACCTGTCTCCTGAATCTTGTTGAGGGCCACTTTGTAAGGGTTGCCTTCGTGGAAGCTGTGGGAGTGTCGCAGGGGCTGCAGAGGCGGGACCGGCGGCAGGATGTGACTCAGACGCACGGCTTTCCTCAGCAGCCGCAGCCTGACCAGCGGGCCGGTCCTCCTCAGCACCTCCATGGCGCGCTGCTCGCTGCAGCCCTGCAAGCTCACGCCGTCCACCTGAGGGGGGCGGGACACGAGAGGCGTGAGGCCGACGCCGGCGACGGAGGGACTCCATTGCATCCAGACAAAAACGAGTGAAGAAAGTAACGGCGCCATCGCACGGAAATGAAAGAGGTGACCATGAGTTCAAAGAACTCACCAGCTCACCCCCATTGAATACGCATTTTTTCAAAATAATACCATATTTCCAAAAACAACGCATTGGTCTTCTTTATTATCTTTCCTTACGAGTGACATCAGTAATTTTCACAACAGATAGTTAATTAACCTTAACTGCCGATTTCCGGAATTCCCGATTTTGTGAATTTTTCAAACTTTACAACCATTTTCCTGAAAAAGTGTTTGTCCAATTCTCATGAAATTTGCAGTGCTTAATCCTGGGACTATGATCTGTGGGCTGAGCGAGCAATATCCTCCTAGCTGTCATATTTTCCAAAATACAGAAGTGTGAATATCTAATTAGGTGCGAAATTTCATAAAATTAGGAAATACTCATTTGAATTATGTTTTTGTTGTAATGTCAATGTGTCTTTAGTTCAGGACATGGACAATATCCTAATCTACCAGGAAACCAAAGCCTATAACTTGATCTATGTTGGTATTGATGATATTGCAATTCAAAGAGCTCCCGTTATATTGGGGTTTGTCGGCCATCTTGAATCTAACTTGCAAATTTGAGAAAAAACATTTTGCTGAATAATTTTCAGAGCTTTAAAATGAGGTATTGTGCATGTCTATAGCTTTATTAATAAGAAATTCAGGTTTTTGGGGGTTGAGCTACATTAAAGCCAAGAAGACTCACAGACAAGATGACGTCTCCGATGTGTATGCGTCCGTCTTGGTCCACAGTGCTGCCCTTCACGATGCTCTTCACGATCACGCCGGCGCTGTACACTGAGCACGACGCGGGAAACGCAGTCAACAGGGCATCGCGACGAAACATGTCAACAACTCGGGTTCCTCGCAGTCGAAATCTAGTCTGTGAGTACCTGAGTTGAGGTCGCCGATGTAGCTGGATATGGCGAATCCCAGGCCCCGGCTGTTTTTGGTGTACTGCACGCTGTACTCGTAGTCGTCTTTCAAGTCGCTGAGCTGGAGAGCGTCACAGCGAGCGAGAAGAATCGCTTAATCTTTGCCTGGCAATGCTCATTTGTTGCCGCTGAAGGACGGCTAATTATGTCACAAAGAGGCTGCTTTTTTAATTCGATTCTAACTCTCTTTCCGCGCACATGCATATTCATGCACACACCTTGCCGTCCAAGCTGTCCTGGTTGAGGACGGGAGAGGAAAGGTGGTTGTCCTTGGTGAGATCCCTGGCGATCAGCAGCTTCACCTTGCTGCCAGCATTTCGCAGCACCTGGGCCACGGGGGTGGTTTGTGAATCAGTAACGAGTGAGAGCGTGTGATTGTTAATAACTAACAAAAACATCAAAAAAGAAAGGCTAATAAGCCGCTTTTCCTGGAAGGTTGAATCTCTCTGAGCAAATACACAGCGACAGGGTGCAACTCCTGAGTCAAATCAAGCAAATTAAGCCGTCACTCAATCAACAGTTTCATCAAGCGCCACTCATACGCAAAGACGCTCACGGCGGAAGAGCGCCTGGTGAAATTAACAAACGACACCTCACCTGTGCTACCTGCTCGCTGTTCATCCCCGCGAGGTCCGTATCTCCGATGCGCAGGATCTGATCGCCGCTACGCAGACGTTTGTCCTGCGGAGACAAATCAACGGATAAAATGAAGTGAGCGAAGACGATAATTGTGGAGAGTGTGCTTGCAGGTTTTGGTTTCCAATTTCTCCCCAGTTGAAAACAAACCCATCCTAAAACGGGCTGAAATTGGAAGGCGAACAATCCAACCGACACAAAACGGTGAGAAAATGAAGGAAAAAACAGGGCGTCAAAAGTTCCACGTTTATGACGGACTCAAGTCGTCGATTCAAAGGTCTACTTGCCCTTCCTGCGGCTCCTCCGGGGAGGATGGTTTTGACCATCACTCCGGTGCTCCGTCCTCCAATGATGCCAAAACCGAGTCCCTTCCCGTCGTTGTTGAGCTCGATCATCTCCACGTGGCGCCGCTGACGTGGCGAAGTTCAGAGGGGAAACGAAGGAACGACCGGATGAATTCCAAGGAACTCAGAGACAAAGAAATGATGCGAAAGCAGCGACGAGTTTCCACAGGTGAAGCTCGTCGTACCTCGTGGGCGATCGCAGAGAGGTTCCTCCCCATCGACATGGTGCGGGAGATACGAGGCGGGGTGCAGTACTGAAGATAAAACAGGGGAGAAAATAAAGCAAAACTAAAAGATAGAGAATAAAAATGAACATCTCATCTAAAGCCTGGCTGGAAAAGAGCCATCTGGCCTCGACTTTTATACTGTAAAGAATTATGCTTGTATGTAAAATGTGACATTTAAATGGTAATGTGTTCTCTTATACAGCGAGAAGTGAAAAAAAAATCATTTGGCCGCCTCACGGACTAGAGGTGGTAACAAGCCATCGCGTCCTGTCGTTAAACTCCTCCCGGAGGATCTCCGCTTCCTTATTGAGTCGTTTTACACACCTGCGACTCGGCGTGGACGCAGTTGTCCGGGTAGAGGTCCGAGAAGGACAGGTCCTGCGAGCCCAGCGAGGAGATGCTGCTGTCCCTGTTGAGGGACCGGGCGGCGCTGGGCCTCCGGTTCTCCATGGCCCACGTGTACGAGTCACTGTGGCTCAGCGTCTTGAGGCCGAAGCCGGCGCCCGAGCACGGCCCGCAGTTCATCGACACGGACTTGGAAACACCTTTCCCCTGAAAGGGAAGGAAGACAAAAAAAAGGTCATTTGGTGAAATGAGAATGGGAAATGAAAAAGAAGCATGTTGATGGGACTGATATTGAGGGGGGGAAAAAAAACACAGACACGCAAGAGAAGGATGGAAGGATGCGAAGGGAAGAGAGAAGGGATTGGAAAGGAAGCGGGGGAAACAGATAACAAGATGGGGAAGGGGATTGATGGGGGAGTGACGACATTAATTGAAGAACGGAGATAGGAGACGGAGAGGAATCGGACGAGGGCGAGAGAGTAATGGAGGGAAATCGAAAGGATAAAGAAATTGAAAAAGGAGGGCAATGTGAGACAATGAAGAAAGATGTGGGAGGGAGAACAGGGAGGGAGGGGGGTTAATGCGTGTTCGCCAAAAAAACAGAAAGATAGGTTTAAAATGGAGCAGTGAGGGAACAGATAGGAGAGCGGGAACACAAAGAGCTGAGATAAAGGTTTCTCTTCAATCGCACACAACCACAAACTGCTCCCTTTTGTCTGAAAAGGTTTCTCCTTTCAAAGCGTACGAGGAAGTTTCAGTAAATGCTTATTTAAGATGGCTATACGCTCTTTCTTTCCGACAATTTTGGCATCTGTGAAAAAATATCTGCACAAAAAAAAGACAAAAACAAAAACAAGGCTGCTGTCAAATTGTTAAAGAGCCTTTTTTTTCAACCGCTTCACTTTACGGCAAAGAGCGGCTGGACCGAAGCCTCGACTTGGACCCCAACGCCGCCCGCCTCGACCAGACACGATGGCGGACGGCGAGCGTCCCTCTCCGTGATGCGCGACAGGTGCTCCGCGGAGGCCGCCGTCCTTTAACCGGCGCGATCTCGGAAGGACCGGCGAAGAATCGCAAGAGAAACTGTCCCACAGACGCCGCGGCAGATACGGGCAGCGTACGACAAACAAATCCATAACACCCCCGAAAGGACAATTACAGTTATTTATCTGAAAACATGTGCATAGAATGGGAAAGGAGCGCCAGTGTCTGTCATCATAAAAAAGCCAAAACGATGCTGACACGGTCCAGCGTCGTCTTTCTCCGAATGCGGGGACACTAAAAGGCAACAGGCTCATGCTGCATTGGTAATCTAATAACGCCTGTGTGTGTGTGTGTGTGTGTGTGTGTGTGTGTGTGTGTGCGGACTGCGGGTCATCTTATTAGAGCACCACCACAAC
>JASSRZ010000074.1:5585272-5599466 GCA_032164315.1 Malacoctenus gilli
GGGGGGGGCTGCATTATTGGGCGTCGCTCGGATTGCGAGATGTCGCCGACGAGAAGTATTCAGCAATGATATCTGTAACCTCTCCGAGAGAGAGAGAGAGAAAGAGAGAGAGAGAGAGAGAAATAATCAATGCAATCACATTATCCCGTGACGGCTGCTCGGCCGGGGTGTACACATAATTATTATTCCGTAGCCGCATGTGTCTGCCTCACTGCAGGGCGCAACGACAAATCACATGCTTCGGCATGATGGATGACAGATAGACCTCAGTGTTCACCTCACCTCCTCAGGTTTTTTCCTCCTGTTTTACGCGGTTGTCATTTGACTATATTGGAATGCAGCTCTTTTTTTTTGTTGTTGGGGGGGGCGGGGGGGGGTGCTGCTGCTGCTGCTGCTGCTGCTGCTGCTGCTGCTGCTGCTGCTGCTGCTGCTGCTTCTGCTTTTGTCAGCCGCAGTCTAAAATCCAGAGTAAATCCAGCGGCTCAGTAGGAAAATGAGTATCCAGCAGGCCAGTGCACCCCAGGATACGTCAATCATGCGGATCCGAGAGTGAAAGTCACGGCTCTTATTTACAGGAGAGGCTTCAGCGGTTGCAGATGACCTTGATGTGAAACTGAAAACTACTGAAGGTGGCCCAATCCTTCGATCTTGACCTAATCTGAAAATAGTAGCCTGCTTGGTGTTTGTGTGATCGCAGCCCCGTGAGCTTCTCTTTGTAATAAGGGGTGGGGGGGGGGGTGATGAGACAGTCCTCTTGCAGATTCACACTGCTCGGGTTCACCACAAGTGGACTGTGTGAGAAATAATTACTGATTTCTGGTAATTAAAGCGCTCCTTTCTGCACTCGGCTGCTGTTTGCGGCTTCTCGGGTGGCGCTGGGGCTGCTTCTTTTCAATCACTGTATACACTCACACATCCAAGTGGCTATCAGCAAAGAGGCTTTGTGCAAACTCTTTGTGTGGGTCTCAGTGTTCGGCGCGACGTAAAGGGTGGATGGAGGTTGGAGTGGTTGACAAGGTGTTCCGTGCGTGTAGCAACAGCTCGGACGGTGTTTCCAAGGAATCCGAGCAGCAGGTCGAGAAGAATCTTTATTGCTCTGGACTGAAGAAAAAAGAAGAAATTATATAGATTCACTTTGGCTGCCATCTTGGTACATTCTGTTAGAATATAAGCCCGTCTCCAAGGCGATGATGAGAAGAATGTCAATCGATGTGATCTGAGCACATCTGTGTGGAAGATATCTCACAGATGAGGTAACGCGAAGGGAGAAAAAGGCAGTTTTCAGACTGCGAATTTGGTCGAAAAAGCTTGTAGTCACTCAATAACTGTTGAGGTCTGAGTCCTGACCAACGCCAAGAGCGTTCTGCCCTCCTCAATCCATCCAGCCATGGCGGTTTGCTGCCATTCTGAGAGCCGTTGGAGAGGAGGCTTGTCGGCGACGACGCTGCAAACGCAAAAGGTGTCAGAGAGCATCTTGGGTCACCGTTGGGTAATGACACTCATGCAGCACTGACGCTTTGAAGCACCTGAAGCCGCGCGATGTGCAACAGCAGCAATCAGGCGTTCTGCTGACGCTTGGTCTGTCTGTCCTCCTTTAATTAGGTCACCGATTCCTTTCTGTTATGATGCACAAGACAGACGAAGCTCCTTGCCGGAGCAAACGGGGGATGAATCGGGACGGGTTTGTGCTCATGCAGATCGTTCTGCATGAGCGGCCGAGCTCTGGCTTTTCTTTTGTGCGGAGCTGTTAATGCAACACAATGTTTCGTTGAGACTCGGAAGGCTCCCATCGCAATGTTTGACCCTGTAATGGAAACAGCCTAATTCAAATAAGGGCTCATATGTTGAACATGTTGCACGAAAACAAACCGTGGCAGGCAGACAACAGCACACATATGTGCACATGGATATGAGGACAAGCAAGCATATAATCCGATTTATAACAAGTGTGCGTCGTCGTTGAAGTCCCTATTGATATTGTCGCAGGTTATTAAACAGTCACAATTAATTCAGTTTCGTGGGCACACAGAATCCACGAGCTGACTTCCCAAAGAGCCCCGAAGAGTTTCCGAGTTCAGCTCCTCGGATCCACTTCTCCTTTTGGTGAATTTATGCACGGCAAGCTAAAGATTTGTGTCAGCAAGGCTTGGCGATAAGCAAAGTGGTGTTTATTATTCTTACCCCGACAACCCGGCTGTCTCGATAATAAACGTTGCTTCTCGAAGGCTTGAGGTTTTGTCAAAAAAAGAAGAAATAAAAGTAGAAAAAAATCTCAATTCTCGTATTACGTTTCAATGAGCCGAGGGTTTTCAACAACCATCCACGTTCGCAGTCTCGG
Source organism: Malacoctenus gilli (assembly GCA_032164315.1). Classification (NCBI taxonomy): domain Eukaryota; kingdom Metazoa; phylum Chordata; class Actinopteri; order Blenniiformes; family Labrisomidae; genus Malacoctenus; species Malacoctenus gilli. Next base: position 5,587,611 of record JASSRZ010000074.1, read on the forward strand.
CTCCACTTTGTGTGCCGAGCTTAACCTAATTCAGAAGCCCTTCCTGCGCCAGACGACATCTCTCTCCCGTATTGAAATAATGAGGCCCGGTTCTCGCCAGTCTTCCTCTCCCACCTAAAGCACTCGGTCATGTGTTAACACATCCTTCCCCCGACCCTTTTCCTTCCCCTCAAAGGCGAACCGGGGCTCGCTGTATTTTACACTGTTGACTGGAGCTATCAGCTCAGTCCACCTCTTTTAATGTGTGAAAATCGCCTCGGATATCATTTTGCCCCATTAGAGGTCCGCCATGTGAGAGGACTGCGCAGTTACTCACTGCTACATTATTAGATATAGCTTGAGAAACGGCGAAAAGCACGAGCAGACGACTGTCTGTCGGGTCTGAGGGCATCCACTGACTCATTACGCCGATGGCCTGGACGAGAATAGAGCCACGGAGATAGATGTCTAACTCTGCCTAAATATGGAACTATTCGAACACTTTCTGCTCCAACCGGCAGTGCCGCGTCATCCGCCCGTATTCCTTCGCGGGCCAGTCTGGAGGAAACGGACTCCAATTTTGTACGTCTGTGTGACGAGCAACACGTGTTTGTCGGGATCCACTTTGGCAGCCCTGCTCGGTGGTGTATTGTCGAGCTGTGCATTGTAATCGTATGCGTAAAAAGACGATACGCGAGTGAATCAGCCGGTATTTTTAAACTGAAGGTCAAAGGAAGACAAGCGACTGCTTTGGATTTGTGGAAAATTCCCAAAGCGGAAGCCAGCAGCTCTCGAGAGTTCTCAGTGTGTTTATGAGTCGTATTGTTTTCACAAATTAGTCTGACTGAGATTAACATGATTTGGATTAAAAAAAATACAATTTAGAAGACGTTACATGTTGTACTGAGTGGATGTTTTAGCGTTTGAGGCCAATCTGATTCAAAAAGCGCGACTGTAATAGGCGCTGAAGCATAATCTTTCAGGTCGCACCTGTTTAGACCTAAATTATGTATCATTTCACCCGAAAAATAAACAGATACTGCATTTAGATGATGAAATTAAAGGGTTTTTTTCTGGCTATAGGGTGAAACGCAGTGAGGTGGATCCCTCCTCAGGAGGAAAACTTTCACATGGCCTCCGTCGTCTTCAGGACTTTTTCCACAAACTGCTTTTATCGCGCTAAACAACTTGCGGAGACACAGGAGGGACATTAATGCCTCTTTTTTTTTCTTTCTAAATTCGCTCTGTTGGAGCACTCCGGAAAACACAGCAACAAATATCCCAAAAGCGAACCTGCTGAACAAGGTGAAAACTGCTGGTACTACCTTCAAGGCTCAATTTAATTTAGTTTTAAATCAAAGTTCTGTGGCAGAAACCTCGCACAGGCACGAGGACCCGGGGCGGTGGAACATCCCACACGCGATAAAAAATGATGTAGAATCAATCAGTGTAAATCAATTCTGAAATTGATTCCCAGTCAGCCGTTTATTATGACGGTAAAAATTGTGTGATGTAATGATCCCTCTTCCTTGCTTTTTTTTCTTCCTGCTTCCTTACTTTAAAAACTGAAAAAGTGAGTAACACTGAATATTACGGATACTTTATGAGGACGATCACAGCTCGTACTTCACCCTCCGCTTCTTTTTAACTCATTGATTTGCAACCTTTTTAAGGAGGAATATCATCAGTTTCAAAAGCCAGAACGTGTTTTTAAGTGGAGGATGCTGCCAAGGTAGCTTTGAATTCATTTCATGCCGAACTTCTTTACTGCAATGATCAAATATTGATTTTTTTTGCTGGCTTCTTTAATGTAGTTATTGAAGAAAGTTAGTCAGTTTCTTTCATGTCATGTACGTGGAATTTTGGGGTTTCTGAGGAGACTTTCGGAGGCCGTTTCTTGGGTTCGACCCAGCCCACAGTGTGGCCACATCAACAGTGTCACGTGATGTGTTGGATTAGATTGTGGACTGTAAATTAGAATAATGTATGTGACCTTTTCCGCTTCATTTTACAAATGGGCCGTGTGGCGATGAGCCTACAAACCACAGTCATTTCAAAGTCTCCAGTGAAAACCGGTCGTCGTTGAGGAGGCTCCGACTCCCCAAACACATCCACGTCTTGCAGTCTTCTTCACCGTTTAACTGAGTCTAAAAAAAACATAATTTACATGACGAAAGTCACCATTTGTCACGGTTGTGTTTTTATTTTTAGAGGCAGGAGATGCACATCAGGTGCGAACGACGCACTCCGCGGATGACAATTAGAATCTGTCTTTGAATAAAACCGCAGCTATTCAGGGCCTGTTGTTGTCTTCACCATAAAATATGGCAACAAGACTTCAGGAGCTCGAGAGCCTGCTGAGCTTTGGAAGCTTACAGTAAAAGACGAGGCCTATTGGAATAATGTGCAATGAACAGACAAATCGAAAATAGATCTGGCCACAGTAGAACGTCTGACAGCCTCTCAGGAAAAGGAGCGTAGCTGTGAAGCATTGCGGCGCAGATTGGTTTGGGTTTTGCGTTGCTGCCGAAGAGACTCAAACGCGCGCAGTCGCTGATTTAACCACGAACCCCGCATTGTGTCGACAAATGCTCGGAGATGACCTAAAACGATCCGTCCCAAAGCTGATGTTGAAAAGGGAATAGAGATTTCGGCGAGATTTTTGTTGTTTTTTTTGTCACTTGTCATTTTAAAACAAACCCTGGCGACGGCTGCTTTAGTGCGAGTCGTTTGTGCCGTTAAAGTGGCCCTATTTGAGACATTTTGGATGTCTTTGTCTTCGTATGCACGTCCAAAATGACAGAAATTCATCAAGCTCTTTTTCACAAACACTGTATTTCATTATATCTCAGTTGTCTCCTTCAGCCCTAATAGAAGCCCCTTTAAAGACAAGCAGAATGAGGCTCTTCCGCATTAAGCCCCACCCCTACAAGATGCAGGACGCCTCTGATTGGTTAACTGCTGGTAGCAGTTGTCGGGAGCGTAGAGAAGTTGTCCAATCACTGAGCTCCTCCCCCCTTGTGATGTCAGTGAAATACTGTGAAAAAAACTCCCTGAAACAGACCGTTTCTACCACCATCGAAACTGAATCGAAACTAGACATCTCAAAGATGAGTTTATGTGAAAAGAGGGGCGCTGCTCACTTGTCTGAATGAGCTTTCAACACTATTACACTGTGAATAGCTGAAAAAGTAAAAATAGCATAATAGGGCCTCTTTAAGAATCCTGGAGCACCTTTGGAAAAAAAGGCATCCTAAAGCAGCTGAGTATAGTTTGATTGCGGCCTGATTGGAGTCTGAACTCGGCAGAAACTAAAGACCTGTAGTCTGACCAAACAGTGGGGCCGTATCTCTGCTGCAGATCATTATTGATTAACACAATGGAGGAATTCCTGCCTTTATACATTTTGCAAGTTGGTGGTGAATTCCAGGCTGCTGAGACTAGAAACAAACTATAATCCCGCAGTCACTGTGCGGCATTTAACTCGGCGCGCAGCAATGTACGGTGCCCTGGACGCGCAAATCACCACGACAAAACACAATCAGCTTAATCAAGGAAACAGAACCGCAAGTCGGGCAACACATTAACGCAAAAGGGAAACGGGAGGTGCCTGCGGTTAGCAACGAGCATATGAACCTGGTGTGAAGCGGCCATTTCCTTTCCGGTTTGAAGACGATCTTTACCACTGCGGTCAGGACAGTCACGGTGCCTGTCAATATTCATCAATGCATCGTCCCGTCAGTTGGTATCGTCTCGTTTTCATGTTGCATTTCAAAATAAAAACCACTTCGAGGCTTCGGGGTGACAAAAACCCAGCTTTTGTTTTGAAATGATTGACTGGATGTTGAATATTTCATGAACGAGTATTGACAGGAGGGCTCACTGGACTGTTTTTCAAACGGTGGGCTGGTCCGGCCTCCGTCTTAAAGACCGGCTTCTAAGTGGGAGGGAAAAGGGAAGTTTATCCAATCAGGGACGAGTCTTGCCAACCACAGGTATCTTTTCCGTTTTGAGCAAATGTTGGGTTTTTGTGTTCTCTGATTGGCCGTTGCCATTTGTTACTTGTGTTCAGACTACTTCCAGACTAAAAACATGAAATACTTTCCCTCGCCGTCCGACTTCTACGCAGTTTATTTGGGGCCATTATCAGGACACGAACCCGCCTGACACTGGGTGGAGAGCAGGAGACAGCTTGGTCAGGGGGCCGGGCCTCCACAGGGGCTATCAGTCACACTCTCACTGTCACCAGACACTCTGATCAGCATTACTTTGGGTTTTTTGGGGAAGTGCAGCGCATCTGGCGAAAGCCCATGCAGGCACAGTTAGTAGAGCCTTGGGCGAGAACAAAACTTGGGGGTTCTTGCTGTGAGGCATCAGCGCTACTCCACTTCTGTGCTGCCCCAGTTTTATCACCTGGAATATACACGTTTTGTTGATATTTCTTTAAAACATTGTTTTCAGGCCCTGTTTCTACAGTTTCATTTAACAGACGCTTTTGTCCAAAGCGACAAACAACGCAAGAAAGACTTCAGAAAAATAGTTTCAAATACTATTGAGTATTTGCACGTGAAAAAGGGAAAAAGGACATTACACTGAGGGACAATTTTGTACCGGTTAAACCAAAAAACGGTCATCTGTTTCCTTTGATCAGGTCAGGTTTTTGTGCTCGATTGATTTTTTAAAACAAAATCGGATTTTCTGACTGAATTAGTTCCATTTTTTGTGACGTAATTGTTGGATTGTTAAAATTAGGTTTTTAAAAGAGGAAAAACCTTTTCTTACGCAGTTGAATAATTAAATGCTACAAATTATTTGTACAATTCTGACCTAATTTAGAGACACCGATGGGATTTCCGGATTCGGCTGATCGAAATGTTCCTAGATGAGCAAAGATTAAGTGGTGGCTACTGTTATAATTCCATCGCTTGTACCTGTTCAAGTAGTTTCTAGGTGGACAATGGCTCATTGGCCTATTCGTGTTTGTGAAACCTGCCATGCTCTTAGTTGTGGTTATTTCTTGTTTTCAAGGAAGAATCAACCAGCAAAACATTTGCAATCCACACATCTACTGCCCACACTTCGCTGCGCCCTTCACCTCCCTGCACCCCACTCAAAGCTGTCTTCAGTCTATAGAAAGACGCACACACACACACACACACACACGGATTGCTTTCCGCGGATGCTCTAAGCGCATTAATGCAGTCGACATCAACTCTTCGGCACACACGTTTGCTCTTCTGTGCTAACACACATGCACAAGCTTGCACACTCACACAGAGAGATGTACATAGACGTTGCCTCCAGCTGTATATTTAGTGACACACACACACACAGTGCCATTAGGGAGCTGAATGGAGAATCAGTGTACAAGGCCAGAGTGATTGTAAGAAGCTCACTCAAAGGTCTGCCGATTATTTTGGTCTCTGCAGGAAATCATTTACAATAGCACTCACCCCCCTCCTCTCTTCTTCCCAGTTCAGTCCATTTAAACAGTGTGTGGCTGTGTGTGTGAACTGTTAAGTCAGTCACCACAATATTGATGGGGAATTCTTCGCCGGCTTGTTTGTGTGCTTGGCTATGGCGTGCTGAGGAGCCCTCGCTTGTTTAAAGAATGGGGTGCATGGAAATGAGTCATGCACAATGTGATGCAACACAGCGGATCAGATTTGAATTATGGGGCAATGAACAATGAGGTCATCGCAGGGCTGGGGGCATAAATCTCTCGGTGCCGCGCTATAGCGCGCCGGTTTCTTATCAATGGAGGAAACTACAGTAGGGCCTGAAAACGCAGGATTGTTTCAAGACTGATTCATCGGTTGCCACGAAAGACCGGGTGGCGTCGCTTTTGCCGCTGCGCCGTTGGGACAATGCGAGAGGAACTCGGGCTCAATTGTTCCCAGTTGCTGTTTGTTTCAGTGTCACCGTTTCTCTTGAATCGTGCGAAATCGTGGCCGCGTGGTCCTCTTCCTGGTTCGGGTGCCTCCTGTAGCCACTCCGCTGCAACCCGCCATATTTTCCATATCTTTTACTTCTTCAGCAGATTGTCTACAATCAGCGTCTGCTGTAATACCATCTTCCCCAGGCCCCTCTTAAATTTCCTGCTTACTTGGCTTTTACTTTAACTGCATTACATACGTCTTCCACTCTCGGTTCATCTGGTTCCTCTCAGCACAAACCAGACGGAAAGATGGGAGCCGGAGCTCCGTGATGTGATGGAAGCGGTTATTTGAGGGGGGATTAAAAAAAGAAATACCGTCATTTATTGTGCCTGTTCTGTGGCACTGCTGGGATGTTGATTGATATCGAATGGCATGATCGTCCCGAGTCTTTGGGAGAGAGAAAATGTGCCAGGGAGTATTGATCCCCAAGGGCTTCGCTCTTGGTGTGGTACGATAGGCTGAAGAAGGGGCGAGGACGACCGGACGGTCACGCTTGACGGAACAAAGACATTAGCGGACGCCCGCCGTGATCAATGGCGTCATAGCGCACGTTGACGTCCTTTGCGCTGCTTTGTGTTTTTCCTTTTGCGTTATCGAGCCGACGACTCTCGTCTGGTGTGTAAATATCGCGTCTTGCCCCGGCCGAAGGTTAAACCGCGTTCGACTGGCCGGTGAATAATGCTGTGTGGCAAACGCGGCTTGCTCGCTCGCTCGCTCGCTCGCTGCGAGCGCCTCGCCCAGCGTGCGACCGTAAAACACACAGCGTGCCTCAGTTTCTGCACGGGACATTCAAATTCATTCGAGATTAGAAGAGCGCGCCCCTTTGGCATGAGTCAGCCCTCGTCAATTTGTCCCCAATGTATCTTTCACATTTCGTAATAAAATCGCTTTACCACCTCTGTGTTTTGCAAGGAGCTTGATAGTGTCACACAAAGACAGATGACTACCATTCTGGCCTGTGGGCCTGCAGCAATAACTTACAGCGACCACATGTCTGTTTTCCAACCATGTGAGAAACTGTACGCGCGGTCTCCCTCCGCGCGCCGAGAAGCGTTTTGAACCCTCTGATTGGCTCTCGCCTCGGCCGCTATCTGTATGATAGATGAGATTGCATCCATCACATGTATCAAGATGAGTGTGAGACCATATTGGTGCAGGGTGCTTACTGTGGAGGGGGTGAAAAAGCCTTTGATGAATGAGATTTATTCCTTTAAAACAAATCTTTGGTTGAAAACAAATGTCGGGCAATTACCGTAAGTCATGTTTACCGTTTGAATGTTGTTTATTGTAGGTGATGCGGGTTCTCTCTTTTGTTTATTTGTTTTTTCGCCTTAAGTGTGTCTGTGCATCCATGTATTGAAATATCTCATTGTCCAGGCTTGAGCACAGTTGATCACAGTTCAACGCTTCACAATAACCAGACAAATCAAGCAGTATTTTGTTTCCTCGCCTTCGCCGCCCTTCCTCATCCTCGCTCTCTCCTTCTGTCTTTCAAAGATTTATGTGGGGCACATAGACAAGAGTCTTTAATTTTACGCCTGGGTAGAGCGTATACGCTATTGCTCCGTATTCTTCATGCTTATATTGAACGTGTTGAAGCCCAAGGGGGGGGCGGCTGTGGTTTTTTTTGAAAACGAACACATAGGGGGCTCCACCCTTTAAAAGGAGGCGCTGACTGATTCGGATTGGCCATAAATCTCCATGAACGCTACAGTTTCTGGTGCGTTATGATGTAACCCCCTTGTCTAAGGCATAATTACACGAGGAACCATCATGAAAGCATCCTGTGAACTCATCCTAATTACACACAGCCGGTTGATGAATAATGGCAATGACACGGGACATCAATACAACCACTGCCTCTCATAATAGCAATGGCCATTGTTTCAGTGTGGGAAAATGGGCAGCATCTATCATGCGGAATCTCCTCTACGTTTCTCTTCTTTTTTTGTTGACTCTGGAAGACACTGAGCCCAAAGACTTCAGCGAAAAGCAATTCATCCACTGTTCAGTCAGGCCGCCGCAGCAGCAGCAGCAGCAGCAGCAGCAGCAGCAGCAGCAGCAGCAGCGTCTCTCCCACTGTCCCTGCTTAGCTGGGAGCGGGATTGTCCGGCGTCTCTCCTGCTTTCATTTGATCAAAATCGGACACCATCCGTCTCCATCCGGACAGCGATAGATTGCACCCCTTAAAATTGAATGCCAGTTGCCAGTTGCAGTAAGGGGGGGACCACGCGAGCCAAGATCACAAATTATAGAGTCGGCACTTGGAGTTGGAATCCCTTGCAATGCCGCTGTTGATACCAGTAAAACATTATTCTGATGGTTAATAAAAAAACCTAAAAGATCAACAGCAATTGCGATTATAAACTAAATTATTTTCTGAAAAAAGATGCTGTTTGATTGTGACCTTCGCTCATGAGATGCTGTCAAACATCCGCCTCTTGGTTTGGAGAATTTCAAAATATTCTGAATATCAGCGTGTTTCACCCACATCATGATTAAATTCAGTGACTAACAGATCCGGGACAAGTTTGGGTCACAGTTTTTAAAAAAAAGTAGTTTCGCAAGGTTTTGGTAAGACATCAAGGCTCCAGTGTTGGAGTTGGACGGCGTCCCAACGAGTCCTGGGCTGACGGCTCTTCAGGCAAAATGCAGCACTTCACGAAAGTTGGGTTTAGATTTATTATTTGCTGTATATTCCTTGGAAACTTGTTTATTTGTTCCCACACAAAAATAGTTTTGAAGCTCAATACATTTGAAATGAAATTCATTTGAGCTGAAAACTTGTTCAGCTGATGTATTGCTGTAATGGATGGGTTGGGTTGTTTTTTTTCGGGTTATCTTTTGTTCATTTTTTTTGCCCGGAGTCACAATGAAGCGTCTCATTTTCTGCTCCGCGTTTCCTCCCTCGTCAGAGCTCGGCGCCGTCCGAAACCTTTCTTCTCTCTCCACTTCTCCTCCTTGAGTCCTCATCGACAGACGCGGCCATTGTTGACCAACACTGTGTGAATAATGTGCACCATGTTATACAGATGAATGAAGGTGCTGTGCTGGTGGGGGAGCTTATCACCTAACTTATTTTCTTTAGCCGATGGCACTTCTCATGCATTCTTGTGTGTGTGTGTGCGCGCACACACAGAGCACTGAGAGTGTATTGTAATTTACATGCATTGACACGAACAGATGCAAACACGTGAATGTACACAAACACGGTACGCTGAATCTATCTGTTGTTGCAGTCTCTGCCAAGCCGACCGTAGATATTGCTCACGGCCCCCCGTCCTGGCTAATAGACCCAATTACTGCGTGGCCCAGCCTGAGAGCTCCAGAGAGGTTCATGGACAGACACTCAGTTCGTGTGTGTGTGTGTGTGTGTGTGTGTGTGTGTGTGTGTGTTGGACCTTCTTTTTTTGTGCCCCCGAAAGTCTTGTGTGGCACACAGATAAAGACTAACAAGAAAATTCAAGGCCAAACAGACAATATTTCCTCAGCCTCAAGAAAGAAAACAGCCACACACACACACACACACATACACAGAGACACACATATACGCACGCACACACGCACAGTGGCCAGTGTCCCGTGTGCTTCGTCAGCTGCAGTACCCAGACTGAGAACATGCAGACTATAAAGAGCGCCTGACCCCTGTGAGATGAGACTGCAAAGTTTATCCTAAAAGACGCTGTGGTGTAAGGTGGGTGTGAGAGTCAGGGCAGGCAAACAAAGAGCTTTGGGTTCTTTCTTCTTCTTCTTCTTTTTTTTTGTTTGCTTGAAAAAGAAAAAAAACCAAGCGAGGAACCGGTCCGATAAAGAGGGAGCTGAAAGTACACGGCGCTGGAAAATGAGGGTAGACGCGCAGGGAGACTGGGACGGAGACAAGACGCAGAGCGAAAGAGATATGAGACATTCTAAGTGTGAGTAACTGCCACTCTGCTTTCCAGAAACAGAGCCAACAATTTCCTTTTGTGAAAAGTGTCTGTGGCATTTGGCAGTGAAATGCCACCCATATAAACCAGTTATCGTGGCACGAGCGAGAGCTTTCGAGCCGTAAACTGCCCGCCAGCGCCGAGATGGACCATTATGGACTTTGATACTCTGACACTTAAGGGGTCATTACAAGGCAGGGGCACGCACGCACGCACGCACGCACGCGTGCAGCCAAGCACACGCCTGCACGCGTGTTCACGTGCACACCCACATACGGAGCCCAAACAAGCAATCACAAGCAAAAGTGCTTCGTGAACGGTCTGGTTCTTGTGTTGGAGTGGGTTATGGCTATTCACACAAACTGGGGGGGCTATTATTCACATTGTGCCCCACATTCACTCCATATTATAGCGATCTGTCTCTATTGTGAAAAATGACAGGGACTTCAGTTCACTGGGCTCAAATAACCCCCGCCCGTCTCTCTCTCTCTCTCTCTCTCTCTCTCTCTCTCTCTCTCTCTCTCTCTCTCTCTCTCTCTCTCTCTCTCTCTCTCTTTTTGGATTTCTCTCTCTCTGCAGCTCCTCCTAATGTCTTTTTTTCTCCCTTCTCTGTCTCTCCAGGACGAAGACATCCAGCTGCCACTGAGATGTGATTCTCTGCGGTTTCATTTCACTCTGACAAAGCACACTCTAACAGGTAAGATTATGTGCGCTTGTATTTGTATTGTTGCGGGGGGGGGGTCGAGAACACACCGCCTCAGCCTGTAATAATTTTAAACACATTTAACCGGAGATGTTGACTCAGAATACACAGTTGTTTACTGCAGGCCTCCTTTGGCCCGGGAGATAGTCACGCAAATACACACACACCTGGTGTGCTGTTTTTTTTTGCCGACTCCACAGTTCGCTTTGCGCTTTTTTAGAACCCAAATATGACCCAGTGTTCTCCCCGGAGATCTCGGGGTTCCATCTGTGCCAGAAAGTGCTCTAATTGGCCTCACAAATGCTTCCTGTGAAACCGCTAATCCAATCAGATGCGACCAAGCTTCATGAAGAATGCAGCCCGACATGAAACGAAAAACAGGCAGTGAATACGACGGCATCTAAACCTGGAAAAAAATGGCTCAATGAGGAAGCGTCGGAGGTGTTCAGACAGTGTGTCGCGCTCAGCCTTTCGGAGTAAAACAGAGTGAGAAATTAATTGCAATCAGCCCGCCGTTCATGGAAGGCATCAGCAGGAGTTTAACCACAAACCCAGACCTTCATCTGCCCATGGAGCCACTCACCACATCTTATTTACAGTGTATTTACAAGCTGAGCAGGACCTGTAAAATGTCGAATTTACGAGCTCCCTTTTAATTAGAAATACTGTCTCCTACAGTCGGGCTGATGAATTGCACATTCAATTTGTTGGCAGTATAGCATGGTGCAGTTGGTGCATATTGACAGCTTGCTGGAGTATTCCAGTTGACATCAGTTTTACACGCAGCGGGGAAATACATTGCGACTTTGTTGTCGAAAGCAACCCAGAGGTCGCGTTTTATGTGGGATCCTCTGCTTTATTGATTGTATCGCTTGTGAACAATGTGACTGACTCCCTCTCTCCTCCCTGCTGTGTCTTTTGGCAAAGCTGCATTATCATTTAGGATTCTTCTGTTGAGTTGCCAAGGTCATTTGACTCAAGGGTGCGCCCAGTCAGATTACATAAAAAAAAGAACAAAAAACAACTATATGCCTTGTTCATACATATATATTTTTTAAATATGCTCTCAAAACATGAAAGGATAACTGATAAAATGTCATTTTTCCTTCGATGTGGACTTCAAGGGTAACACATTTTTTTCCGTGAAATCCTGTGGTAAAAAAATAGAAAAAAAACAATAAATAGGGGGAAAAATGTTGGAAAGTAACTACAAGTGGCCCCTTTAAGGTTATTGCGTGTGCGTGCGTGCGTGCGTGCGTGCGTGCGTGCGTGCGTGCGTGCGTGCGTGCGTGCGTGCGTGCGTGCGTGC
>JASSRZ010000074.1:5599566-5609566 GCA_032164315.1 Malacoctenus gilli
GTGTGTGTGTGTGTGTGTGTGTGTGTGTGTGTGTGTGTGTGTGTGTGTGTGTGTGTGTGTGTGTGTGTGTAAAACCTGACCATGGGTGTGTGTGTGTGTGCCGCCACCGACAGCAGATTGCGAGACCATTCTAGCGCACTTCCTGTACGGCGTGTCTCTCGCCCCCAGAAGCTTTCCTTCCTTGACTCTGACATGACTCTGAAAGCTCGCTTTGAAATCCAATTCAGCGATATCAAGGCTGCATTCGGTCTTTATTTCCCTGAAACAATGAGTGAGACGAAAGAACAACAGGAAATGGGATATATCATTCTTTGTGTACGGGATGTGTTTTTCTCTCTCTCGGCAAAACAGGTGTTTCCTGCTCCACATGGACAAATACACAACCTCCTTTTACCACATAGCGAAGGAGAGCGCAGGATGAAATCCAAGCCGGATCAGTTTCATTGGTTTAACAATAATTACATGTAAATTGAGTCACATGGCAGTACATACAGAGTGCATGAAGGGATCATTAGATCAACACTCACTTCAAACAGACTCACTGGCCTCCAAGCAATTCCTGAGTCCCTCTGAAGTTAAAACAAATAAGTAAATAATTTGTTTATGTGTGAAAATTAAATGGAAACACATAAAGTGAAAGAGTTTTGGGGGGATTTTATGTATTTAATATTTCCAAGTATGACAATTTTTAGTCAAATTAAAGTTTTGTCTTCGCAAATAGCTCAGTAATATTATATTTTACTCTAAAGTAATCCATAATACCCGTGATCCCCAATGTCTTTCAAGTACTTTTGTGCATACACATAAAGTGATGTCACCTGGACTTTGTGAAATTTCAGCAGTGTCTTGAACATTGACCCCCGCGCCTCGCCACAATTACGAGTAACCTTTCTCCAACCACTTTAATGTTTCAAAGCTGACATTTTTCATCATGGAGGAGTTTGGTTTTTTTGAAACTAATTTTGGCCAGGATGTGACGACTCAAATCCACGTCCCCACAACAATGGTAACACCTCGACCATACAACTGCAAAAAAGACAGACAGACACACACACACACACACAGACGCAGAGTCTTGCTCTCCTCCCTCTTGTTGTCACCCCCCATGAAAGCAGGCTTATTGTCTTATAATGTGACCTTTGCCATGAGTGGAGAGGCCTTTGTTCCAAGACAAAGGAGTCCATATTGGTAACCATGCCAGTCAATGCCGTGCACACAGCTGCCATAGAGTGGGTGCACATTGTACACGGTCCAAGTTGAAGCCTTTGAGGCAGCCACTTGTGGTATACGTGTGTGTGCGCTTGTGAACGTCCATGTGCGCACACGCTTACCTGTGTGTGCGTGTGTGTGCATATGTGTCTGTGTCTGTGTGTGTCCGTGCGTGCATGCATGCGTGTGTACGTGCGTGTATATGATGTGTGCTGCTGGTGACAAAATGTGTGTGTGTGTCTGTGTCTGTGTCTGTGTGTCCGTGTGTGTCTGTGTGTGTGTGTGTGTGTGTGTGTGTGTACGTGCGTGTCTATGATGTGTGCTGCTCGTGACAAAACGTGTGTGTGTGTGTGTGTGTGTCCATGTGTGTGTGTCGATGTGTGTGTGTGTCCGTGTGTCTGTGTCCATGTGTCTGAGTGTGTGTGTCCGAGCGTGCGTGCATACGTGCGTGTATGCGATGTATGCTGCTGGTGACAAAAACGCGCGCGCGCGCGTGTGTGTGTGTGTCCGTGTGTGCATGCATGTGTGCATACATGCGTGTATATAATGTGTGCTGCTGGTGACAAAAACGTCTGTTTGTGTGTGTGTGTGTGTGTGTGTGTGTGTGTGTGTGGGTGTGTGTGTGTGAATGTAATCTTAGACAGGCAGCGGAATGGGGGGCGGGGTGGGGGGATTAGAGTGCAATAATACTTAAAGGAAAATACGTTTCACTGCCATCTTTTTTTTCTGCTGCCCGCTGCAGATGCTCGGAGGTGGCCGCTGATGTGCAGATCGATATGCAATTCAGAGTTGATTATATCAGTTCAACTAACAGGGTTCGTCTGATTAGATAACTCCATCAGACGTTGCATCGCATCTGTCTCAAACCAGGCCTCGTCGGTTTGTCTTCTCCCTACGAGGAAATGGCTAAATTCTTGTTTCTGTTTTGTTTTTTTTTGGCCCTATAGCTTAGGCTACAGTTTAAAGGTTCCTGCAATTGGAAGTCTGAAGGGGAATCAATATGTGTCAGCTATCCGTTGGAACCAGGTTTTTCTTCTATGCCCAAGTTAGTGAGCCAAAGGTGCTCCGGAAACAGGGCAATGGCCAACCTGAAAGAAAATCTTAAGGCCTGAAAGTCACGCGGTGGTCTTCTGTTACGCTTCCTCACCGCACAGTGACTTATCATCCTGCCATCTTATTGCCATCAGTGACAACAGGTCCAATCCAGTTTCTGTCAGCGTATTTAGAGAGGTGCTGATGCCAGGACGCAATGTGAAAGCAACATAAGGAACCAACAGGCTAAAGAAACTGGGATCAGAAAAGATCCTCGAAGTGAGAGGAGGGTGGAAATTTTAAAGATCTCTGTCTCACTGGAAAACAATGTTGAGTGCTTCTTTTGCTAATGGAAGAGCTAAACTTTCAAAAACCTGGGAGTCATCAAGTCATTTTGAAAGGAAACATTCTGCAGTGACAGTTGAGTTAGCCGGCAGCATTGCTAGAAAAAGAGTTTTGCAAGGACTCCTGACCACGACCGAACTGTGGACTCTTTGTGAGGAGCTGGAATCCGCCGATGCAGACAGAACAAAAGTTGGCGAGGTTGACGGGGGCTAAAACAAGCAAAAACTCCACATTTCGCACCATATTTATCAGTCTGATAATGTTTGAATTAAAAAATATGTCGCAGCCTTATTTTGCTCTCATCCATGGTGACCCCATAGAGAAGAAGAAGCTCTGCGGGGAAGACGTCGGCGAGTGGGAGGCGGTTTGTGTCTGTCTGTTGCAATGTGGCTTGTTTCCAGATTGGGAGGGAGCCTGGTAAAGTGGTGAGCCAGCCTGCATGCTGCCCCTCCACCCCCTCCCCCATCCAGATGATTTAGACACATTAGGGTTAATGGGCTAATTACTGCGGCTGCCTCGGCTCACTCGCTGCGTGTTATGCAATATGTGGGAGGGTCACAGACAATTGGCTTTGGGCATGAGACATTGACAGAGCACGTCTGTTCCACTGGCTCTCTGCTGCCCTCACCGGCCCTCTGAGCACCGTCACAGAGCGACGCGCCGCACACATGAGACATGGGAGCAACAACGTGAGGGAGGTTCGACAGTTGGCCGTCCAGGATCATCCAACGTGTCTGAAGGCACAGAATTGTTTCCACTGACAAAGGAGAAGGGAGGCATGTGGGGAGAAAAAAAGGGGGTTGAATTTAAGAGGTAATCTTAAGGCACAAATTGCCGCTCTGAAGTTTCAAGAAGAGAGAGAGAGAGAGAGAGAGAGAGAGAGAGAGAGAGAGAGAGAAAGAGAGAGAGAAAGAGAGAGAGAGCTGACATCTCCGGGCTCAAATGAATCCTAATGGATTTTTCAAGAAACGGAAGGGCGGGTGTTTTTAGCGAGCGAAGACAGGAATATGCCAGTGTGAAACTTTACGCAAGGCTGGCGTTAAATGAGATGTGGGCGGGAAAAAAGGGAAAAGAAACAAGCAATGATAAAAGAAGGTGGGGTGGGGGGTGGGGGGGTAAAAAGAGCAGGTTCCAAATGAGGAGGTGGAAGGGAGGGCGGTACAGCTAGCGCACTCTAAGCTAATAAAGTGGGAGCACTCTGCTCTCCCAGCCTGCCTCTGGTCTCGCTTTGCTGCTCCCGGTAAAAAAAAAAAAAAAAGGGGGAGCTTTTTTTTTTTTGCAATCAATAGACCTATAATTTCACCAAAGTAGCTGCCCCAGCTGTAGTGAAAGAGCGACAAATCACGGCGGCGGCGCCTGCTGCAGCTCGCTCTGCCCCCACGGCGCTGATGAGCAGCCAGATATTCTATTTATCTTCCCCTCGGTTCGCTGAATGCAAACTGTGAATAAAATGTGCGAGGAAGACGAGGAGGATCTGTGAAACCAGGGGAAGGAAAGCAGGGGGGAACGAACGCGGTGGCGGCGGCGGCGTGTGCTTAAGACAGGACTTACAGGCATCGAGGCAATGAGGCTTTTCATACCAGCTGGCTTTGAAGCGAAGCAACGGTGCTTCGATTGCCTTGTTTTGGGGCTTTTGTTCAAAGTGCGAACACATGTGAAAGGACCGGCGACACGCTGGACTGTTTCCTCCATTTGAACTCACTTGTTTCTTGGCCCGCTCGTGTAGCATCACAGTGGGAATTTACCAACAAAACGAGGGAAATTCTGTTTCTCCTACGATGTTAGTTATCTCATTGTTAGCGGACTCTGAGCCTCAACGGTGCCAAAAGAAGTGAGGGTTTTTCCCTTCCAATAAGAAGCGATGATAGCTACAAGCGTTGTGCCTTCTGTGTCAGTGGATCAATCACAGGTCACTGTAGGAGCTAGTTGGGGTTGTGGGAAGATTTGAAGGGGCCAGGCCTCAGGGAATTTGGAATTTGAACATCGACAATGAACAAAAAACTTTTCTTTGATGTCCTCTCTTTTTACAGAGTTGAACAAAACGAACACAAGAACTCAATGTGTCACATTTTAGGCTTGCGATCATGTTTTTGTATCTTAATTTGTGCACCGAAATCAGGTTTGAACGAATGGCAGCGGGGGCTCTGTTGGTTCTATGAGTTTGTTCTTCCAATCCCAAGGTCGTTTGTGCCATCACCAAGACGCTGGATCCTGGATTATCCCCCCAACAGTGTGCAACCACCTCACTCGGCAGTCGTCGCCGCTGGTGCGACGACTGGTGGAGGAGTGTTTGTGGGTGATTGGCTTGATGTGACTGACAGCGCGAAACATTTTGAAACTGCCAGGACGCAGTGAAACATCCTCTTTGAGAGCGGAGCTAGTATGTAGCAAATGTAGCACGTAGCATGTAGCACCCCCAATGATTTCGCCCCTGAATGACCTTTCCAGGCTCACAGAAACACCAAGACATTGGAAACCGTTCCCTCAGTGCCACTTACACATAGCAGAATTTGAAAACGGACAATAAAAGAAATGTAGACAAGCGAGTGAGCACTGGCACAGTAACACACAAAAGACATTGATGTAATGGAAATACAATTGGAGGCCTTCCATATGTCCAAGACCTTGGAGAAGCTTCAAGAATCCACTGTGGCTGGCAGGCTGCCGATCCTCTAATGAGTCTTGTCTTCTGCAGCTGTGCACTCTGCAAACCCCCTGCCCACTTTACTTGCCCCCTCCACCCCCCCCCCCCCCAAACACCGTGATTTGGAATCTTTTATGTCCAACAAGTTGACCGTTATTGAGTTGGAAAACGGCCGTCAGAGGGTGCAAAGAATCGTGGAACAGTAAAATGAAGATTTCTAAAGATTGATTGTGTTTTTGTTTATTTAAGGACCCTTTTAAAAGGACAATCTCCGGACTGTAATTACAACCTGCATCACATGCAGCTCAATAAACTGTATTTATAAGAAGTTCTTCGTTCCTCACTATGGCAAAAAAATTTGAAGATGCTACTTAGACTGACACCAAAGAGTGTCATTTTCCATCTAGTTTGGGTTCGAAACACATATTTATTGTTACAATACAATACAATTGTTTTAGTTGTATTTCAAAGGAGGGAAAGCAGTGATGAAACATAATTTTCCCAGCAAAGGATAAGGACAGAACAGTAATCAGTGGATAGGGAAGGAGAAGTAATGTTTCCTGGTGGGGGTGTTTTCTATAGCATTTGGCTACACTGTTACATTTGACTAATCAAAGATTTTCGAGGGAGTCCACACAATCAGAGTGCCTTTATTGTCATTATACACACGTATCAAGAGATTAGAGATATCTAATCACTGCTTTCTCTCATCAGAAATACAACAAATGCAAAAAAAAGCAATTGTACTTTTTTTTTACTCCTAGAAACTTGAAGGTGTGGACCACATCAAGGAGGACATGTTGTCACAGACAGTGTTGTTTCTGGGTTCCTTCTAGGTTCCTAGCACGTTAGACTGCTGTTAGATGAGCTGGTTTTCTCGTACAGGCTCTCTGGCTGCAGGAGTGGACATACACTGCAAAAAAGGGAGTGTCTGTAATCAAGATCAAAACAACAATTCTTAAGGAAATGCAGCAAGATAATTTCACTTCACATTTCTTACATTAAGATTGGTAACTCTCAAAATAATCATGTCTTAACAATAAAATAAGAATACAATAAATATCTAACACTCCTAAATCTAAGGTGTTTTTTTTGTTGTTTTTTTTTTATCTCGGTAAGAACCCAAAAATTTGGAGTATAAGGACATTAAGGACCATAATAATGACCTCAGTCATACGAGTACCACTTGTCATATATTGGCTCCAACAAGTGTTTCTTTGCAAAGGAAATCTCTCAGTTAAATGTAAAAAAGATTAATTAAAATTTCTAACAAGTTATACCATCAAAACATAAGTTTCTGGCGAGTTTATGCCAGAAAGTCGTGCCTCGGCGTTGGATTACACATCAGCTGAGCTGACTACTCATACCGACTAAACTGCGGGACTGATAAAGATCAGTCATCATGGTGGTACTCAGAGATCCAAGTATTTCTCTGTGGTGGCGCTTGGTGTTTCAAGGTGTTCCCTGCAGATGATTCAGAAATGATCCTCATCAGAGGACTTCGTCTCCTGTGGCTTCGCGTTCTGGGTTTTTACCCCTATTTTCTCTTCAGGAGTTTTTTTCTTTGGTAGCCTGGAACGTTGTGCGTTGGCTGTGTCGAGTTTCCTGCACAGACTTTTTTGTTTTTTGCAGAACTTGTCTTTTGTTTCACCCTCTCAGGCCACATCCTCCCAGGTCCCAGGTGTAACAGGAAGGGTTACAGTACGTTTCTGAGTTTATAGGACCAGTGGATTGACTGTAAAAAACCCAAAAAAAACATAAATAAAAACACCCTACAGCAGCAAAAACGACCACAAACACAACAACTCTGAGCTGTCCTCCATCGTCCTGAATAAAAGACTCTTACTCTAACTCCCAGCACGGACGATGTGGTCGGTTTGTGAAGAGGTCATGCTGCAGCTTGTCGTCCAGCATGAACGCCGTCCGCACTCGCTGTTTCTCCCACCTCTTTCACACCGCCCCCTCACGCCGGCTGTAGATGGGGGGGGGGGGGGGGGTCCCAGCTTAGGTCCTCTGGGCCTGAGCGGTCAGTGGAGTTTGAGTTATGCTTGGCCAGCATGGTATGTACCCACGAATTACTAGGAAGATATAATGCAGGTTTTCACGAGCGATAAAACGCTAGGCCAAGGCATTTAGAGGACAATGGATGGATGAACGGCTGAAAGCAGGTGCACAACAATGTCATTAGGAGCGCGTACCCCAAACATTTTCCCTCCATTTCCCTGCTGTCATGATGAATACGAGCAAATATAATCAAAACACCTTCCTCGCTGGAACGAGCTGGCAGAGCAGTTTTGCATCAGCTCCATCAGTCCGCTTCTGCATCACAGAGGACTGTGACAGGTGGACAGTCACACAACAACAGGCATGAACCCCCCCCAAAAGACTGGTGGTTACATCGGAACCGAAGAAGAAGAGGGAAGACCTGGTTTTGTTCTAGCTGCAGATGGTGAAGGCGATAGAAGGAGGCGGTGAGGGGTGGGTGGGGGTGGGGTTTACAGAGGCGGAGCGAAGGGGATGGTGGGTTGGGGGGGGTGATGAATGCAACAAAGGGCCTCGTAGTTTGGGCTATGATGAAGTGTCACAGGCGCACAATAAGGTGGGGATTAGTCACTCTTCTGCAGGGTGTGCCGTGCAGCATCAGCAAATGAATTTTAAGTTATCTGCCAGGTCTTCGTTTGTGTGTGTGTGTGTGTGTGCGTGTGTGCGTGCGTATATGTGTGTGTGTGTGTGTATCTGCGTGTGTGTGTGTGTGTGTGTGTGTGTTGCAGTGATTCTGAAGTTTAGAACTCAGGTTCTAACCACAGATCAGCCCAAATGTATAACAAGCACTTTAAAAATGATCTATTAGAGTGAACCCTCGTTATTTTGTGGTTAACCTTTTGCAGCTTTGTTGTTTTGCGGATTTGTTTTAGTGCAGTTTATTGTGTTTTTTTACAGTGTATGAACTCGCATCTTGTTCTGCATCCTGATTGGCTACGGGACGTTACTGTGTCAACAATAGATCCATTTTTGGTACTCAGTGGAAGTGATACCGAACAAGAACTGTTGCAAATGTAACAACAGTGATTCCATCATTCATCCCTCTATGGTCTTTATTACATCTAGGTTAGGTAGTCTGTGTTAATCCTTGCTGATGCCTGAGAAACCAAAAGGTTTGCCTCAGATAAGAGAAGTGCACCTGTCACACGGATACAGTTTAATTGTTAAACGCCAGCTGTATTCTTTGCGCACCTCCCAGGATACTTTTTCTCTGTTATTTCACATCACTAGGACCATTTGTACAATTGTTAGTGCTTTTAGATAGATAGTCACTTAATTAAATCATGTCACTTTCGAAAAAAGCATTGTTTGTTTCACAAAAGTGAGTTTTTATGTCAATCAAATGACTATCTTAGCACAGTGGTCAAATGGCCTGGTCCTGTTTTCACTGTGATAATTTTTTCTTGGCAGTGTTTTCCAATGTGAAAGAGGGTCCGATTTTGGTCACACTACCCGAACACGTTCCATACAGCAACGTAAGCTCTGGTGTACCGTAAATTCTACACCTGTATGTAGCTACAAAGTTAGACAATTCTATATTTAGTGCTGTGAAAAAAGCCTCCCTCTTCCACCTCTGTGAGGTTGCGCAGTGTAAAGTTACAGGAATGCGGAGTAAGCAGGATAAATATTGTAGTTACCGTTATTACTGCAGTGTACAATGACAGGGCTTCCCACCTGGAAAACGCTAAAGTAGCATTCTGTAAATACAGCAAATCTTGACTGGAAGTAGTTTGCTGTAATACACTTCAGAGTAACACAGTAAGTCTATGATGTTGATGTGAAAAGTACAAGTTCTCGTCACTCTGAGATGCAGAATGCAGTCATTGAATCAGCAGAGGTTCATAACAGGTTGATTCTCATAACTAGTTCAACGATTTTGTATTTAAGGACTCGAGAGATGAAATGAAGTCTGTTAGTTTTAGGAAAAGACGGCTCCGCTTCGATGATCAATTTGCACCTTGTATTTTATGCGAGCGCAGTCTGTTGTTCTGATTTGCCTGCTTCAACACTGCGCCGCAGTCCCGGGGGGGGGGGGGGGGGGGGGGGGGGGGGGGCGCCGCAGTCACTCCCCCCCCCCCCCCCCGCGTTGATTGATGGACGGATGAACTGATGGTGAGACGGAAGGATGGATGGATGAGTCCAACACACTCCGTGTTACTGGAAAACACGGTCATACCCGGTGAGAATAAAAAGCTGCAGTGTGACGCATTAATGCATGCGTGAAAGTAGGCGAGTGCACCTTGGGGACGTTTTGCCGGGCTCTTTGACATATTTGGACCACTGAACGTTTACATTTCATGTAAAAAACCAGGCATGTTCCATTCAAGTGACTTTATCAAGTGATACAGCTGAAAACTGAAGCGCTCTCTTGCATTTTGTCTCACATAGTTAGAATCTGTTGACTTAGAGCTCTGTTTTTTAAGCTCTGATCCAGAGAGCAGCATAGAACCCTATGCAGAAATGGGATCGACGTCGGTCAGTCGGACCAAACGTGAAGCTGGAATCACTCGGAGAGCGCAAACCTCCTCCACAAACCCGTTTTTCATCATTTTTGGACCACCAGGTGACCTACAAAAGTCAATTACTTGTTTCTTATACTATCATATGAATCCTTTCATATCTTATTGAGTTATTTTGCAAACAAAGATTTGGAAGGAAGGAAGGAAGGAAGGAAGGAAGGAAGGAAGGAAGGAAGGAAGGAGCCCTCCAGGACTGCTGGTGGAGAGT
>JASSRZ010000074.1:5626887-5637441 GCA_032164315.1 Malacoctenus gilli
GTGTGTGTGTGTGTGTGTGTGTGTGTGTGTGTGTGTGTGTGTGTGTGTGTGTGTGTGTGCGTGCGTGCGTGCGTGTGCCCCCCCACCCCATCTCGCATGCATTTTGGCCAGTGGGCTCCAGGTAATTCAACACTGGACAACATCTGATCCGAAAGGGCGTCCAGGCAGCTGTGCCACAATCGCCCATTATCCCCGCAAGGCTTCAATTGACCCCTCTCTTCAAAATTTGGATTCGCGCTCGCAGACCCCATCACGATGCAGCCGTAGAGACCCCAACGGGACGACACTGACGGAATAACGTAGTAACAATTATGAGCCAGTGTCCTTAGCAACCTCGAATGAACACACAAAACTGCACCACTGACCTCAAAACCCTCTGGCGCACAGACGTCCTGTTTGAACGTGGGCTGAGGGTTTAATCGTCACCCGGGGTGATAAATGTACATATACATGCATGTGTCTTTTTATTAGACGGGACATTTTCAGTAAATGTCACTTATATCAATCTTATCTCCAAGCGACTGCCTGCCTCTATCCATGTTGTGCCCTCAGGTAACAGCAGCATGCACATATTGGCCACACTGGCTGTAAATTTTACCTCTGCGTTCCATCACTCACAGCATTTGTATTCATGTGTGTTTGTACCTCTGCGCGCGCGTGTGTGTGTGTGTGCGTGCACGTGTGATGCGGTGAAGGGCAGTATTAAGTTGAGCCCGGGCAGAGTGTCATTGAGCTCATTCAGATTCTCTGCTGCATTTGTGTAACCATGACGCTCCTCCAACCAATGGGAGCGCCAAGGGAGGGAGGACAGAGTTGCCATGGCAACTGTGACAGGGAGAGCGGGGAAGGCGGTGCTGCGTCTCGCCTCTACGCCCGACTCTGTTGATCATTGGTTGCGTCTGTGTATACACGTGAGGACGTGTGCGTCGCACAAAATTGCTCGGGAGGTCCTGACAAGATATATATATCCTTCCATAGAATTAGAGCCTATAGACACGAGACTTGTCGTGAATTTAATATATTGTATTCGCCTAATATGTATATTGCAGCAGCCAAAGCAGGCGTCCACAGAAACGCTGCCGAGGCAAAGTTAGGCCCTAAATCGGCCTCATTATTGAAGCAGCGACAGAAGAACGGCTTAATAACACATATGAACACCTCAGCTGATAACCTATCTATCTAGGGATGATCACTGATGCTCCCGGGGGTCGCAAGAACAGAGAATAACAACATCCAAGCCACATCACAACAACCAAAATCCCTTGGACATCACACTCCACACCTCCGTTACCACAACACTCACTTTGTGCATTCATTCCGAGGTTAAGAAAACTTTGCATGGTTTGTTGTGAAGCAAAAAAAAAACAAAACAGGGCGTACAGACAACGTATGATATAGTGTTGCACATATAAGGAGAGGGAAGTAAATCAGACTCAGACTTCTTTATTGTCATTCGACCCTTCACTCGTGCTTTTCAAGACATTTAATTGCAGGTTTCACTCTAAAATTTTTACAATTTTATGATTTTAACTGCCTTCTCTGTAAATTATCTTTGAATTGCCTTGTGTACGAGTTGTGGTATATAAATAAACTTGACTTAACTTATTCAGAAGGAACGAAAAACAGTTCTCCAGGTCTTGGTGTAGCTTAAAATTCCTTCAATAAATAGAAAAAATAAAAAAGATTTTTAAAAAAATAATAAAAATAAAAAATAAATAAAATATATTATAAGATATTTATATTTGTATATAATAAAATGAGAGAAAAAATTAGTAAAATAAAAATATATATGTAAAAAAATATATATATATGTATATTTTAATTTAACTTTATTTATATATATATATATATAAAGTTAAATTAAAAAAGTTAAATAAATAAATAAGTGAAATAAATATCTATCAAATATATCTATACACAGGCTCATTAGAAAAAAATTAGTAAAAAATGTATGTATATATATATATATGTATATATATATATATAAATAAAGTTAAATTAAAAAAAATAAAATAAATAAATAAGTGAAATAAATATCTATCAAATATATCTATACACAGGCTCATTAGAACTGCCTGTTGAATTCCATCACTGGAGCCAACGCGCTCTCTCCTCCTTTTTTTGTCTTCCCGATGACAATACAGTCATACGACGCAAAGCTGTTAAAGCGGTTCAGAGATCAGAGAGATTTCAGTTGCTTCCGTCTTATTGGCATTAATGACATGTTTCCCATTTCAGCGCTGCGCGAGTGGATGTATGCATCAAATTTGCAACTTCTGAGAATAATTAGGTGTTGCCATCTTTGAATAATCTCTGCAGCTCGGGATGTCTGTTGAATTTGCCATGCAATTACTCTCCACGGCGAACGATGTCTGAAACCTCCAACCGCAAAACAGTAATTACAAGTCGAGTCACTTGCGACAGTGGACATGCCCCTCTGTGCCACTATTGTTTTCACATAGTGCAGATAATTACATCCATATGACAGGGGTACAAATACAGTTTTAGTCCAACATAATTCATTATTGTGCAAATTAAATGAGGAACAGCTCAATAAGCGAGTCCCGTGCTTCTGTGAAGACCAGCAGGCTCCATGTGGTAACTTCGACACGCTCTCTCTGTTGTCCAGTCTGTGGCCGCGCCCCCATCCCCATGGCGGTGGTCCGCAGGGAGCTGTCCTGCGAGTCCTACCCCATCGAGCTCCGCTGCCCGGGCACCGACGTCATCATGATCGAGAGCGCCAACTACGGACGCACCGACGACAAGATCTGCGACTCCGACCCCGCCCAGATGGAGAACACGCGCTGCTACCTGCCCGACGCCTACAAGATCATGTCGCTCAGGTCAGTGCATCGAGAGCGCCGATCCCGGAGAGCCTCGGCTTATATTTTCTGGCAAAATCGTCAGCAACAGTCGATGTAATTAATTCTGTGTATTGCTTTTGTTAATTAGCCTCGTCCCACGGTGTTCTTTAGTGCAGTGTGCGAGGCTCGCTCGTTGCTCAAAGCGGCAGCGCTTTCCAGAGCTTCTTTTACCTCCCCGAGTCCCACCGATCGGAGCGACCCCAAGGTGTGCGGCGCCGACTGTTCTCCTGGTCACACCGGAGCCCTGACTTCTAAATGACACTTTCAGAAAGATTCGCGCAAACATCAGGAGCATAAACGATACAACACCCCTGCTGGACCGGGTGTGATTGAGAATAAAAAGGCCACGATCGGCGTTTCGGGTTTTTTTTTTAAATTCCTGCTCTCGTTATTGCTGCCATCTGAACCTTGGTTCCCACCAAAAAACAAAAAAACCTCTGAGTCGGTTTTAAAAAGAGGTCTCAGTGGACTTTCAAACAAACTGTGATGTGGTTTAATGGAACTCCAATTTATTTTTCTGAACACAGACGTTCGAAAGGAACAGAAACAGGAGCGCCAAATCATAGGCGTGCGCTCGTTGCAAGGAGACCTAATGTGATCGACTTGATCCTTTGTTTCGTCTATCTGTTGCTATTCTGCGTGTCCCATTTCTTGAAGAAATATCCTCTCCTTGCTGAATAACATTGCGAGCCCCCACCTGGTCAATACATTATAAAGGCTCATCATTGATTTTACCAGGACAAGCTTTAATTAAGGGAGTAAATAGTCTTGTGGTATTGCCGAGTGGGACTTGGAACGTTCCTCCCATCCTGTTGTGATGCCCGGGCTGTAAATAACAGGTTGGTGCACTGGGCAGGTATAATGATGGGAACTCGATGGAAAAATAGTCGCAGGACCAAAATAGCTTGGCGCAAAAAAAAGCAATGCTCTCCGTAATGAGAATGTCTGGACATAAATAATTCAATAATGTCACCATTAGTTTCTGGGTTTTTCAGATCACATGTTCCTCTGACTTTGAGTGCTCTTTCCTGCCGTCCCATTATTCTCCCTCTCTCTCTGTCATCTGTTCCCCGCCGCCATATTGCTGTCATCTTCCTCTCCCCTCTGTTTCTCCATCAAATCACCTGTCTGTGTCATGCGGAGGCGCTCTGATTGCGATTGCTTTGGCCTGGCTGGGTCTCTCCCCTCGTCCCGGCAGCTGCAGCGTGTGTGGCCGCTCTCCTACAGCCCTTTTCCATCCATAATTTATACACAGGCACACACACACACACACACACACACACACACACACACACACACACACACACACACATATGCGCGCGCACAGCCTGTACCACACACAGCATACACTGCCCAGGGGCTACACCAGACTTTAAGCTCCAATTAGCAGAGCCAGAGGCCAAAGTTAATCTTGAGGGATCCTCTGTGGAGGTGACTCAGACCGGAAACAACTGTTTATCACATATATTTTCAGCGAGAGCGTGTGTGTGTGTGTGTGTGTGTCGCAAGTGGCTGTGAGTGTGTTTTCGCACCAACACAACTCGGCGGCGACACGAGTCGGGCACGCTCGTGCTGCCGCGCGTTCGGAAGGCGCCGATGTTTCCTGTCGATGTAAAGAGGGAATCTGACAGCGTCGAATGTGCAGCGCGTGTGAACACATGAATAGAGGTCTTCATCTTGTGAGCGTCTGCGTGTGTGTGTGTGTGTGTGTGCGCCTGCAGCTCCTCTGCACGCTCACACGCCCCTCTTCTTCAGTCTGTTTCAGCTCGTCTGCTTTCCACTCTCTCATTCCCTCTATGTCTGTATCGTCTTTTGCTTTCAAGCTCAGTTCAACCGGCTGATAAAATCAGAGCATGTTCCGCCTGTCCAGTGTTTCCTCGGTATCACGTTCTCTCTTTGTTTTCCTCCCTCTACCACTCTCCAAGGCCAAGCATCGCGTGCGTGCGTGCGTGCGTGCGCGCGAGCGTGTGTGTGCGCGATGGCAAAGTTGTGCATGTCTGTGTCTGTATGTTTGTGCGAGTGTGTGCCCACACCACATAATTGGTCTTGATATCAAAGCCTCATATCTCCAGAGGGTCTCACAAGGCTTCTCAGGCAACCTAGAAAGGACCTGATACCGCTGCATTTCCCAGATTATCTCCCCGCTGGGATACGCTGGGTTGAAGGGGAAACAAAGCCGTGGCCATGAAAGTTACGCTTAATCTGTTTTCGTGATATACTGGCCTCAGTTCAGCGACTCGCCGCGTTTTTATCAGGTTTCGAATTTGAGCGCCGTTGTTCCCAACTGCTACCCAGGTTGGTTTTTTTAAAAAAGAATTGTTTTCAAGCTCTCTTGCAGCTAAAGTTTTTAACCTATAAGGTGGAATGAGGAAAATACATCACGTCCATACTTCTTTTTTCCCCCTCCTATATGCCGCGCGGCATACTTTTCCGCCTCCCCTCCCCGAAAAAGTATCAGTTTCCCGGTATTTTTAAAGCTGTAAATGTTGGTTACAGCCAGGGTGTGAGTGGACATTAAACTGCCACCGGGGAGAGTTATACCTGCAGAGCATTTGGGGGCCGCTTCTATTCAACGGCGGGCGAAAGTCGCGAGGCAGAATGGTGAAATGCCTACAAGTTATAGCAATTTATTCGCCTAAAAATGACTTGACGGCGCCTACGTTTACGCTTCACAATGCGCACACCCGTCCCTCACTGATACTTGAGTGCTTCATGGACCAAGTACCTTTCAGCGCGCTCGCCCTCTTTCATTCTGTCTCTTAATCTCGCACACATGCAGCCGGGCACTTGAGGGCTGCGAGTGTGGACGGTCTGAGGAATGTGCGCTGGCGCACCAACCCCGTTCGGCTTCCTCTGCCACAGCCGCCGCGTTAGAAAATGACTTCAAACCGCCCCCCCCCCCGCCCCCCCCGATGCCTCGATAACACCTCTCCCACCTTCTCACCTTGTTTGCCCTTCTACCTTTCTTTCTCCCCAATCTCTTTCTCTCCATCGCTCCCTGCTTCTTTCTTTTCCTTTCTGCATCACAAAGACAAAAAAAACAAAACACAAGAGTTTGACAAGAAAGACAAGGGTGGGGAGTTGTTCTCCCCACCGCTTCTGAATCCTTCCCCTTCCTTGCTTTTGAGAGTGTTAAATAAAAACACGCCTCATTTATTATTCCTCTCTCTGTCACCCTCTTGATATCTCAAATTTTGTCACTCCATTTCGAGCTGCTGCTTCTTTTTTTCCTCCTCTTCCTCTTCCTCTTCTTCTTCTTCTTCTCCCATTGCTCAAATTGCTTCTCACCCCCCATTTCTCACCCTCACTGTCACTTATTCTCTCCCCCTCACCATCTGTTTTAGCTTTCGTTGCCTTTCCTGTTTTTCCGTTCGGCTTTTTTTTTTTCGATCCCCGGCTTTTCGGTGGGGGGGGGTTGGAGTTGAAGCTGTGGCATGACTTGTAGCATATTCTTTTCTCAAGTTTATTTTCGATTCTTGACAACACGCAGAAACATTGGTGGTGGCCGAGGAGCCCCCCCCTAAAAGTCTGGAAACGAATCTTTTAGCGACTGCGGGGAAAGAGATACGCGATCTCCGTAAACACACATTTGGGCATCAGACTTGTCTGCTTACATATATAGAAGGTACAACCGCACGAACACACGCTTGGATGGCCACACGCGCACAAAACGTGCGCTCCAAACGGAGAGAGTGCTCCCCATCAGTTCCTCTGCTTGGTCAACTTCTTCTGGCAGCCTGTCTCTTCACAACCGAGTTGGAGCCTTCAAAAGCAACCAGGCTCGAGTGCGAGAATGTAAATGCGTTTGTGCGAGTGCACACAAATACGCACGATAGAGTGATAGATATATACAGGTTTCTGGACATATAGAGCCTTATAGACTTGTGTGCCTGCGTGTGCGTGTCACCACATTTTTCGTATGTTCCCATGTATGTGTCAGGGTGTGTGCAGCAGCAGCAGCACCACGTTTGAACCATTCTTGTGGGAGACTGTAGAGAAACCTCTGAAGTTCTTTCCCTTTGACACTCTGAATTATAGAAAAACCACTTGAATCGCAGGCTGCGAGCCCGCGTTGGCCATGCGCTGCGGTCCGGGACCGGGCAACTTTATGCCGTGCGGACTCGCACTCTTCTCAGGTGTACCAGCATTTCATTTCGCGATTCCCTCTGACTTTATTCCTCTTTTGTAAAGACAGACAGCGGAGGAGAGGGACACGGATGCTCCGTGACTTCCTCAGATCAGAAACTCCCCGCGTTTTGTGATTTGAAGCAAGTATTTTCTGCAAAATGACCGTTTTGTGTCGTGTCAATAGAGGCTGTATCAGTCTCATCTGGGCGTTTGACCCCCTCCGGACATGAGCAATTAAATGACGCCTTTCGAGCCATCTCTGTTCACTCTCCTTCACCACTTCCTCCATTAACTCTCCTGCTTTCCACTGAATGAGGTCATATCTGGAAATGTCCTACTTATTGTGAGTGTGTTTCTCCGTGTATGCAAGTGTGTGCATGTGCTGCCACCCTCGTATAGTCGCCACGGATACAGGAGATGCCTTGCGGCACCCTGGGGGCCAAACTGTCACCCTTGCTCAGTACGGTAATTAGGGCCCACACACACACACACACATATGTACACGTACGTGCAGTTGCACATGCACTCGCACACAGATATTCTCACAAAAGTTAACGGAAACTTAAGATGGATACACCGAGACGCCGATACGGACATTTTCTTGACAGAAAGGTGGCGAGAATAGACGCTTTATTTTTATTCTCCTCAGTAATTGTTGTTTCTTTCTTTCGGTTTCGCACGAAGTCGGTCTGACTGAACGCTGTGCGTTTTTTTCTCGAAATCTCTGGATTTCCACATGTCACAGTCTCTACTGTCTGACCCTTCTCTCCCGTCACCGCAGCTCTGCTAACCTTAGTTATCATGCTTCACCGAGCACCAAAGCTACATGGCTGCCTGAGAATGGGAGGAGAATGACCTAGACACCCCCCCCCCCCCATTTCCCATATACGCACACAAACTCTGACACATCCAGAGTCTAGCATGCGAAACAGTGCCTCAGACATGTCTGGTGACAGACTACCTGACTGACTTGACACTTTGACACTGACGGCGCGATGCAAATCCGAAACCTGGACGCGAGGAACACCCGTCCTCCCCCGGCACGCGCACGACATCCCGAGTCTTTTGTGCTTCACAAGGTGAGGCCGAATAAATCCCGCGAGCGAGCATCGCGAGGTGGCGCGTCGCTGTCGTCGTCGCTGTCGTCCCGATGGTAATGGTGTCTCAGACGGCGCCGTGACCCCCCAGTCGTGCAGGACAAACCGGCTGCATGGAATTCGTCCTGTCTTTGAGCTTCGAAAAGGATTTGGAGTTTGTGTAAGCAGGCTGTTTGGATTAAATCCCAAAGACAGAGGTGTCACGTCGAGAAATACGTACACGCGATGTAAGTCGGGGGGGAACACGGGGGCGGGGGGGGGGTGTCTCGGCAAAGGAATGCTGCGAGGAGGGGAAAAAAAGGAGTAAGACTCCCCGAGTGTGTCCTGGAATCGGACGACGTGGAGGTTGCCATGGTTACGGAGAGGAGAGGAGAGGAGAGGAGAGGAGAGGAGAGGAGAGATGGTGAAGTTCAAAAACCATATTTGGTCGTCAGTATGTCTTAGAGGTAAAAGGGTGTGTGTGTGTGTGTGTGTGTGTGTGTGCGTGTGTGTGTGTGTGTGTCCTTTACCCTCCTTTGTGTGTGATAGGGCTTCTAACGCTCGAGTTTTTGCGAAATGATTATTTAGACGGGAATATCTGCGAGAAATTTAACCTATCGCAAAAGTAGGTCATTTTTAAAGTCTGCATTAGTATGCATTACACCCTCTCTTGGTCTCTATACTCATTTTAGTTGGAGGGAGGGGGGGCTCTTGCGAGTTTTTTTTCTGCCCTGACATATGTTATCTCATCAATGTCACGGGCATTGTGGGAAAAAAGCCGAAGAACTCTTCCCATTTGCATGAAAATACACCTCGGTCTGCAGAGACAACGTCCTCAGCTAAAAGTTAGAAAAGAAGATTTAATCACAGGGATCGTCGACGAGCGCTGCCGCGGACTTGACTGCAGTTTGTCTGCTTGCACTCGAAAGCCAAATACTTCATTTTATGTACCAGTACCGCAAGGCGAGTTCTTTCCTTCGGCACGGTTCAGACACGAGGCAGTTCGCTGTATACCGTCCTTGTGTAGAGTGCAGTCACGTCACTGTCAGTCACTTTCCATCACTGACATGTGTTTTATGATATGTTCTGCAGGGTGTGCATGAGCGTGACGAGAGCGTGTTTTACTGAAGCCCCATACTGGACATATGCTGTACACTATCAATAGTTTATATGTGTATTTATTGCATTGTCTATATTGCGTGTTATATGTCAAAAAAAATGTCACCTGACATTTTTCCGATGGCGTAAGAGACGAGTATAAAAGAGTGGCATCCTCTCACCAAATATTAATAATGCAACACATTTCAAAGTTTTCTCCCAGCAGGGAAAACAGCATTATTTTACCTGTGGCTTGTCTGACAGGTCGAGAGCTGACAGAAATGCATTCAGGGACCGCCGCGAAGTGCGCTCGTGTTTGCGCGCATGAATATATGCGTGTGTGTGTGTGCGCGAGTGCGGTGGGGGGAGACAAAGAAGGAGACAGATCTGTCATCTCTTCATAAAGGCGGCGCGGTGGTGATGCTGGAAACAGGATGCGATGCGTCCGCCTCGCCATACCCTATGGTAGGCACGCACGCACGCACGCCAGCGCAAACACGGTGGTGCCTGACTCGTGCTCCCCTTTCCTTTACCTCTGTCAATCACACTCCCTGCATCACTCTTGGTTTGCTTCGTGCATCCCTGTTTCCCTGCATCCTCACGCAGTCGCTACCCCCCCCCGCCCCCCCACCCTATCCCTTCTGTTCTCTGTCAGGCCCATCACTCTCTTCGTCCATCTCCGACTGTATATGTGTGTATAACCACATCAGGGAGCTAATAAAGCAGAAATGAGGCCAGGAGCAGAGGAATCTTATCTGTGGTGTGTAAGTATGTGAGCGAGAGAGAGCGAGAGAGAGCGAGAGAGAGCGAGAGAGAGTGGCCAGCCTAACAGCTTTTTATCATGTAGCGAGATACAGTAACTTTGCTCTGTCTGCTGTCAAATGGGTTTCCTGAACTCCCGCAGGACATAAAGAGCCCAGTGAAATCATCTCTCCCTCTTCCTTTTGTTATTCTCCACAAATTGGCTTTTTTTTTTCTCTTTTTTTTAATGTTTTTCCGACCGCTTAACTCCCTGCGCTTGATTTTATAACAGGTTGGGAATTTCCATTTCATTTCTTTTCGGTATGAATTATAGGATTAATAAATGTGCATTTTTTCCTTTTTCTTTTTTTTTTAATTTTCCTCTCACTCCTTTTTTTTTCTCTGCCCTCGTTTCCAAACATTTAAGACGGCGTCATGATGAGGACTTTTATTGCCGACTCCTGAGGTGCTGAAAAATATTATCTGCGTCCGCTTTATGCGGAAACTCATTCAAGGTGGTTTAAATGTTTGCGCACATTCTTGTTTTTAATTACATATTATGAAACACTAAAATTCGCCATGACAACTGTACTTTTAACATGCAGAAGGAAAAGGACCTCGTAAAGGACCTTTTAAGTTAGCGGCTT
>JASSRZ010000074.1:5713522-5745883 GCA_032164315.1 Malacoctenus gilli
TGCAGCCAACTTCTTATGTAATCCTCCAAAAAATAAATAATTTATATTTTTGTATTATTCAAGACATTTTCTTTCAAAATAAATGTTTTTTTTTATTAAGCACTCAAGGTTCATGTGACGAAGAACAATATTAACTTAATTAAACCTTTTTCCTATCGAGGCTTCCCCACTGCTGTCCTAATAAACATCTCCGATTAACTCGTGCACTGATCTGGAAATTCGGAGCTTCATTTTTTAGTTCAGTGATACATTTCAAGGATAATCCGTGAAACTGCGTGCAGGGAACATTTATACCGTTGATGCAGTTTGCTTGCCTGGATTGAAGTCGGGGGGATGAAAGGAAAGTTGGGAATTTCAGGTTCACTTTGAACCCACTCTGACGTTTCTAACAGACCAAAAAAACGACAAAATACACAATGACTTGCTTTTACAACTCAAATGAGATATAACGACACTAATGACCTTCACAACTGTTTTGTATGCAGGTCTAAATATGATGTTTTGCAAATAGGATTACGTCGGTGGTATTTTTCAGAACATACGACTTTCTAAAGCATCAAAAAAGAAAACGCAGAGAGGAGCCAAAAGCGGGTTTTGGTCCACCACCCAATGAAATCTGGTGCAGCTTGATAGAGGTTCGATTGAAGTCTTTCTGCATCTCTGACCAAAGACTTCTAAACAGACCAAACGCAGGATGTGACGGCTTTCAGAAATGCCTCAACCTTTTTGCTTGTCCTTTTCAAAGCCGAGCGGCTGCACCTTTCATTCTAAATGTTCAGCCTTCAAACTAAATTTTGGATTTCGTGCGGTATCAAAAATCTGGCGCGAACCTTCAGAAGATCACGTTGCAATAGAGCAAAGCGCCGTGTGGTCCACTGGAAGTAGTTAAAAGACGGAGCAGTAATATGGTGTTTGCTGTGTGTAGGCTGACTTCACTTCTCGCCATTATGAGAAATATGATGGGGAGCTGCTGTAAAGAGCAAGAACACATCAGTATCCTGAACCCAAGTGAACCCCGAAGGTGAGTTTTTGATATTTATTGTTTATTTGTACATCCAATATTAAACTGCGCCGTGCGAGCTTGCTTTGTACAGCACATTTTCTGACTTTAGGTAAGCTGGGATACTGATAATGAAACGGGAACTCTTTTTTTCATAAGACACGCCAGGAAGTTAATATCGGTGGTTGACCCGAGACGGATTTCCATTATTGTGCAAAAGGGAAAAAAGAGGCGAACGTACTTGGCCTGAGATCAATATCGTGAGCTCATTGAAATGGCTACATGCCCCCTTTTATTTATAGCGGTGCCACCAAAAATGTTTCTCGTTACTCCGTTGAGTAAAATCCCCGCGCAGTATCAGTGCATTATTGAGGACTTTCTCCATTTTTTTTATCCGCTTTGATCAGAGATTCAGTTTAAAGGGGGAAAAATAGGAAAGCAGCCGAAGTTAGAGAGTAATGAGAGAAAAAACAGAGTGAGCAGAATAAGGGTGCGAAAGTGAATAAGCGGTGAAAAAGAAAGCACGGCGAGAGATGAATTTTTTATGGATGTATTTTAGTTTTCTTTAAAACTAACTCCAGCCACCTAACACTCGCACTCCTCCTGCCCCTCCTTCCCACTCCCTCTTTCCTCTGCCAGTAGCAGGCTGATTAAACGAGCATTCGGGTATGTGGGTCATATCTCTGCTGGAGTGCTCTGATCGGTTAGTGCTGCCTGGCTGTGTTATCTTCCTGCTCCCTCTGTTTCCCTTCTTCAAGGGAAGACATTCAGTGTGTCTTACAAGGTGACATGTCTCTCCGACTCGGCTCACAGACCAAAGGCAGAAGCCTGCGAGGATGAGCATCGACTGAAGGGGAATCAATCTCTTTATTGTATTTGTTTATAATTAATTAATGACTCCAGCAGGGTGAGGGGATCTAAATATGTCAGCCGTAATGCAGCAAATACAAACGTCCTATCAGAACATGAAGTGCATCATCTCGAATCCTTCCTGGAAAGTGACTCGCGGCTTAAAATAGTTGTTCAAATACAGTCGCTGAGAAAGTGCAGGTTCAGAATGAGGCTCTCAGGTCTCTGGATTCTGCTGAGACAATGTGAAAAGACCAAGAAAGCAGATTGGGGGTGTCGCGCAGCCATTGGACGGGGCGCCCGCGCACCCCGATCGGCTGTTTGGGAACAGGCTTGGGTACAGATTTTGACAAATTATCACAGCTCAGTGGCTCGTTCCCATTTTTAACCCGCATCTTTCCACACCTCTGAGCCGCCACTGAAGCATGGCGTCTGCTCATATCGCAAGATTCCCTGGTTTTGTTTCTCCGAATGCGAAGAGCTGATTGATTGGCTTCGTTTCCTGGCTGATCACTGTGCTCTTTTCTTCCAGCCGGTCCCTAAATACTTTGTGATGGATGTAACCTGGTATTCCAGCAGAAGCCAGCATTTGGCAGGGAACGCCAATGAATGGCACGGTGACAAGCAGCTCCCATTGTGAAACTGGTATTACATTGTGGTGTCTGTTAATTAAGGCGACGATGACATTTAAAGCTGAGTCGGAATTTGATTAAATGCGGAAAATCAGCCCATCCATATAGTGTATGACATTTCAATATTTCCATCCCATTTCCTTCTTCCGCACCGTTAAGCACTATAAAGCACAAGAGGCATATTTCCTCGCCAATCTGGAATCCAGTCCGGATTCTGATGGAGTGCAACACGCGACCTCACATTGTAAAAACTCCCGTTGCGTCACTGGAATTTACTGTATTAAATTCCGCAGTTTTAATTGTACTGTCCTGAGATTCCATCTGCCATTATGTGGCCATTCCTAAGTTTATTAGAGACTCGCTGTGAGAGAAAGCTAATTATTCCTTATCTAAGCCGCAGCATATTAGCCCGTGAATGCTTAGCCTTGCCCTGACCTCGGAAAATACATCAAAATGGGCAGGAGCCCGGCGACCGGGGAGCCGCGCTGCCCGGTGTCTGCTCATCGCCGCTGTCCACCGCAGCGGCGTGGTCGCGCGTCATCATGATCGCCGCCCCACCTGGGGAGAGCGGGAGAGAGAGCGAGAGACAGAGAGAGAGAGAGAGAGCGAAAGAGAGAGAGCGAAAGAGAGAGAGTGAGAGAGAGCGAAAGAGAGAGAGAGAGTGAGTGAAAGAGAGAGAGTGAGAGAGGGGGAGAGCGGGAGAGAGAGCGGGAGAGAGAGGGAGAGAGAGAGTGAGTGAAAGAGAGAGAGAGAGAGAGAGTGGGTGAGAGAGAGTGAAAGAGAGTAAGAGAGAGAGGGGGAAGAGAGTGAGAGTGAGTGAGAGAGTGAGCGAGAGTGAGTGAGTGAGAGAGAGAGTGAAAGAGACAGAGAAAGAGAGTGAGAGAGCGAGAGAGTGTGAGAGTGAATGAGAGAGAGTGAGAGAGAGAGAGAGAGAGCGAAAGTGAGAGAGAGAGCGAGAGAGAGCAAAAGAGAGAGAGAGAGAGAGTAAAAAACCCCCCCCCCCCCCCCCCCAAACAGGTACATGCAAGTCATCATGAATGATTCACTTTAATTGGCGAAAGAGGGATAACGGCAAGCCGAGTCGGAAGAGTGACAGAGGGTGAGACACCGAGTGGGAAGAATGGGGGAGAAAGTGGCCATTTATCCATTGGCTTCTTTTGAGGTCACATACACCCCCATGCATGTTTAATTGGCTTTGGGGATGGCATGGTGTTTCTGCTGCCTCTGCTGTGAGTCAGACTCACTATGCCTTTTCTGGAGCGTGCCTTTTCACGGAGCCTCAGCAATGGAGGGACTATTTTGGGAACACATTAGGAGCCCAGAAAACACTGACATTTAGACTATCTCCGGGACGGCTGGGAGAAGCGAGCGGGCTCGTCGCTGGCGCGTATGACGGATGGCCGCCGGGCGGGCTGCCGGTGAGCTTTTGTGAGCAGCGAGTACAGTAGGCCGCAGCCATGTGCACATACCTGGCAGGAAGGATTCATTCATGTCCTTTGGAAAGATCGCATAGCAAATTGCCTCGTTGTGAAGAAGCACGGCTGTCGTTTAACAGAGAAAACGTGAATATGCGTACTGCGTATGTGTGTGTACTGGTACACAGGAGAGGAGGAAGTGCAGAGAAAAAGGTGAACTCTTGGCTCTTGTGAAGCCAGTGGTAATTTTCTTGCGGTACGGTGCGGTGCAGCAATTTAAGCCAAAACTCCACTTCCAATTTCGGTCTTGACAAACTGCTTTTCCAAAGTGAAATGTCATTGACAAATTACAGGGCCGCCTGAGTACATTTCCATGATAAAAGATTTAAGTGAAGTGTCCAAAAAACTTGTGGTAACCATGGTGGGTTTTGTCGGCTCCTCTTTTCTCATTTGTACCAGTTTTTTCCTGATCAGGAAGGGAGACATTGCTGCAGCTGAAAGTGTAGTTTTTTGATGTGTACTCCAGAGCAAATGCAGTAATAGATTATGAATTTGAAATTAATTATAAAACAAGCTGGCTCATTCAAGCGAGATTCAGAAACACTTCTGCCATCGAGTTATATATTTATCACTTTATGACCAAGATCTATTTTTTAAGTCCTCGCTGGAATTTTTGGCGACTGCGACGAAATATTCAAATTCATTCATTATTGCGCGAAAACCCAAAGAAGAGTTTATTTACTTACTTTACTCCTTCTCGCTTATTACCACCAGTGTGACTCACTACATGTGTTTGTTTCCACCGCAGGCTGATCTCTAATCATAACTGTCTCACAATGAAATTAAACAACAAACAATAAATCATTTAAATTCCAGTCCAAAGTAATTGCGTGTGTTATGGAGCCACAACCATTGGGTCTGAGGATCATTCGATAAAACCGTAATGAATTTTCTTTTACTGGAGCGAGAAGCCGCTCCAGTTTTACCACGACAGTGTAATGGGAGAGGCTGCGCATCAACAAACAATCACGAGAGCAGAAAGGAGGAATTTGAAATGGAAATAAGTTTCTTCTTAAGTGCAGGGAAACGGCACGCAAAATGCCTCGACACCACTAACGAGGCAGCTATTCGTCTTTATTTTTCAAACTTTATTTGTTGTTCAAATGAAGAATATTTCATGAAGAATGTGATGTGACTTTAAGCCACTGATGATTGAGACGTTTCAACAATGAGTCTGCTTTTTCGTCAAGCTGCACTCGACTTGTTTTTGTGGGGGCATCACAGTTGTGTGACGGCTGGTGCTCTCGCCTCACCATGTGACGGACCTGAGTTCGTGTCCAGGTGGGGGCCTTTCTGTGCCCTTTCTATGTTCTGTCCTGTGCACCTGGGGGCGCTTTGCAGGCCTTTCAGGTTTTTAGGCTTTGATTACGAAAGCTATTAATCCCTGCAATAGATATAAACTATGAAAGGTGAAATAAAAAAGGTCATGTACTTTATTTCATCATTGTAAAACCCGCAAATTATTTTGATCGTCCGTGTTCATTTTACTTTCTTTACTATGAAAGAAACAGACGGGCATTGCCTGCCACCAGAATATCAAAAGTGAACCACTTCCAACTCTGAATTGCTCCCTAACAATGACATCAAAAGAATACAAGCATATGTACATTGAAGGTTTTATAATTTAAGTAAAACTGTTCTTTTTTTACAGGCTGTTTTATTTTTCGGGGGTATACGAGGTATAATTTCAAAGAAGCTTTGGAAAAAAAGTGTTCATTTCTTTCTTCCTTTGTTTGGTTATTGGAAAATACAACTGTTGGTGTTTCCCTTTGAAACTGAATGGCAGAACGTGTTGCAAGTAGACAGAGAGAGAAACAAAGAGAGCCCAGAATGAGGTGAAACCAAGACTATAGAGCAACAGAGCGGCGAACGAAGCAAGGTGTGAATGACGTGCAGACAAGCGGGAAACGTGAGACAAACGGGCGAGAGAAAGCGCATCCATGATGCTTTATCCCCCGCACAACACTGCAGTCAGGCCCGGTGTATCCCGGGAGCCCTGTCTCCCTTTTTCTTCTGATTGGTAATGAGGCACAGCTGCCATATAGTGGGCCCAGCAGGCCCGGCCTTGATTGCTGCTGCTTACTTAAGCAAGCGAAATGTGGCAAAGACCACTGGATTGCCATGTTAGTGCAAGAACGGGGGACTTTGGGTAATGAAGAGATCCCAATCTTAGCATTATAATTCACAACAGTATTTTCGGCTTTGTTAAACGTGCTCCACAAGCCGCCCTGGCTTGCTTATTATGATTTCTGTTGGCAGCAAATGTGGTGGGCTTTTATTGTGTGACCACGCAGTAAACGTGGTCCATAGCTTTCTGGCTCATCTTTTTTTTTTTTTTAGGGTGAAAAATAGAAAGTTTGCACCATTAGAGGCCCTGAGAATGGAGCGGCGCGGTTGTAATTGCGTGATAGATTTGCATGTGTTTTGTGCGGAAATGGGGAAATCACGAATGGTCCTTTTGCTGACAGTGCATGGCATCCACGCTGTTCTCCCCGACCGATATGAAAGTCATCATCATATCCTCACACAATATTAGCCACTTCCTCGACTGGTGAGTTTCAAAATCCCATGGCGGTGTTTATTCACAGGATCTGACTCAGTGGCAAAGCTGCCAGTCTTGCTTTATCCCACCCTGCTGGCATGAAAAAGTTATTACTTCTTACCATCAAGCTGTGTGCCAGTACAAGTAAACACGGCTGAGATTACAAGAGGCAAACAGAGAACAATGACCACAAGTCATGTGGTCGGGATGAGGCGAGCAGAGAATGAGTGTTTTTGTTTATTTGTTTTCTGCTTGGCCCCTCCTCCTCACAGCTGTCAGCTTGACTGTCTGGGGGTGGCAGTTTACCTCAGTATATTTGGATTCTCAGGCTGTTGTTGTTTGGATATGAATCACGAATCCTTTTCTCATTCCCTCCAGGAGATGCTGGGTGCCAGTTGCTATGGCTACCGTGCATCGCGGCTCACGGAGACACCTTGTGAGATGGATTTGACCACCGAGATTCGCTTGTTTTGTCTGTCTCTCACTCGGTCGCCGATGCTGCCCTACTTGGCCACCAACTTCTTGGGAATTTACCCTTTCACCCGGTCAATCGTGCCAAAGTTTCACCAGCAAATTTGCGTGGGTCATACTTCAAGATTTTTGTTTATCTTCTATATTTCTATGCTGCTAAAGAATACAATAAAAGCGTCAGGTGGAGTTCCAGCGAGTACTTTTTGGAGTGTATTATCCAAGAATGTTCGGAGTTTGTTTTTTTCTTTTACACTAATGTCAAGTTCCTGACGACTTTTTCCTCTGAAGTAAATTCTATGAAAACACTGAGTCTATATGAACACTTGGGAGCAGCGACGCCAAACTCCTGAAAACAAAGTGTTTAGCTCCGTAGTTTGGGACCAGCGCTTGTAAAGTATGTGGGCTGAATAATGGGCGCAAACATTTACAGGCATATCTCCATTCTGCATGTACCTGCCTGTCCTTATTTGCATAGATGGTAGATATTTGCATAGAGTCAGTGGGTGAGTGGAGTTGGTACAGTAGACTATTGACAATAACCAATAGGTACTCGGTGTGAGGAGAAGGGGGGGGGGGCTCTGTAAATGTTGGGAGTTTACATAAGAAATTGAAGAAGCGTCATCAAACATTCACTTTGATTAAATTTCTGCTGGCATGATTATCCACTTTAATGGATGTGCATGACTGAAATATGGTTAATTAATTTCCACAGAGGCTGCAGGCAAATGCTCCCAACAGCCGAAACACAAGAACATGCGTCTGCGCACACACACACACACACTCGGGCGCTACACATCTCTGGCTCCTAAAAAGGATGCCTGATAATCAGAAGCTGATATGGAAGTGGTTGGTAAAAATGAAGTGAAGTGCATTTTGATTGGCTTTTTGTTCCTCTCCGAGCTGCCGGTGTCGGAACTGGATGCCCCGAGCCCTCCCTCGGCGAACAGGACAACACATT
The DNA here is from genome assembly GCA_032164315.1 of Malacoctenus gilli. Lineage (NCBI taxonomy): Eukaryota > Metazoa > Chordata > Actinopteri > Blenniiformes > Labrisomidae > Malacoctenus > Malacoctenus gilli. The sequence continues at coordinate 5,721,450 of JASSRZ010000074.1, forward strand.
TGTCAGCTAACTGAAACGGCTCATCTAAATTTAAAATGTAATTTAAGAACCATTCAAATGTTTAAGCCGCAATGCACCTTGCAATATTAACAATTTACCAACACGCTCGCAGCATGAATGCCGGTCACCTGGGAAGATGGGAGTGTGAGTGTGTGTCTGGTGGGGGGGTGATTGTGTACATCCCGTCATCCATATTTGTGTGCATTTTGATAAGCCCAGGCACCGCTTTTTTCTCTCTCCCTCCCTCGCTCTCTCTCCCTGTGCTCCTGTTCGACATCCTCCTGAGATCGGTCCAAATTCAAACTCTTAGTCGTCGGTAGATATTCAAACCTTACCGACAGGAAAAGGGATTAAAAATCTGGCTGTTTGCTTCAGCATCCAAGGACTCTTCATTATGTATTTGCTGCCTCTTTTCAAATCACTGATGCAAGAAGTACACTCTCATACGACAGTGTGTGTGCGTGCGTGTGTGTGTGCGTGTGCGTGCGGGTTTAAATGTGAGTTGTGTGCAGGAATGGAGGTCCTTGTACTGTTGTGTTCAAACAAAGGTTTCCACAGCAACCACATGCACCATTAGTCCCCTTATCAAAACTCAGGGATAAAGCGCCTCAATTACCCCTTTGCTCTCATGCGCACGCAGATATACGCGCATCCACTCGCTCTTAGCCCTGAGATCTACAAGGGTATCTCAACCTTTTGATGGAGGATCCCTTTGAACAACTGGCACGGCTGTACGGCGAGGGACAAGACGCAGAACTTGATCCCTTGACTGTTTGACCGAGTGGAGCCTCTCGAGAGAGCGGCGGCTGAGTAGTATAATAGAAAACAGTTTTTCATGTGAAAAGAATGCGATGCTTTCAGGATAAGTCGGCCACTTTGTGTTTTGAAACAAACATCCACATCACGATGATAAGAGTTGATCTGCCGACAATCACTTAAGTACGGGGACCTGAAGTGATCCATTCAGCTATTTTCCTTGAAGGTTTATTTCAGAATTGCGAGGAACCCGGGATCGGGAACGGTTTGTTTGCGTAAAGCAGATGAAACAAAGCTGTACTGGCGGCTGAGAGAGCGAGCGCAGGATCACAATCGAGTTTATAGATAGCATATGCATGTATGACTTCCAAGACTGGAATATCATAAGTCCTACTTATGAGGATGTAACCAAAGCTTTTTTGGAAAGTCTGCATTTCTTCCCAAATGTGCCAGAATTTCCGACAAGAACAAGACTGAGAGCTCGCGATTTTCACATCTTAACATCCTCTCTGTTGCAATTGATCAAAATCAATCCTCACACTTCTACCCTTCGCAGGTATATCTGGAACCGGAGTAGCGAGTCGCTGACAGGTTAGCGCAAGCCTCACCAGCCTGCCCGCTGTTTAATGTTTAATGCAGCTTTTGAACGCTCATTTCTTCGCTTGTCACCCTACGCGGTCGAGGCTGACGTCGGCCCACCCTGAGTTGGGTTCAAGAGATTGGTTAGGTTGGTAAAGTAGTAAAAAAAAACCCACTACAAGTAGGATCTTATGTGTCCTGATATGACACGTTATGTTCTTGTGTGTTATAAATTAAACTAAACTGAGTCGATGCGAAATAAAACTACAATTTGTGATTGTTTTAACCTTTTTTTTGCATCCCAGCCTGACAAAAGTGCAAGCATTCGCAGCTTTTTCTGCAAATGAGAAAATGTGATTTGTTTGCAGCGTTTATTTTATCATGCATGGACAGAGTTAGAAGAATAACATTAGTCTCATAAAAGGAAGCAGATTTAGGTCGTTTCCATGTGAGTCTCTGGAAACAGGTAAATCAAGACCATAAGAGGTACATGGCTGAAAAGAGAGGCAATATAAAAGCAGGTCTCAGTCTAATCACTGTAAAGTCTGTGCTACATTTTCAAGTGTTTTATTTTTCAAAAAAACAGCCACCCAACCTATTATTAAAGTGGAACATGCAATAAATGGTTTTTCACAGCGTATCCCTAACATTCTATGTGTCTCGATGGCTTGTTCCATTACTTTGGGTTGTTTTGCATTGTGAGCTGCTCACTAAAGAAAGAATCAACAAAACCCACACTTAGAAAAGAAGGTGGAGTGTTTGTTCAGATGTTAGTGTTTTTTCTTAAGAGATGAAAAGAGGAGTGTGTATTAAACAATGAATGAGTGTGAGCCGTGTATTTGCTTTACGATGAGTTGCTAATGGTTAGGTGAAGGGATGAAAAGTGGCTGTTTCTGCGTGGAACAGCTGGAGTGCTCAGCTGTGGGTGAATGCTACACAGCCAAGAAGAGCGCAGCGTCCGAGTTGAATTAGGATTGTCCTGAGAGTTACGTGAGTTTTTTTTCGAACGAGTGACATTTGGTTGGTCGCTGTTTGGCTGTCGTTTTTCCCGTAACTTGATGCTAAAAATCAAACATCCGTATATATATATATAATCATTTGATCGTAAGTACCTTTCCAACACTGTTTTCTAATGAGGAGCAGAATCCACCATGTGGCTCCAGCTCACGGTTCAGGCAAAGCCTGGGAAAGACTCCAGCAGCATCTCTCAGCCATCTTTTCACCCGTTTTATTCGTCAGCCTTGAAAGACTTATCTAATTCCTCTGTACAATCACTGAAGCTGGCACCGTGATTGTGGCGATCCCTGTCGGCATAAGCCTCAATGGAAATCTCTCCAAACTTCCAAAATATACAATTTGGCTTGCTCGCAGTGGCTGTTTACCCAAGTTTGTGCCATTAAATGAATACCTGATCTGTCGCGACGATTTCGGGGGCTCAGCTGCTGGCCGTTTGCTGGCAAAAGAGAAATGTCTGCTCGCGTTTGAAGGCTTTGGAATGAAATAATTGACCCCATCATTTATTGTGCATACCTTCAAAAACGTCTCATGTGCATTTTCCTCCAGTCAACCTTCAGAGAGCATCGTGCGAGAAACAAAAGGATAAAAAAGGCTTCAAGGTTGGCCCGTTTCACCACCATCTTATCGGTTTAATTAAGAATGAGGGTTATGATCACTCAATCGACCTACGAAGGCACATCTTTGATCCAGATATTCTTTTTAACGCTCAATTGCGATGGCCACACTGTAAAGTGGAGTGAAAAGCAAGCAAATGTTGGAGAGTGTAGGGGGGGGGGTTGAGAGGTTGGTGGGTGGGTGATATCATTTCAGAGAAGGTAGCAGTGGTGCACATTTTCAGACAACCTCTCCAAGGAGACAGTGATTGAATTGGGCACATAAAATTGCCACAAACAGACGAGTAAAAAAGAAAAAAGAGAGTTAGACGGCGTGGCACCCCCCCCCCCCCCTCCGCTCCTCTTTCACTCCATTCACATCGGCAATGGAGACATGTCCTTCCCTCAGTCGGAGAGGAGACGGGCAGGGACGTCTCAGACGCTCTCTGACATGTTGGCTGAATGAACCATACATTCGGTTTCGTCGGAGAGACTCTCAGCTGAAGACCTCTACTTTTTTCCGTTTTATTTGCCACTTTCACACCGATTCTGCCGACTCCTCGGTCACTTCGATAAGTCGAAATAAGTGGTTTACAAATGGAGGGACCGCTCTGCCCTTCCACACTTCATCCATTGCTGTATTTTACCCCATGGTCTTTTTTTCTTGGGGCCACCACGGGTCTTGGAAAAGCAGGTGCTGCAACAGTTTTCCGTGATAATGAAGCTACAGTCAGTATGATTAATAAGTTCATTAATCGGTCGCTTTCATCAATAAGCTAACGATTCGCCTTAATTGGAAATGAATCGCAAGGAACTTTCATCTGAAAGGAACTCTTTTTTTCCAGGTACAGACTTTGGAGATGCTTTGTGCTTCATCTCTCTTCAACTTTTAGGAGCTTGTCCAACGGTGCCCCCGTCGCTCTGCCAAACTGCTTATTGAGTGATCCTTTAGATGCCCCTCTTGTCCATTGGCTGAGCAGGTCGAACATCTCCCTGGCTCCAAAAAACATCCTGCCAAACATTTCTCAAACACTTTGGTGCACTTCAAATGGAAGGGGATATGCTGCCATTAATAGATAGAACCGCAACTGGTGCGTAAGTAGCAGACAGTGAAGCACAGCGGCTCTTCTTGTTCTCAGGGTTTTAATGCATTCCTTGCTGATGCTCACAAAGTGGGGAGCTATGATTTTGTTTGGGAGGATTAGCTCGCTCAGCAGAATCCTTGTCATTTTGCTCCCATTCATTGGAGAGCTCGCTTTGGAAGCAAAGCTTTTTTTTTTGGCCAAGTATAACTCCAAATATATACGTATATATATATATGAATTAAAATGTGGCCAGTAACAAACGATCCATAGAGAACTTTAGAAGCGTTTCCAATAAACTGCCGTTGTAAATCGCGAAGACCTGCTGAGTTGTAAAGTACACGGGTGGCATACTCATTTAATTATGACTACAAGTGTTTACTAAAACAGTATTTGATAGTATTTCCTTCTTTTCAGTTCAAAAACTATATCCGAGACGAATGAACAGATGAATGAAAGCAAACAGGGGGAAATGACAGAAAAATGGAAGAAAAACACAAAGAAACAACCAGGGAAATACAAGTCTTATAGTTTCTGTTTATACTTTCCGGATCTATAAACTCACACATAGGCACCCTAGAGAGCCCCCCCCCACACCCAGCCACCCACCCACCCCGACGCACACAAACACAGACTCCCTCACCATTGCTTGCTTATTCAATCATCAGTCCTGGCAGAGAATCACAAACCGGAGAATTGCACTATCATCCGGACAAATCCAGCCCACAGGATCAGAGCTCTTCTGTGGATAGAAATCCAGCCCAGCTCATCAGGTCAGCGCAGTAGATCTGCTGTCCTGACTCCTGATACCATAATTTCAGCCTGATAGGCTGTATCGTAGCAGTGGCCACCAAGTTGAAAGCCCTAGAAGCATTTCTTTTGACTCTCATTGGTTGTACGAGGAGGCGTTGAATTTTTTGGGACCTCCCGTTCACGAAACACTCATTTGCTTTGATAAAACTTGATATATTGTCAAAAACAACAGGCAGCACTTAATGCTTATTTATTCCCCCAAAGGTAAATACAGTGCATAATGCCAACAACATGCAAAACAATCCCTCAGAAAGCTCTTCATTTTGCACATTTCAGAATGAGCGGAATTGTGAAAGTGTGTCTTTCCCTCTTTACAATGGCGAGCTTTCCTCGCCGTCTTGCTGTCCATTGCAGGTAAGGGTTTTGATTGACATGGCTGAATAAAAGATTGTATAAATCATTTCTTACTTGTGTAGCCTGGCCTTCAGACACATTGATCTTTCCAGTGATGTGTTAATCTGCTCAGTCGTTGGTTTATTTATACGATTCTTATATATATTTCCGCATGCGTGATGTCTTATTTCTTCTAGTCTTCTCCGAGAACCGAGGGCTCTCTGTTCCATCCTCTTAAAGGTGCTAAAGGTCACACATTAAACTGAGTGGCCTTTCCGATGGCAGGCAACAAGAACAGTAATGACAAACAAAGCCCACAGCCGCAGTGTGCAGCTTGAAACCAGGACCACCGTTTTGATGGTCTCTTTAACGAGCTGCAGTCGGTAGACAATGGGCTCGAGGGAATAATCAGCCAATAAAGCGCAGCAATCAAACCTGTGTGACTTGTTGACCTCGCGGCTTTGTTGACCTCCGTAACCGCCACCCTGCCGCCAAACGCAAAGACGCCGAGACGTTTGGGATGCGTCTCGAGTGAGGCCATCGGAACAGGAGTGATGGAAGTGAGCGCCCAGACAGCGGCGGCATCCGCGCAGACATCCAGACGTGCATTTGCGAGCCGCCTTTTCATCCCGACATGTAAATGTTTTCGACCGCACGTAACCGCAACACCCTGCAGCACACAAATAGCCTCACAAAGACGCGGCATCGCCACCGAGCCTCCGGATTGATTGATGGCTCACAGATCTGCTGTGCTAAGCTTCAAATATTTATCATGCACTCTTGTGGTCTCTCAACTCCTGCCACATGTTTATCGAGCCAGTGCCCCTGCTGACATCTGTGCGTAGGTGCACGCGCACGCACTTGTGTGTGTGTGTGTGTCTGTGTGTGTGTGTGTGTGTGTCTGCTTTTACCATGTCTGTTTGTTTGGATGAAATTATCCTTGCTCTCTTTTCCAAACCAGCATTGTTGAGGCTTCAAGTCACATTTTACTCTCCGTAAATTATTTATTCTGCGTCCAAAGATGACAAATGAGATCATCAGCCAGATGGATCAGAGGCACTCCCAGGCCACACTGGCTTGTTTTTTTGTCTATTTGACAGATTCTGACTGTTTTGTGCTCTGTTTCTACGCTAAAAATGTGGCATACGACACCAGTGTTTAGCTGCTTTCGCTCTGGGAAAAGAGTCGTTAGAATATGAAGTCGGCCCATTTTGTTGGGTGTTGTCTGGCCACCGGTGGGACCTAGTTCCCCAGTCAAAGTCTATACCTTTATTCTCTGGTGACTTTAACTCACGGCCTCACTCCCCATTTCTCTACCATCCATCGCTCCATGTTCCAGTTAAAAGAAATACAGTTAAATTGTCACCTTCAAGCCTATTATTGGTGTCAATTTGTGGCAAGACTCCCTTAAGTTGGATCATCCAGTGCAAATGGCTTTTGAATGATTCTAGTCTTATTATTAAAATCGTTGGCATTATAACCGCAAAGAGCACTTTCAGAGAGGCGCTATTCTGGGAATTTACGAAGCACGATGCAGGTCCGTTTTTTTGATTATGTGCAGAGTTGTTTACTTTTTAGCTGTCCTGGAACACAAGTGCTTCGGTTTGGGGTGTCTCTTGTAGTTGTTGTTTTCTCTCCATCTGTTATGTTTTAGGTGAGTTGCTATATCTGACACATCTGTCTTAGTTTGTTACAAACAGCGTTTCGTTCTGGTTGAAAAATGAGCTGCAGAACACTGAAAATGTGAGCAAACACACACTTTTTCTCCCTCTTTTCACTTTTTTCCTTAATAAGTGACTCACTGCAATGAGTGGTCACATTGTGTGGCTAAATATGCATGTCATACTCTGTGATAATGGGTTTGTTTAGTGCTTCATGGAGTGTATTTTGTTTGAAGTCATGCTAGAAGTCAAATATAGAGCGTTGCCAAAAGAGGCGTCACCCCCCCAGTGAGACAGTTTGGCGTGGCCTGCAGCCAGCCGTTCGCTCGCTCGCTCTGTCGAGTCGGACTGAGCGGAGGAGGAAAAACCACAGCTGCCTGCCTCATAATTTGTCTTGTTTACGGGTCGGTAATGGTAAAACAAGATCTAACTTTTCCAAAATAACCCGTTTGTTTTGAGTCTCGTCGTTGCGTGTCTGCTGTCTGCTGACGCCAGAGCAGCGTAAGTCCAGACCACCTAATGCGGTCTGTATATTTAATTCATCCGCTGCCATTTTACTGGATATTTACATTGTGTGTTTGTTGGACAATCATGTTTATGCTGCATATGCGAGTGCAGCAAACCGCTCACAGTGTCTGTGGAGACGTTTAAAGACTGTAGTGCATTCTATGATTTGTGTTTAGGGGTGGGGGGTTTATAACTCACTTTGTATAAAACAGTTAAGGCCAGAAAAAGCAGAAGAAGGGAAAAAAAAAAAGACTCCTGGTCACATAATTTTCCCGTTGATTACATACCAAACTTTAACAAGAGCACAGACCTCGTAATGATTTTAAAAAAGCCCAAGGGCAACTGTTTATTTATTTACTGATCTTGGGGAAGAAAATAAGTCTGTGTCGATACTGGAGAGGTTTATGTTGGAATGCTGAAATAAACACCCACAAGTGATTTCTCTCGCTCTCTCTCTCTCAAGTGAGGGAAACATTTGTCCCAATGCCACTTTGTCTAAAAAAGTCCAGAACCCATTGAGGGTTTTTTGTAATCATGAAAGAAAACTCAACAGTCTGTGTATGTTTCTTTCATCGGCTTTATTACTGAAGGAAATATTTTGGGACATATTTTTTGGACTTATATGTTAGTAATTGTATTTCCAATTCCACATTAGGTATCCTTTTTTAATAGTATTATCTTAATTATAACTTACCACCATTTTGTGTGAAAATAAGTAGTGAAAGCTCCACTACCAGCAATATTCTGGCCTCAGCTGCTGACAGCCTGAAACAAACAGTTTAAAGTCGAACCCCCCCCACACACACACACTGAAGACCACGTCCCCTTTCTCACAGCTCTTTCCAGCTGCGGATGTATGAGATTGTTCAGCGTAGCGATGTGACATACGTACATTTCCTGACATGCACTGGCGGACGCCGTATATGCGAGTGTGCATGTCGTACACACCAGCATGCTGGTGTTATGGTGTGTTAGCCACAGTGCCAGCTTTAGGGGCTCCATGCTGGTGGAGGCCTGTGGGTCCAACATCTGCTCGTCACCGGAAAAGCCCCTCGACATACAGCCCATTTCTTCCTCCTCTTCCTCACGACCTGCTTCCTCCCATATATTTCCTCTCCCTTCCCTCTTCCCTGTAATCCTAACCTCGTCTTCGTCGCTCTATCCCGCTCCGTCCCTCCCTCCTCTTCTCTATCTCCATCGTGCCCTCGTGCATCTTTCACTTTTTCTTTCCCGAATGAAGCCAAGAAGGGAAAGAGATCGGAACGAAGCATTAAAAACCTAAACTGCTTCAGGAATTATAGAGAGCGGGTGACCTAACAAATTGAAAGTAAGAAGATGTGGATTTGCTTAAATAGCTTCAATTCTCCATGAATATTAAAAAGATTTCTTGGAGTGTACAGTCAAAGAACCATTTCATCTCCAACGCCGCCACCGAAGTCCTTCGCATTGTTCCGGCTTTTCAATAAAAGGAACTGCGGCGATTTCAACCACAAGGACCTACAGTATTTCTAAGAAACAGCAGGTATGAACATGTTGAATGTGTCCACTTTAATACGGTGATTATGAATATTAAACTCAAACGTCGTCAAAAAGAGACATTGTTCGGACATGGAGCGCATGTGTTAATCCCATTCATGAAGCTGCCAACAAAGGTGAATGAGAAGTTTATCAAAACTCCTTCAACTGCAAACGAAACACGAAAAGGCGAATCACCTGTGGTGAAATGGTCAGAAAAATAGAAGGTTGTGATTATTCAGTAAATTAAAAAAAAAAGGCGAGTAGAAGGGAGGGAAACTGTTGAACATTGTTCATTTGAAGCCATCTCTCACTCGAAGGTTGTGTCGTTTTAAGCGCGACACGTTTGCGAAGCCATTTCAAATTCAATTCACCATTTGGAAGTCACATGGCGTCTGGCAGCAGCTTAAAGCCACTTTGAGCCCCCGCGTGCATCCAGCGTCCATCTGGCCCGCGGTCAGCTGGCCGCCTCTCGCTAAACTCTTTATCAATGTGCCACATGTCATACATTTAGAGGCAATGACAAAGTTTACCTGCGCCGAGTTCAGCGGCTTTGTTTCTCTCTCGTTTCCACCGACCCCCCAACCCGCAGCGTTGGAACAGTCCGGCTACATATTTAGTCGCTTCGTATGAGAAGATCTTGGACCGGAATCTTCCTTTCAGAGCGGCGCCAGGATGAAATTGGCAAGCTTGATTTGTTGCTGGTACAACAAGCCCAAATAGATTTTTTTTCAATAAAATAACCAGCCTCGTTTGACGACTTAATCCGCCTATATTAAATGGAGAGAAAGAGAGAGAATTTCTTCTCATAGTCTTCCCCAAGTAATGCGTGGAACCTAATTACTGCGTTAGAAATGGTGTAAAGAATAGTATCCTGTTTGAAACGCCATCCCGACGCAAAACTACGCGGTTCTTCCTTCAGTTTCTATTGTTAAAGCAAAGTGAGTTGCCTGAATCGAAGCCTATGGCTCGGTGCTGTTGTCACATATAGCATAAATAGGCTTGCAGTCCAGGTGGCCGTTACAACGAAAATGGCCAACACCACGCGTACTTGTCTGCCCACATATTCATTCCATGTCACATTTCGTGGTGGAGAATCCAACAAACACTCACAAAACAACACCTCAGGCCCGAACGAGTCCCACCTACGGGAGCCACCGGTCCCTGCGGGCACATGTGCATTTTAAGATACTCACACTTATGGTCTAGAAATGGAGAGAAGTAAACGAAGAAGAAAGGAAGCTGCAGCGCTTGGCACCTTCTGTTGTTGTTGTGAAGACTGGCGAGAAGTTCCACGCTGCAGTACGAGGAGCCTCGATGCGTCCACACCATCAAACGAATGACATCTTCTGAATAGAGCCGCTATTTCCGAGAGTTGTAGAGTTTTTTTATTTGTTCGAGAAGTCGTTCTCATTTTACACCAAGTTCTACCTCAGAGAAAACACAGAGTACTACCATGATGAGAGATATTACTCCAGACCCGAGTATTCGTCCGGGCTTCTTGCATAAACTTACTAGAATCTTATATATTTCAGGGTATCATGGAGTATGTTTTAGTTAGTTTACTTTGTGTTTCTCGTATTCAAGTCAGTGATTTATTGAATACCACTTGTGGTACTCGTACCACACTTTCAAAGCCTGTGATACAGAATTTCACAAGTCTCTCGGTGGCTTTGCTGGAATGTGTTTGGCAAAGCGAAGACCGGGACGGTGGTCTGCCGTGCCAGAACAGGCTCTCTAGAAACCTCCTGTTGGTAGGATTAAAAAAGGGAAATATATCATGCATAATATTGAGAGGTTTAGGTAAACAGAAAATAACTCTGAGTAAGAATCAGTACGTTCATGATGTGAGGGGAAAAAAACGACTTACAAATTGGGGGAATGAATTCTGACTTTGGCTAGAACGAGGCAATCTCCCATCCCTCAATAATGTCACGCCCCCACCTTTAATTTTATGAGCCTTTGGACAAGACTCATAATTCTTGTCGCCACCAGACAGCCTTGTCACCAGCCGTATGTTGTGTTTTGGGATTTGCCGAAACAAATGATGCTGCTGTTTCTCACGAGGGCGCGCAGTCAAATTTAGCATTTTCCGTCATGTGATCGCGAGAGGTTATGGATCTCATTTCCAGCTGTGATTATGTATGAGACGGATGGAAATTACTCTGCTGCAGCACTTTTTCCTGGACGCGAGACCCAATCTGGAGCTACTACACTCGGTCACATCCGCTTTTTCGTAACGCGCGGTTTTCAGCGATCCGGGTCATTTCGGCGGACGCGCTGAAAGTTGAAGAGAGGTGAGCCCAAGTTGCGAAATTTACTCGTATTTACCAAGAGCAACTTGACTGTGGTGAACTCTGAAACTATAGAGGGCCTGGAGTTACGAATATAGAAATATAACCTGAGAGCCGCAACAGAAGAAGTTCATGTTGCTTGTTAGCAAAGTTTAACAATCCACATTGTTAACCACTCTGCGGGAAATTGCTTCCAAAAAAAAGAAAAACATTCATCATTGGAGTACATGATGCAGGAACGGATACTTTTGTTGAACAAGTACAAACTTAAGTGCACTGTGAGCTCAGTGGTTGCAGCGCCGGATCATCGGGTCACTGGTTTAATACCCGCCGAGGCCGCGAGATTGCCAAAGTTGCGCCCCCGAGCGAGACACTTTAACCACGTTTGCTCCTCGGTGGAGCAACTGGTGTCACCTCGTTCAGTGGTTGGGGTGCATTTTAAGATGCTGAGGGCACGCGGCCCACTCAGCCGGTCAAAAGACCTCCGCAGGAAGCCGCAGTCCTCACAGCAGCCGCGTGCGGAAGCGAGATGCTGCGAAAAGGCCCGAGACCCCGCGGGTTCAGGAGCGAGGGGCCAGTGTGCTCGCCAAAACCCGCCGCACGCCACCAACTTTTTCTTTTTCTTCTGCGTAGCTGTGATAGTTACTTCCTCCAAGATGGCGTGCTGCTTTGAGGCGCCCGTGCCGCGTACGAGGGCCTCGCTCCACGCTGGCCGACGTCCACACGTCTTAACGACAGGACGAAAAAAAAGGTCGAGATTTTGCCGTTGTCGACTTTCCAAGATTTTAGGAGACGGAATGGATCAAACTCCAAGAGTTATTCCAAAGCAGTTTATGTAATATAGACATTTTTTTTTTAAACTCTCTTTTTTTGCATGGAGAAACAGCTTTTTAGTCACTGTGTCAACAACCTTTTTGCATGACATATTTTGCTGCAATGTGGAATGAAAGTGGAGTATAAATATGTCATACTCTCCGCGATAATACGAAAACCGGGGTCATGAAATTCATATCACACATCATCCTGATCTAATGAGGCATGCACAATGCTCTGCTATAAAGAGAGGCGCGCACACACTCACTCATAAACTGTTGTGCAACCTACACAGATGGCTTAAAGCATACGTATCCGTGTCTCCGCTCTCTCCTCTGTTTCTTATTCCATCCCTCCCTGTTCTTTCCTGCCCGTTCCTATTAGACACCCACATAGTACCACGCGCTCCCCTCCCACCATGAGTTATCTGTACAACACCACATAAATTTACTGCATAGTTAGAGAGAGAGTGCAGAGAGTGAAACACATAGAGAGAGAGGGAGCGAGACAGCACAGGTAAGAAGGACTGAACGCCCACAGCTCGTACATAGAGAAAAGCATCAGCATAAGCTGAGACATTGACTCCCACATCCCATCTGTCAATAAGAACCTTACACCAGTATTGACATTTTTCTCTTGATTTGTCACTTTTTTTATAATCCTTTGAAGGGGAAGTTTGGTCCTACCAGGAGAGAGCGAGAGAGAGCGAGAGAGAGCGAGAGAGAGAGAACACACATTCACAAGTCTGGCAAGCGAAAACAGAAGCGCTACTCTTGTGGCTGCAATTACTGCAATCCATAGTGTCCATGGACACATTCACAACCAGCACACCTGCAGAGTTTTCCCAGTAAATGCACTGCAGACAAGTCTTAACCAATTTCGTGGTTCCCGAAGAATTTTCGTACCAGTAGGACGACGCCACCGATCGATTTCGGTGCAGCTCTGTTCATTATTCTCGTAATAATTGAGCATTTGTAGATGCTCTACACACTGTGATGTTTCATCAATTCTTCTGACATTTCACATGCGCACTTCTAATTAGCCTGAGAATCACATGTGGTCAAAAAATGTTTAAAAAGTCCACTGTAAAAAGTTCAAAACAAAGGAAAGGAAATCAACAAATAACTTAAATGATAACTGGGCTAAACTACTACAGACAAAAACATGATTCAATCAATTCAATTAACTATTGTAAACCAAACGTAATGAGCATTTTTTTTACCTACAAATATATGAAATTAAGCGTCATCCTCCAGGCTAGTGATGGTTTGAAGTAGTCAAGTCATCAACAGCAGTTGGGAAGCAGAAGTATCACGACATTCAAAGCAGTACTTGGCTGTTTGTATCTTTTTCCTCGTTGTTTACCGTGTTTGTGTTGACAGTTGCGGAAGTGAACATCGATAAGCTCTCGCCTTCTTATACCCTCTTTTACAACAGCAGGTGTTTCACTGAATAAGAAGCACGGCATCTGGAACCTTTCACGTGAAAGCATGAATATTTCCGACTCCATGTGCGTGCATGTGTAGGTCCTCAAACTCCAAAAGGAAGCTATCGAAGCATATTGCTGTGTGTCACTGATGGGAAAGAAAAAAACACTCCGTGTGCCGTAAAGGTTGGCGCATCAGAGAGAACTTTTATGTTAAATGCTTGAACCTCACTCGAGAACACGCTCATTCAGAGAACGCTCGTCTGCTCTGGGCGCCGACTGAACGATGTTTGGCTCTGCAGAAGCTTGGTGGTGGGAAGAGAGTCAGAGAATAATAATGAATCTTCTTATAGATGTTCTGAATTGTTGTTCTTCGAACGCAAATGAAACAGAAACGTAAAGGAAGGAAAGGAGTTCGGGGGGGAAAAAGGGAACGTTTCTGGCTGAGGGTTAACGTTCGACAAGTGTTGCTGAGAGCGAGGTTGTCTCCAAGGAGGAAAGTTACAGGTGTGTGTGCGTGCATGTGTGTGTAAAATATTGCAATTTAGCAGAAATATCTTATGTGTAAATAAAAGGAAAATGTGCGGATGGAGGACAAAAAGGGCAAAATAATAGAGAAAGACAAGCGGCAGCACCCACGCCACACCTCATTAGAGTGCCAAAAGAGAGAAATAAACAAAAGTTGGAAAAATAAAGTCAGATATTCCAGTGTATTCGGAGAAAAAAGTACATCTGTATAGAAGATATTCGTAATTATATGCTTGCATGCGTCTCATATTTGAAAAAGCAGCAGTATTTTTTAGGTGGAATCTTTGCTTTGCGAGTAAATAGAGGTTGTTTTTTTCCGCTCTTACCTGAGGTTAAACTCTTTCCTCGACGACCGCACTGAGCAACAGTGTTGACTCACTCGTTTTCAGCGAGATACATTCGGGTAATGTTTTGCATATCGGAGCACAAAATCATGTTCGGTACAAGGGAGCTGTTATTTAATTTATCCGTACGGTATTGGTACAGAGGACATCATTGGTTGTGCTTTCATGGTAAGTAGCACAGATTGTCACCTGAAACCAAAACAGCTATTTTTACATCACTCGGCGTCCTCAAGAAGTGGCGGCAACCATCCTATTCCAGTTGGTGCACGTGTGTGTGTTCGTGTGTGTGTGTGTGTGTGTGTGTGTGTGTGTGTGTGTGTGTGTGTGTGTGTGTATGCATGGTTGATCCTGTGTTAAAGCAAGTGTGCATTCACTCACATACTAAGTGGGCTTCTCCATGTGTCGTTTCCCTGACAAATCCCACAGGTTGGTGAAATTTATTACTCTTCTCTTTTTGTCTCACACACACATACACACACACACACACACACACACACACACAAGTACGCACACACAAGTGCGCGCACGCACAAATGTGGTAAAAACACACACACCACGGCGATAGTTGACTCACTGATCGTCCCTGCTCTTTTGTTCCTGATACACCTGCTCAGTTTACCACCTCCCACACAGACACACACACACACAAGTAATGCATGCGCTGTGTCACACACACACACACACACACACACACACACACACGGACTGATAAACAGTCATACAGCAAGTCAGAACTTCGTTCCCATGAGAGTATCAGTGGGGGGAGAGAAATACAGAGAACCTGAAGAAAAAAAATGGCCCCCACCAAAAATATCCTTTGCTCCACTGTATCATTTTTTCCCCCCTTTCTTCTTCATCCTGTCTATTTCTTCCTCCACCTCTCGGCTCCCCTCCTCCTCCTTAGTATTCCCCTCCACCTTTATTTTGTTCTGCTTTCCCACTGTGGCTTCTTTATCCCTGAACATCCTATTTTGGGCTCTTCTGATTGCCTCCTTTACCTTCCCCTTCTCATCCGCCATACGTTTGGTTACCATTTGTCTTCGGGTAGCAACACATTCCTCCAAGACGGAGACTTTGTTTACCTTTGGATCTTGAGCGCTCGTGTCAAATTTGGCCATTCCTCCCTCCATTTCTCAGGATAATAGGAGCGAGATGAGAGACGCTCGCTACTGTGAGATGTCGTCCATTTTACATCTGCCACAGTGGCCCACTACTTTATAACACTTACGTGTGTGTGTGTGTGTGTGTGTGTGTGTGTGTAACCATTCCAGTGCACATGCGAGCCTGCCCGTTTCTTGCGCTGGCTGCCAAACAGTTAGATTTGCTCTCTGAGCTCAGACGTTTTCCCCTGCCAGAACAGTTTGTCCCAGTTTCCCACCGAGAAACTCTTGTAGAATTCATAGGGAAATGTCTGCGTGTGTGCGCGCGCACGTGTGTGTGTGTGTGTGTGTGTTTTGTTGGCAATCCTGCACATTTGAGTGTCTGCTTATTGAGTCAAAAGTAACTTTATTGTCTAACTTTCAGCAGTTGGAGTAAAAAAAAAGAAAAAGATTCCCATGTGGCCCGTCTTTTACCTTGAGTTAATACGAAATGAATCAAACAGGAACATTAGCATGAATAAGAGGAAATTCACCAGTTCGATCCCAGGCCCGGTCCGCTTTCCCCACTCTGTCCAGCTGGTCTGATCGGGGGCGAACCTCCTGCTTAACCTGCAGTCATCCCTTGGGTCCTTTTGGTCCAACTTGGGTTACAAAAACACTGAAGAGGGAAAGACGGATAAAAGTTCAGCCCCAAGACAGATAGAACGAGGTAATTAGGAGCAGATGACAAAAGGAAACAACCTTAATTGAAAGATTCCGAAGAGCATTGTTGCATCTGGGAGTCACGGATGAAACCGGGACATACCAAGGGAGACGAACAACCTTTCAGCCTCCACTTGGTGCTTTTTGCGCGATGGACTCAAATATATATAAAGGAAAGAAATGTTTCCCAGAACGAAATAAACCGAGAGGATTTTGTCCAATTATTTCTCTGCATCTGCTTAGTTGGTTCGATTTGATCACGGTATGATTTTCTGCTCGCAGGAGTTCAAGGATGTGTGGCGTCGCCACCCTGTTGGTTAAAAAAAAAAGAAGCGAAACACAAACCTTCTGCCCTCGGAGGCGCTCGACACAAGCGTTGCCTGGCATCTGTGGTTTTTCAGGCGGGCTGCAAGGCTTGTAATTACGATTCAATCCATTCAAATCCATCTTCTGACGCTCCATCTTTTTAGCTCTCTCTCTCTCACACTCATGTTCACAATATTGTCTTGTCATATTCTCAACATCTGTCTGTCTCGGTGTTATCATCTGGACAGAAATGCCATGGCAACACCTCTCACCAGTGTTGGACATTTAAGTAATCACACTTTTTTTTCTCTCTCTCTCTCTCTCCTTTGGTTTTGTAACACAACAAGCAGAATAAGTCATGGTTATTTTTAATACAGAAGAAGTCCTCTCCAGCGAAGTAACACCTGTGTGAGCATCTATCGAGGAAAGCGAACTTGGCTGGTCGTGACAAGCGAATGACGGGATGTTTTTCTTCCTTTCATTTCTGTCATTTGGGAATGGAAATATCTCTATTCAGCATTATGCGGTAGCAGTCAACTCCAGGCCGCGCAGAAGGCCTCCAGGAGTAATGAGATATTCAATTTCAACAAATTCAGTTCAAATCTCCGCGCTTTTGCGGTTGTCCAAACTAAACACAAATCAGCCTGTTGCAGATTCGGATTTTCAATCAAATCCTTTCAGAATAAACGTGCAATTTTGTATGCCTGAAAATGGTGTCGATGCTCTGACTTTTGGCAGATAGAAGGACTTTTCTTGTGGACAGCCGCGAGATTTTTGTTTCCTACTTTCGCAACAAGTAGAGCAGCTTCACCAAAGAGAGAAAAGAGAGAGATGTCTTCTTTATTTTTTTACCAAATGCTGCTTTTACCTAAATTTTATAGCAAATTGGCAAATGGCACAGATTGGTACGGCTCTACGTGTGGGTAAAGGCGATGTAGTGAAATATCAGCAAGACATCGGAATGAAGTAGCGACCTGTTTTTTTCACGGCATCTTTTCCAAAACTGTCTTTTTGGATGTTAAACCAAATATCGCCTAAATCCTCCAATAGCTCCTGCACCCCCCCCCCCCCCCCCACACACACACACACACACACACACACAGACGCTCACTTCCTTCCTTCTTGCTGACTGGTGACAAGAAGTCCACCCACAGAGTGGCAGCGATGCACTGGCTGTTCCTCGGCAGCAAGGAAGACTGGGTGCACTGATCGCTGCCTTTACATCTATTTTGATCAAGCGTCCATCTGCCAGACTTGAGTAATCTGACATGTTGACATGACTGTAGGCTAAAATGAGGAGAAGCGAGGAAGAAACAGAGATGGAGGATATTAAGTGAGTAATTGATGTCATTTATAAACTCATATTTCCTTCTGGTATTTGCCCGGTTTTCTTTTTTCCAACGCATCAACGAAACCTGCACTTAAAGACCTTGGGAGAGACGTAATCACAGGAAGGAGTTATTGACACAAAATATGAAATGCGACAACTGACTAGAATTCCATGAGTACGTGAAATTGGTGGTGAAAATAGTCTCTCTTTTTTTTCCACGGATCCCTGCTGAGCAGACCTGGCAACATTTTAGACTCACCCTAGTAGGTGAAACTTTATCTGAGTCAGGAGCTGTGTCGATTGATCGCTGTCAGATCTTTGGAGTTATGTGATTCGGCACATCAGATTTGGCTGTTGGCGTGGAGCGTTTACTGGTGCATGTAAACGGGCCCGGCGTCTCGCTCAAGGACGCCTTGACACACTCTGAAGTTTGTATATCCAGCTGCATCTTTCACACTTGTTACAGTTGAGGTTGAGCACCTAAACTCCTATTTCCATTTGCTTCAACTGCATTTGAGGCGATGGGCACTAAATGCAACCAGCTTGGCACGTTGCTGGTGAGACCACATGAAATCTGATCCTGTTTGGACCATGCTGTGAGTTTAAGAGGGTCAACATTTTGTTAACGTCCTGAAAATAACAATGAACAATCAGGTGACGCTTAACTTGCTTGGCGACCTATTTTTCGATGCTTAAAGCGCAGCGGACATAGTTCCCCGGTCTCACATGATTACTGGCATTTTCTATCATCAGAAAACCGTTTGAAAATAGATTCTTAATAATAATACGTTAAAAAATATGTGGGAAAAAGTGTCGAATCCCTGAATGTTTGCCTCCTTACTCTGTTTCTCTTACATTTATTTCTTTGTGTTTTCAGTTTTTGTTGCTTTTTTCTTCTAAGTAATTTCTTCCTGTTTGTTTCGATTTTGTTTTACCTCATATCCAAAAATTATGGAAAAACGTGTTAACAATTCAACTTCATTCAACATTTACAATGCGTACAAGCATAAATTTAAGTGGAGTTCTTGCAATATATTCAGCATGAAAATGTTCAAAGTCTTTCTGTACTCGGTGTGCAGGGGATAAAAAGTCAGTTTATACGGTTTACATCAGGTCATGTATTTGCATTGATCGGAGGTACTGCCCTTTTGTGAAAGCATGATGTTTATTCATTCAGGCAAACGTCTGTTGTTGGTTGTTTGATCACATCTCAGAGTAAATACAGTCATTTTCCTGCTTCTCTTTCGGTAGTTTGACCATATTTTGACCATATTCTCCTGCCATAAGCAGGTATTGGCTGTCAAATACCAATGGAAACATCACCGAAGGTTTAGTACAGCAATATAGACGCCAGCGAAACACAAAAAAACCCAACCCTGTCTTGTTTTGTGCCTGCAGACTGAACAACATTGTAAACGTTGCAACGACCGGAGAGGGAAATGCTTCATTAAAACAATTCTGATACCAGAACGCTTGTAAACAATCTGACACTCCTCCACGAAGCCGCATTGCTCAGAATCCCGCTCACCTTTCGCATGTGATGTGCTTCCCCAGTCTCTGAAACGAGATGTGATTTGGTTGGAAACGAGACAATGAAAATGTCACAAACTGACACAAACACTAGAAAAACTCTGCAGACTGATACCCTTATTAGGCCGACTATGTGTGCTTCTCTCAGCAGGATGCTTTTTTATTCAATATCCATCCTCACTAAGAGCAACACTGGCACTGTGGGAGTTTTTGATTCTGGCAGACCTCCTTCCTCTAAAACGCAGCTGTATGGGCCATTTGTGCCGGCGTCTTCTAATGCGTTACATGTCTCACTGGAAGAAGGGGCCTCCGAGCCCACAGTGATGTAATTTCCTTGCAAAACCCGCATGGTTTTCATTACGGCCTTATCACAACATGGCGAACGCAACTTTCCTTTATGAGCATAAACATCCGAAAAGTAACTTCGCGGTGACATTATCAGTCGAGAACATATGTAACAGTGGACGTCCTACGAGAGGCCTTTCCAAGGGTAACTTCATTGACGGCGTTCTCGCCTGTGGGCGCTCCGATACAACCAATGAGCAATGCGCAGCTCTGTTTCTGAAGATCTTTTAGAGACACACTCAAAATCCTGTTTACAGCCAGTTTGAAAAATCTCCAACGTATCTTCCAAACCTGGCAATGGATTGAGGGAGAAGAGCAAAGAATCAAAGAAACCCCGTCCGGACAAAACATGCAAAAGTTCTTCCTCCAATTAAAAAAAGCAGGTTTCACAGTGACGAATATAAACCACCACACCTCATTGGCCCTTAATATAGGACAATAATTTGACAAGGTACAAGATCCTTCTTCTGGGACTCTGTGAGGGTCGTTGGATGAATCGAACTCTTGACTTTCAATCAACTCGGTTGTGTCCACTGACGAGTCAAAAACTACAAAAGTTGGGGGACCAAATCAAAGTACAAATGACACACCAGTGAAAATAAAACAACTGGTTTAAAACCAAAAAGTGGTCTCGTGGAGGTTTTTTTTCCCCCGTTTCAAAAACGTGGCCTCCTGGTTACGATTGTCGCAACACTGGTCCCCGCCGGCTTTCTCGGGCTTTCCAGTAATGTCCAATTCAGCCCGAGAACATGATGTGTTGCTCCCTGGTCTGTGGAAACGCTGACCCGACAGCAAACAGTACGAGCCCTCATACCAGGAGTTTCGGAGTCTCCGAAGACGGACGCAATCGCGTGGTTTCAGAGGAAGGAAGAGCCGGACTGAACCTGACTCATCCCATTAAAAGGAGCCGGACGAACAGTATCAGCTGCCCCAATCCCCCCCCCCCCTCCCCCCTCCCCCAATCCTCATTCCAACACAAATCTGCCGCCATGCGCCCAACACAATGGCAGGTTTCTTCGAGAATACACCGAGACGGATTTCATATGCATAAAAGGAGAAGCGCGAATGTGTGTATTCATCCCCTATACTCCTAACATCACTGCACCTGACCTTCAGTGTTATTAAGGAGCCTTCTTTATTCCTGACACTCTCACAGCTCCTCCCTGAAGAAAGCAATTCATCCATTTTCCAATAACTTACCACCCCAGGCAATTATGTCTGTTTTTCTGCCACCTCTCTGCTTCTCAATAAAGTGCTCATAAATGGGGAGGGCAAAGATGTGAATCAAGGAAGTGATTCTGAAAAGATTGCAGGGTGTGTGAGGAAATGAGAGCGAGAAACTGTGCGCGAGAGGGGAAAGTGAGAGAGATGGTTGCGCTAAGAGATGCGTGAAGATAGCAAAAGGGAAAGTGATATTAAAAAGCAGGAGTTAAAAGGAGGCTGCGATTGGAGCTTGGGAGGCAGTCGGCGTGAATTTTGACGTACCGCGAGTGCGGCAGAGTGGCGGCGTTCAGCTCAGACGCGTTCAAATCTTGCTTTCGTGACACGTGAAGGCAGGGGGCTTAAAACAAAGAGCAACCAAATATGAACAAACCCCCTCAAAGCTCACCTGCAAATAAATCTGAGGCAAAATCCACATAGAGATAAAGAAAATATTCGCGTGTTCCTGTGAGCACACTGTCAGGAAAACTACATCGTAGTGGTGCAGAGATGCTGGGCTCCAAAGATGCTCCACAAAACATGGTGCAGATGAGAAGAAAACAAATTGCACCAATCAGCATGCAGCTTCAAGGGGAGGCGGAGCTATGATGTCATCAGTTTTAGTGACCTCATCAAGCAGCCGTTTCAGTGCTTTTATGTGTGCCCAAAAATATCAACGTCACTGGCCAACAATGACGTGTGTTGTGGAAAATTTGGTGGCTTTTTTTAGGCAACATGTAAATATAATACATAATTATTATCTAAGGCAATTAAAAAAAACACTTACAACTTAAAATTCAGTAGATTTTAAATAAAGTATCATCTATTTAGATGGAGAGACGGTTGGGTGTCTCAGTGCTACAGCTGACATCGTTGTGTCAGACGGCCAAGACTGATTCCACTCGGTACACTCTGATATATCTTTATTGTCCCTCGGGTGCAATTTGGATGAGGGCTTAATTGTGCCGGAAAATAATTATGGATTTTTTTTTTTTTTATTCTTAGTTATAATTGAATAATTAATTGATGCAGTGAATCAAACTGTGATGAATTAATTTTGCTTTTGTGGAATTTGAACAATTGGTACAACAAAAGTGAAATTCTGTCATTATTTCTTTGCGTTTTCTTTTCACCATTCGTGATGAATACGAAGGTTATCAAGAAAAAGGAGAAATGAAACAGACATCAAGTAATCAATCGATAATTCAATCAATCCTCCATATTTACATGCGTTCATCACATTCATTTTCGAGCCTCATACAAATATTTACATGTAGGATTATGACACGCAGCAGAGCAGCTGTAAACAGAAATCACTGTTGTTTACTACATATTTCCATCTTGTACATACAAGATGATCGAGATTAGCGAGTGAGCAATAGGTCAATTATACCAGCACAATATTTGGTCCTCTGATCCTCAAACATGAGAGATTCATTAGGGAAAACAATCCGTCACAGTTTCAAAGACTGTTTATTGACAATCTTTCAGTTTTTTATAGATAATAAGTCTAATAATAGGCAAATAAATTGGAAAAAAGAACTTTATTCACAGTCAGTTGGATGAAATCTTCATATACAGGGATGTTGCAGTATTAACAATCGCTGGCTGCTGTTGCAATTCAAATGTAATAAGTACAATTTACCAGTGAAGCTTTGAGCAGGTTTTCGCTGTGTTACTTCGATACGCTGTCATCGTGTCAGGCTGCGTATAACGACAGTCAATTCAGGACGATGGCGCCCCCGTTAGCAGAGCCGTGCTCGCTCTCGGTTTGGAATCGAGATCTTTTGAAATAACTCCCGTGCGATACGTCGAAAGCGAGTCAATAAGGGAGAGAGAACGATGTTTGAGCAGTTGGCTGCAGCGCGGAAAATAAGGCGATGTTTAGGGAACGAGGGTTGCGTGAGAGACCTGAGGAAATGTTCCGTTTGACTTTAACAATCTGCTTTTGTCGCGCGCTCGTATGTAAACGCAAATTGAACTCGCGTGTAAACTAAAAACCTTTTCTTTCCTGAACGCTGATTCTCTTTGTGCGGAGCCGCTGCATTGATTGCAACGCGACACGTTTCCGAGGGTTTTTTTTTTCTTTTCTTCCAAAAGCGTCAACCAGCTTCAGTCTGTCTGTCTCTCTCTCTCCCCCCCTGTCTTTCTCTCCCACATTTGAACAACACTTCCATGCCCCCCCCATGCACTCATCCAGTGATGCCAAAGTGCCTGGTGATTGCAGAGGATTTGCCGGATTGATATTTTAGGACCCTGTTTTGTAAGTATACGTGTGCCATGTGTCTGCATATGTGTGTGTGTGTGTGTGTGTGTGTGACATGCACGTGACATGTATGTTGATTCGTTTTGAGAGTAAAGCTCACACACGCGCACTTCCAGTCATACGCGCATGGCCTGATTGGGGAGAGAAAAAAACCCCCAAGCAGTAAATGAGTAGTTATTGCGTCGTCTTTTGAAGGATCTGCGGCTGCATGTGCTTGACGGGCTGCAGCGGCTTCAAGGAGGGGGAGATGAGGGGGGAGATTGGGGGAGTGGGAGGAGGGAGGGAGGGAGGGAGGAACGTTGGACAGAGGTCGTCATCTCCCGTCGTAATTTCACTTAAAATAGAAGAGAGCCTGATTGTCCTCGTTCAACCTGCCAGGCCAGAGCGGACGCTTTTAATGTCGGTCTCCATTTAGCCTTCGCATGTATCATCCCTCTATAACAGGCATGAGCAGCTTTTACAGCTGACGAGGCCACCAAGTTTCCATATAAGCCACCTGAGGTCCAAATGGCAAATGTGGACGCTCCAATGAACAATTATTGTAAACCCAACTCAAATTTACCATTTATTCGGACATCGTCGATAATGGCTGGTAGGCCACAATAAATGGATAATGAGGACACTTGTTGCTGCTTGTGTGTATGTGTGTGTGTTGTGTGTCTAAGCTTGTGCTTGACTCACTGGTGTCCTCAAAGACAAATCTCACCATGCAGAATAGTTTAACCACCGCAATCTAAAGCAACTTCTCGTCAAATCGTCTAAAAACACCGATTGTACAGCGAGAGAATGAAGAAAATTGCATTACATCTGAAAGAATCTAAGAGAAATAGCAGTGCGGTGAAATTATGTCGCCTCACCAATAAAGATTCATTCAAAATGAGCTGGCGTGTTAAATGTTGCCCATCCTCGTTGTGCTCGTTCGTGTCGTTAGTGAAAGTGTTTCCTCTTCCACCTCGAAATAGACGTGACGCAAACGGAGCGATGATGCGCCAAATGTCACTGCGTCTCCTCTGCATTTGGTGTGTTTTCCCAACACCGCAACGTCCTACCTGAACAGCCTGCCGCGCGTCGTCGTTTGTCTCATCAGTGCCGAGGATAAGAGGGGCGAATTTGTGTTGTATTGTATGAGCCTGTACTTCATTATTCAATCGGTTTTCCATTTTGGTCCTGGGAAACACTTATGAAAAGGGAAGAGGATTAGGAGGGAGGCTGGGAAGTAATGTGTGCCAGCTGATATCCGGGGAATTCCTGAATAAATTAAGCACACAGCCACACTCCCAGGCACACGAGTGCTGATATACATGTATGCACATGCAGACACACACACACACACACACACAAACAGCTGACCCTTCGTGTTCCCACGGCATCTGCTGCAAGCGAGTCCAGTTGGT
>JASSRZ010000074.1:5750643-5763041 GCA_032164315.1 Malacoctenus gilli
GTGTGTGTGTGTGTGTGTTTGTGCACAAGTTAGTTTCAATTCAGAAGCTGTGACATCGTACTGTCAGTGAAGCCCAGCAGTGCTGACAGGTAGTACACACTGAACACACACACACACACATGCGCGCACACATTTTTCTCATACTCTTGTAATTGAAAGCTGTCACTTTGAGATTTTCTCCACCGCAGGGATTTGCACTTGGCTGCGGCTGCAGGACTTCACTCGCATCGACTCTTTGATATTGCTCCTAACCTCTAGACTCCCCCCTCCTCCCCCCCTCCTCCCCCCCCCCCTCCCTGTTACTGTAGTACATTTCCCACAACACCCGGCCCCACCTCAGGTCCGCTCACATGCGCCTCTTTCCTCCCCTTCTAATCACACATAGCTGCTCACGACGGTCCCAGATTTAGGCGGATGATCGCGATGACCGGAGGAAGGTGACTCCTAAAAATGAACAGAATTCCGTCGGCGGTTGTGTTCGCCTCGGACTTCCGGTTCCCGGTCTAATTGGCTACCATTCCCCCCCTCCGCTCGCACATGTTGTGGCTGCTCAAAAGTAACTCTGTGGCCGGGCCATCTGAGGCAGAATAATTTATGTTTGTGACTATCCTCTGATGTCTAAATCGTATCCCTCACTCCCTCCATTTTCTGTCTGCTATGACTAAACAGTGTAATTCATTAAATATGGAATAGGGCCTAAATTAGGTTAGCTCGTATTTAATCATTCATGTGGACTCACTTCTTTGACTCGCCCACTAAATCATTAATTCCAAGTTTTGGAGATGGTAATCTGTCCTGTGATCCGCATGAACATCTGAAGGCCGGATTGATGGACCTGCGGAGGAGCAGCGTCCTGCAATGTTGTTTAAAAACGGCAGCACAGCGCCTTTAAACACCCTGAGTGGAGAACGCCCATGAATATATGCATGTGTGTACCTAATCAGGCTGTTGATGTTGAATTAAACGAGGAGATGATGGAATCGAGAGAAAATTGGCCAGTGGAAGGTAAAGTTTCTTGATTGGTCACCCCGAAGTCGTATGTCGTTCTTACAAGAGTCAAGAGATCTTGAACGAATTTGAGAACTTTCACTTCGAAGGTTATTCTGTCTTTTTTTTTTTTAACTATCATGAGAAGAGGGTTTTTTTTCTCCTCTACTTGATGAGCAGAATGTGCAGATTACCCTGTATTTATTGTGTTGAATACAAATGACTACAATCTGCAAATCCATAATAATAACCCAACACCATAATTTGCACCATCACGACAGTGTATTTCTTATTGATTTGAAAGAGAATCTTGAGTGGTTTGCACGTTATTTGTTTTGTCTTCTTTTATTTTTCTATATTCAATTAAGTTTTAACGTTTAGAGAGACTTCATGTTCACATCTGATCAGAACACGTCAAGATCGGATCTTAATTCTGGATTCGAACATAAAAAGGAGCTTTCAATTCAGTTCTCGCACCGTACTTTGTACTTGCGTCAAAAAGCGCATGCGTGTGCAGCAACCGAGGACCAATTTGGGGGCGGGGGGCAAAAGCTCCCAAAGCCTCCTCTGCTCTCTTCCTCCGTATTGAGCTGAATCCAGCAGTGTCGTTGTATTCTGGCTTCTTTTCCACACTCCACTGCTCCTGGGTGCTTAGCGCTCTTATTTTCTTTGGTGACCCGGTTATACAGCGGCTCTTATCTCACCTCGCTTCTCGACTGATTATCCAGCGGTGGATTTGCTTTCTCTCCTCTCTCAGCAAAGTGCCGCTCACGCTGGATGAAGTTTGGTAAAAGGAAACAAATCGGAGGTGAGCCTTCATTTTCTTCCTTTCGCTCCAGGCTGCCGCGCAGCGCGTCTCTGAGACCTGGCCGGTGGCAGGTGCGGCGGAATCATCTTTATTGATCCGTCAAATCGGGTCCAATTACAGTAGAATGGTGCCACGTAATCACATGAATATATGTCAGATTCGATGTCATTTATTGATCGAATTGCGACTACAATCCAAGTGGTGCTGCTCTTGGCTTTGGCGTGTAAAGTCATTGCAATCCGAACCTTCTTACACTGCCACTCTCGCTAAGTCTTGGTGGCATTTTATCAATAGTTAGGGTACAATGGTGGTTAGTTCAAGGCACCCATAAATTGTTTGTTTTCTTTGCCTCAATAAGTTGTTTCCCCCAATTCTTTGTTGTTTACGCGTCTCAAAACAATTTCTTGTGACTTTGTGTCAAGCATTTGTTGGTCTACACTGTAATAAAGGAGCCAACGAATGGCAAATTCAGCAAGGGAGGTGAATTAAACAATTGATAAAATCTGACAAGGTTTGATAAAAGATGTTTAGAAAAGGAGAATCTACCAACACGGGCGCAAACATAGAACGACTGGCAGCAGTTTCATGGAACCACTAGGCGTCAATATTGAGCCTTTTACCAAGCGCAATAACCCGAACCATTCTTTTTAAATCATAGAATTGTACAGTTTACATATGTGATAATAATACACAGTCAAACCATTTGCATCAGAACAAACTTTGCATGTTTTTTTTTACTACTGTAGCACCATTACGTGGGAGAGTGTAATAATTTGTCAGCATGTGATGAACCACAGGAGGGGTTGATTTAAAAGGCGAATACTTTGTAAAATATGGTAGAAATAGATATATAAATACACGTTTAATTTATTTGTCGCGTTTCAAAATGGAAAGGGAACGAGCGGCGCATCCGGTGTCCGTTTTGAGCTGTGCGTCATGACGTCACGAAGGCTTAGTAGTCGACACGCGATCTATCGAACAAGAGACGGATGTTCAACATGCGAAATGGAGATGTGTAAAGTTAGTTAGCCAACGTTAACCGATATCATCTAAAAGAAAGCGGCAATTTGGTGGAAGGGGCGTCCAACTGAAGAGCGCCAGTGTTATCGGACTCACCTGTCCGCTCACCCGAAAACAGCGCAAACTGCCAGGTAGCGTTCAGTCGGCATGCTAACATTAGCTAAACCACTGAACCGGACTGTCGCCAATGTTTGTTCTTCTGTTTCTTTTTCCCACTTTGAGGAATTTTCCAGAACAAGGAGGGAAACGTGTGTTTCGTTTTTTTACCAGATAGATGTTGGCACGATGCCAGGTGCCGCTCGGCTACATATTTTGAATTTTGACTAAGGTTAGCTCCTCTAGACGAGGTGAATACTTGTTATTTTATTCCAGCTGAAGTGTTTAATAAGCTGGATACAATTCCTGACAGATTTTTAGCCTTTAATCTCCAATGAGTTCGTGACTACAAATTGTTGCCTTTAAGAAACGTGCAGACGTTTTGTAGCTATGCAGCTGAATATTCTGAAGTTCTATTTCCTTTCCAAATGTCTGATACGAGAGATGACAGATCAATGTGATGAGGAAATAATGTCTTTCAATGAATGTTTCGGGTTTTGTGGAACTGCTGCGTTGCCAGGCTGTGTGTTTGTCAAGAACTTTGAATGTTGATCGGTATTCGTGTGTTTGTTTCCAAGGAGTCGGCCAGGATGGATCCAGCTCTGCTGAGGGAGAGGGAGCTGTTCAAGAAAAGAGCTCTCTCAACTCCAGCCGTAGAGAAGAGACAAGCCACCTCCGACTCTGGATCACACAAGAAGAAGAAGCCCAAACCAGACAAAGAGAGCTCCTCAGGGTCCAAACACGGTACTGGTAAGCGGGATGTTTGCATTCAGCCTTTGTCCTTTCCTAAGTTGGGAAAGTGGAACGCTCCTCCGTGCTTTTCCCCATTAGATGGATTGTGTATGTAATGGCGGGCTCACACCAGAAGACTCTGAAAAGACTATCAGCTCACATCGAACGACTACTGTTGAGAGTTTAGTCGCAGTCCAGCTTGCGACTTGCAGTAATATCAAACACGTTTGATACTATCAAACTCGGGAAAGACTGGTACGGACCGCGGTCGCAGACTGCAGATTACCACCTCAAACTTAGCACGCCGTGACTCCACTGCGCCTCCTTAAGACTGTCAGCCGTTAGTCTGCGACTGTGAAAATCGGTAGGTGTGGTACTGCTTGTGTGCTGTCTGATTGTGGTATTTTTATCAAATGCGTGTTGACACTGGGGTATCCTGGTATCTCGTAGAAATTCGCATACAAATCGCTCTCAAGATAAAGCAACTCCCTATTTTATCAGGAGAAACCAAAACAAATGTAACTTGGTGAGAATTTATTAGGCATTTTGTGGTAAGGCATATGAAATCACGCATTGTGCTCCAAATGACAAAGTACATCACTCTGCAACAACCAAAACTTCATGAGATATCGTGTCGGTGCCGAACATGTTGATGACACTCGAATACTGTGCAGCTCACAGAAGAACAGAGACGGTGTGTTTGTTTTTCCTCTTCAAAGCAGGGTCGTGTCTGATTAATTGGAGGATATTGACCACTATTATTTACATAATCTGTAAAATTAGGAAGGAAATTGACTGGCATGAAGGCTTATTTTGGGGGTTTTGTGTCATATTTGTTGCTGTATCCTCAAAGAAAACAAGAAGCACTCCACTTCATGCAGCACATTCTGCTGCAATTTTTATTGGGGAGTATTGTGAAAGTGTGTTGTTTTTGTTGACCACGATACTTACTTTCTATGTCTGATTAGTGCACTCTTTTTTTCCTCTCTTAGTCTGGTGTAAAATATGGCTTCCGGGGTCTATGTGGATGTGCAAAGATTTCCTCTGAGATGGAATGAAAAGCGTGTGATGCTCTTTCCAAACCGCTGTCCCCTTCCGGTTCCCATTGTTCTTTCGTCTTCAGCATCCTCCTATTTGTCAGCAACTGAACCGCTTTCAGGCAGTTTTTAGAAGGTCTTTTCTTTGTTTTTTGTTTTTCAAGGGACTCAGGGTCACCGCTGCAGCCCCCAATTTCCATTATTTTCCCTGTTTTTCTTCCATGCTGCCTTTATACCACCTCGGTGCGGGATTCTGGCTCTTTGCAAATGCTGGTCATGAGCTTGCTGCAGCTCCCTGGCCCTTCCTCCTGGAGCTGGTGATGCGTTTTTCCTTTGGCACAGCAGCCGCAGTCCAGCAGCTCGTAGAGCACGGCCAGGGCTGCCAGCGACAGCACGGTCAGGATGAAAAGCAGCAGGATGACGAAGCAGGCCACGTTCCAGCCGTCGTGGAAGGGGTAGACCTCCTGGACCTGGAGGGAGACGTGGGACAGAGGCGCCGCCTCGGGGAGCTGACTTGGTTGTAGCGTGGTTGTGATGTTGGCCATGGTTTCTGCTTGGAAGGGACAGAAAACAGGAAGGAAGCGGGTTGTTCAAAACAGAGGAAAATAGAGAGAACAAAGTGGTCGTAAAAGAGTTGTTTTCCTGGTGAGACACTGATTAAACTGGCAAAGTAACGAGCAGACGATCTCCACTTTACAAATCTCGCTCTCTCCAGGGTGAATAAACCTTTTTTGGACTCTCAAACCATCATTTTACATTCATTGCTTTCAAGTAATTTTCATTTGAAAGCGTACAGAAATTGGTTCCCTGCAGAGTTTGTGCAATATTAACTATAATGTATGACAGGCCGGGAGAACCAGAGGCAACGAGGGAAGCTCGTTTCCTTCTCATGAAGCCATCAGTACATCTCACAAGTACTTTGTTCGAATGCAGTTATTGTTGTACTGCATCATTCATGGGGAGGTTATGTTGTAGGAAGAAACCCTGACTGCAGTGTTGCAGTATGGACACTGGCTTATTTTAGCATGCGTTTGTCAGAACATAAGAGGAGAGAATGTGTTTTGATGAAAAGGAAGAAGAAACCCCACCGAGTCCATCTGCTCTCGGAACATAAATAGAGCCGGATCGTCCTGCAGAAACAAAATGGAACGCGGAAAGCGACTCGCATCTGACCGTTGGGCCGCAACACCCGACGAAAGGCGTGTAGTTGGGTCGAAAGATGGTTTTCGGCAGACACGCTGTCGGGGAGTTCGTCTCTCCTCGGCTCTCCTTTCACATTTTCAGCCAACGCCTCCCGTCCGGAATCCTCAGGGGAAGCAGTGTGCCGGGATCCCTGCCCGCATACATGCTCTTAAAGCACTACTGTATGCACACGGTTGCACGCGTCTAAATATCGCATACGCGGATCACGGCTGCTGACCTGGATTGCCGAAGGAGATCGCTGAATGGAGAAACACGGGATGTTCTCGATTTGTTTTTATATCCTTTTAGGTAACATTGAGGTTTGAGTGAGGTTTTGTTCTTCTCTCTTTCAAGTTGTGGGAATTGTAGTTTTTGTTTTCCTCTCACGAACCTAAAACTGTAATTTGAGAACCAACAGTCACAGTAGCTGGGTTCATCTCAGGACCAACCTTCTCTCGCGTTAGCATCTGGTCTTGTCCAAATACCGTTGCATCGTATGCATCCCAAAGTCAGCGGCTTCACAGACGGACCTCAAATCCATGACTGTGCACTTCAATCGCGTGGTTTACGTATCAAAAGATTCCCTGACATCGCCGTCCTGAAATATTGATGCCGCCGTGCCAGAAGCATCGGTCTGTCCGAGGAAAAAGAGTTGCCAGTTGAAGCTGAGGGTTTCCTGGACGCTGACGGCCGACGTCACGCTCCACAGTTAAGGTGCAGAATCAGGTGGCGAAGATAAAGCACATGAATGGTGGCCATCGTGAGGATAACTCACACTGACCTACTCTGTCGGTCAGCTGGTCATTGAAGCACCTTTATTGAGTGTGTGATTCAAGGTACCAGATTTACATCCTCTTCTGGTCAAACCCAGCACGTTATATCAATTTCACTGCAACTGATCGCCATGACAACAACCTCTTTCACTAATTTGGCGTGCCTGCCCCCACTGCTCCTTTTTTTATTTATTTGTCGGCGCTGTCGCACGTATTTTAGCTCGCTGCTGCATCTGGCAACCCACCCTGCCTGAGCCCCACCCCAGCGAGGCTTCGAAGGTGTAGCAGGACTGAACGGGAAGACAGTGACTCACTCACTTTCTCCCCCCCCCTCCCCCCTCCTCGCCTCTGCCTTTTGCCGTCTCTCTCTCTCTCTCTCTCTCTCTCTTTTTCTCTCTCCATCGCTGTCACTTTCTCCCTCTCGCTGTCACGCTTCGAACACACACCGTTTACGCTCGGAGCTGGCTCGGCAAAGCTTTCGGTCCCTCATTGATTTGGCTCGAGTTGTGTCTCTCCACAAATGGCACACATAATAAAAACGAGCACACACACACACACACAACAACAACAACACTCAGAGTTTATGATGGTTTCTCGTCTATTGCTTGGAATGCAGACAGCCAGATCCATGTTTTATTTAGTCCACTGTGTGCGTTCAAACAATGGTAACCTCAGCACTCCAGTGTCCAAGGGATCATGCAAATAGCATTATTTATTCAAACATTATTTAGCTATCATGATGTTTTTATCGTGCTGCATATAAAAACGGAAGATTTATCTGGTGGAAGCTGGAACATCAACGATAAAACCCTCAGTCGGAGCCTCCCCAAAAGCAGCCGACAGCCTGTAGCTCGAATGCATTCGGGGGGGCGTTCTGATCGCTTGTTGTGACACATCGACGCACATCATTTGAAGGATGCTTCACTGAAAAGCACTCACCTGATGGTCCTGCTGTGCTTGTAGAAGATGCAAGGCAACAGATGCACACTCCTCTTTTTTTTTCGGTGCGCCACCTATCTCTCCGTCTTCCTCTCTCTCTCTCTCTCTCCCTCCTCCACGTTCACTCCTCGACCTGTTTTCCTCCCCCCAGCGCTCTCATGCACTCCTCGCCGTTGGCTGGCGCAAGCCTCTCTCAGTCCGCCACTCCTTGCAGCTCTCCCCGTCTCGGGCCGCACGGCGCAGGCTCCTCTCCTCCTCTCGCCCTGCCTCTGCACCATTCGCTGGCCGTCCTGTCACATTTTCAGCAGCCAGCCCACCGCGCGGCTCGCGGCGACAGAAGCTCCCACCCACATCATGAATCATTCACGAGTCAGTGTCTGTTTTCTGCCCTGATTGGTGATCGTCGAGAGCAGACCTCAGACAGACTCCGTGGGGGGGGGGGGGCAGCATTACGGGACTGGCACTGAGTGCAGGGCCAGCTGGCTGGACTCAGCTCACACTTAATACGTTGTGCTCTCATGTTGCTCCTGTTTTCTCTCTTTGTAATTCATGAAAACACATCACCGAAGAACATTTTCAACTTGCATGATGGGCACTGATGTTGGCATCAACAACAACTGACGTGTCTTGCCGTCTTACTTTGAGCTTTACAGCTTACTGAGTTTGTGGTAAATCACGGCTTATAGTAATTCCCATTTGGAGCCGATGAAATTAAACTGAAGGAACTTAAATTTCTCCGCAATTTTTAAGAATCATCCAAAGAGAATGGGAGAGATTTCAGAGAAGGAAAAAAAACACATTTATTTTTTACTATTTTCTTTTATTTAGGTTTTGCGATTGAACTGTGGCTTCAGTGTGTCTTCAGTCACAAGTCGGTGACGTTTGTATGTCTTGTTTGAATATGTTTTTCTCCTCTTTTCTTCGTAGATTCGAGTAATGGCAACATCAACATCAAGGCGAGCTCTGGATACAAGTTTGGCTGTCTGGCCAAGATTGTCAATTACATGAAGGTAACCACAAGGAGACGTTGCTGTTTTCTGCCAAAACGTTTACAATGACAATGATTTGTTATCATGAATGATACAATATGTTTGATGTCGCTATCAGGGAACGAGGTTGTTCTTTCGAGACTGTATGTGTGCAGATATGTTGTACAGTGATTGTTTATTTCTCGCCTTGTTGATGAAAAGCGCTTGCGTCCGTCGCTCCGTCACTAGTTTGGAAGATGATGCTCTTCCTGATCGAGAGAATTTGACTCGTTGACTGTCGTATCAGCTGAGTGAGTCCGTTTGTGTCTGCTGTGCGTAACACTGAGTGCCCAGTCTTTCCTTTCGCTTGGTAAACAGCTTGTTTATCAGCCTGGGGCTCGGAGGAGATGCAGCCATTCGCTGACACACGAGTTGACTCATCCCTCTTTACATTTTCCACACTCCCCTTCACAGATTTCTTTGAATGTTCACATTATTGGGGCCATCTGTTGAATGTAGAGTTGAAAACTGTGTGAAATACTCCAGATGGATCTGAAAAGACAGGGATAGATTTCCCTGTGTTGATTGTTGGAGGATTTTGGCTTGCAAATGTGGCAATTTCATTGTTTTCCTTCACTGTTCCTGTTCCTTTGTTTTATTCATTTCTCAGACGAGGCATCAGAACGGCGACACGCACTTTCTGACCCTCGATGAGATTCTGGATGAGACGAAGCTGCTCGACATCGGCATGAAACAGAAACAATGGCTCATGACCGAGGTGGGTTCCTCCCGGTTGCTCCGGCACTCCTCGCTCGTTTAAACTCACTTCAGAGATCTTTATTTTGATCCATGTACGTTTCCTGGCTACTCATATTAAAGTTGCAGATGATGATGAAAACGTGGGTTAAGAGAAGCTCAAATTGGCCAGAAACTGTTTGTAAAAGTTGCATTGTTTGTTTTTTTCCTGTTTCTGAAACAGATGCAATGTGTAGCGCTATTCCCTTAATTTTAATATGCAAAATGTGAAGATATCACGAATCCTACTCTATATTTTTTGATACTGATCGAGTGTATTTCCACTGTGCCACCAGGCATTAGTCAACAACCCTAAAATCGAAGTGCGCGATGGGACGTACGGCTTCAAGCCCAAGTACAACCTGAAGGACAAGAAAGCTTTGCTAAGGCTGCTCGACAAACACGACCAGCTGGGCCTCGGGGGGGTGCTGCTGGACGATGTCGAGGAGGGGCTGCCCAACTCGGCCAAGGCCATCAAGGTAGAGTAACGGCACGGTTCACGCTCGGCCAGTTCTGCTCGGAGCGGACGGATCTGACTGGCTGGGTGGTGCCTTCGCAGGCGCTGGGAGATCAGATCATCTTCGTCACGAGACCGGACAAGAAGAAGATCCTTTTTTACAACGACAAGCATTGCAATTTCTCTGTTGACGAAGGTGAGCCTCGTCTCGCTTGACCGCGTTCAAATGACTCGTTCGACCGCTTCGCCGAACATTCAATGCGTCTCCTTTATCGCAGAGTTCCAGAAGCTGTGGCGGAGCGTTCCTGTTGACTCCATCGATGAAGAAAAGATTGAGGAGTACCTCAAAAAACAAGGCATCTCGTCCATGCAGGAGACGGGACCAAAGAAAGTGGTTGGTGTCCTTTTCTTTCCTCTCTGGTTATCTTTCAGCGGATGCTTGAATAAACACGCTGTCTTACGTTGAGTAACGACATAAAGCGTCGCAGGCACTTCACTCATTGTTCGTTGATTGCGTATTTGTGCCACTTCGCAGTTACCAGTTCAAAAGAGAAAGAAGCAAGGTGGTCAGAAGAAGAGACAATTCAAGACCCACAACAACCATCTGGCCGGAGTCCTGGAGGATTATTCGGACGGCGTACCTGCAAAGAAGTGAACGAACCTTTTCCCTTCACTCGATTCTCGAACCCGGCTGGAAAACGGAGACGCGGGCGCCAGCACAATACAGACTTTCAACGGCTGTCTGTTCTGTCAGAGAAACTTAGTTTTACTTTTGTTGCATTCCTCTCGGAGATCATTACATCGACTCGATCGCGACAGTGTTATGGATTCCTTCTCCTTTTGTTTACTGACGAGTCGACGGCTGACGGACGCGCGCGGGAAAGCCGATCGCTGAGACCACTAAGACACCGAACACAAAGCTCATACTGCAACTTAGACGGGGGAACCGCGGCTTCACGGTTCGATGTTAAGGAGCCAAAAACGTGTAAATATCTTTTGTTGTTTTCATTTTACGCAGTACATTGTAAAGCTGTGGGCAGAGGGTTTTATTTCAACGGGTATCCATTCATATTCATGATGGCGACCTTCGGTCTTTGACTATTACATACAGAAGAGCAGCCTCGTGTTGTCGTGCGTCGTAGTCGATCTCACCCAGCATGAAACATCAGCTGTACCTCTTGTGGATTTTTAGAAGATTCAGCGTTGCAGCACCGCGACATACTGCTTCAAAATCCTGCAACTTTCGAGCTTATTTTAATAAATGACATTGTGACATAATGTCGTCCTAACTTCTTCGACTAAACAGGTGTTGGATTAGAGATAAAAAGTATCCTTTTTGTATAAAGGAAAAACGTATCACTGAAAAGACTTTGATTCTCATAATTTTGAAGCAATTAGTTGTAAAAAAACTACAAAAACCTTTAGTACTTAGTTTATTTGTTAAAAAACAACAACATTACAGCAAGTACTTCATCTGCAGCTGTTAGGAATAGAAATGATCAGCAAGTTGACAAAAACTTCTGACAGGCCAGTTACATTTTATATAGTTATATACATTCACGCCTTCATCTCGTAAGATCCGCCGAAGTGTGTTCCGCCGCCAACCAACGGCCCAAAGTTCCAGCTTTCCAGAATCCAGTCGGAGATCTAACTGGCCGCCTGGCCTGCTTTGATGGTTTTCTTCAGATGATGGTAGTTCGGCAAAATCTTCATCAGAAAGTCGAGCTGGAGAGTCTGTGGCTGAAAGAACGAAACACGAAATGTTACCTGAAGGTGAAAATGACAGAAGTCAATATTTACAGTATCCGAAATTATTTGAAAGTAAGTGCAGGACCATAAACGTCACACCTGCAAACGCGTACCTCCATAAAAGTGGTCCTCATGTTTTTTCATCATGGTGCTTTGAGAGAAATTGGCCTTCTTACCTGTGGTCTCTCCGTCTGAACCCGCCTCATGCATCCAGAGCCATAGATAACCGTGTTCTCAGGTATGACCTCGCAGGTGTTGACCTGACAGAAAGCTCCGATGATGCAGCCACTGGTGAGGATCACGTTTCTTCCAACGTCAGCTGCACAACAGAACAGGACATTTGATACAGTGGGAAACAGTCAACACACACACAAACACACAGGAGACCAAAAATGCTGCCTGCGTCCAACCTTTGGATTCTATCACGTTGTTGTCTCCGATTTTCAGGGCTTGCGATACTGCGAGTCGGTTAAGGCAAAGCTTGAACTTGTGACGGATCAGTCCTCGACAGCTACGGCTTCAAATCACCAAAGAATAACAGTCACGAGGATACTGCAGCCAACTTCAAAAACGTTGTTGATGCCAATCGTCATGGTTTTCGGCTCCACTTCCGAATCAGGTGTAATATTTTCAGGATAACTGAAAAAACAAAGGACAAAACAGACAAGTAAAATATACTACCTGTTTCATAAAGTGAATATTACATATAATAGGAAAGAGATTAAAAGTATATTTCCCTGATACAGAAATCTCAACGTACCTGTTGATAATCAGGGCTTGTTCCTCGATTAAGTTGCCCTCTCCAATCACGATGGGTCCTGCTTCTGCAATGATGCGCGCTTTTGGATGGACCAC
>JASSRZ010000074.1:5763141-5773339 GCA_032164315.1 Malacoctenus gilli
CATTTTCAGCCTAATTTGGGGATGGAGCGTTCCGATTTGTGATCCAGATTACTTAAACGAAACCCGAACCGATCTCAAATGTTAATTCTCCTGCAGTATTAGTTGTATCCTTTAGTTAAGGTTCGGGCCACACAATCTGTCAGACTCGTCTCTGCCTTGACGTGGCCAACCGCAGATGCTCCCGAAACCCAATAAAAGTCACTGGACAAATGGAAAAACTCTTACCAATCGTGACATCTCCTTTGATTTCACTTTCCACGCAGACGACGGCTCCAGCGGCTATTTTGACACTGCGGCAAAAAGAGAAAACAAACACTGTCACGGAACTGTTTATGTCAGCTAACATTGCTAACAAGCTACTTTGTAAAGCCGACAAAAGAATAAATCTACCCGCTTTATCGTTGCGACTGAAGCCCTACATCACTGCAATATGTATTCAACATACAGTAAAATTATCAAAGTAGTATTTATCGTACCTTTTCTGGGCATTTTGTTTGTCTGCCATTGTGATCGAAAAAGTCCAATGGGAGGCGCCGTGGATTCACTCTGTCATCGATTTGTAATCCTAATCGTCCAGCCTGTGCGCATGCGCAGCTGGAGCAGCGATGGCCCCTCTCGTCCTCCTTTCTGAGCGCGGAGGACTGTGTTTTTTAGATGGTTTTACCTGTATACAGGTATACAGCCATAGTTAAGATGGATCAAATATCAAAAGAGGAATAAAAGAGTGACGCAAAAAGTGCACAAACAGATAGGGAAGTGCTCACAAGCAATTAAAAAATAACACCAATAAGATCCAAAATGAACACAAAAAGAAGTACGCGGGAAACAAAACATACTTTAATTACTTCTTTGAGTTTCCCTGAGCGCCATTCAGATGACAGTATCGATCGGTGCAGGTACAACTCTTACTGACTGATGTACTTTGTCCCTTCTCGACCCCACTACGATGTCAAAACAGGGGAAAATCGGAAGTGCTCTCTGGTATGGCAAAAAAGACCCCAAAGAAAAATGCGGAACACACGTCTCCCGTCGGCCGTGCCAAACCTATAAAGCAGATAGAAGAAACACATCGAGAGGAAACCAACATGTTGGCAGTTTCCGCCTTTGCTTTGCTCCTGGCGGTTTGTGTGGCCCCGCTGACAGCTAAAATCTCGACAGGTAAGTACCTCCAAAAAAAGTGAGAAGTGAAAACTGAAAGCAGGATGCTGCTTCCGAGACTGAAGCAAAGAAGCAAGCCAGCCGACAACGGTGCGCTTCGTTGGAAGAGCAGCTCTCGCTCCCGCTTCAAACGCACAGTCGCGTCTTTGTCTATTTCAAATAAAACGGGTATTTAGGACGTATTTGGCATCCCGTTACTGAAGCTGGCGCGAGGCTCCATGCAGATTAGCGCCCACTCGAAACAAGCGTCTGAGGGTTCCAACCGCTTTTGAACTTCCCTCCTTGGGGGTAATTTCACGGATTAATTCGGCATGTGACCGCCGCAGCCATAACTTTGAGCACTCTCACATGCTCGCCTTCCGTCAAACACGGTCCTCGCGTCGGCGTCGCAAGCGAGCTTCCCGTCGGCTCCTCTTTTTCGGCGTCGAACGCGGTGGATGAGAGAGTCGAGGTAAGATTTTAGGCACCATGGCTGATGAGTGTTTATGGGGCGGTTGGTCGCGCTCGGGGGGGCTTCGCGGATTGACCGTTAGGCGCCTGTAGCATCCAAGTCTGCTGATTTCCATCAGTGACTGCGTTTTTGCTCCGTTGTGTGTTTCAAGCCGTTGGAACCGTGTCGTTAATGGGTGAACTGGGGGGGGGCTTGGGTGGGGTCAGTCCTTCGTGTGGTCTGCTTGATGGGGAAACTGGTGTTTCTTCCTCAAGCGAGCCTCGGGCACAGCTCGCCAGCGAAGATGGACGAGGCTCAGCTGACGGTCAACAACGAGCTGGACGAGCCGCTGGTGGTCTCCTGGGTGTCGGAGCGCTGCTACCAGGTGGGCTCACACATGCCAGACCCCCCACCTTCAAGGCTACACAGCTGGTTGGAGTGATCTTGTTCTCATCTGTGCGATTTGTTGTTGTTGTTGTTGTTGTGTTTTCCGCCCTCAGTGTTTGTACCAGACTCTGGGGGTCGTGCCTGCAGGACTGGGACCCGGTCAACCCAGTTCAGTGGACTTTGCCGTGGGCACCCAGCATGGGATCAATCTACGGCTCAACAGCACTCCTGTCAACCTGCAGCTCTGCAAGTAGGCGGACAGGAACAGTCAGAGCTCACTTTCACGATGAATGCAGCCTAAACGATTTCCAATATCCGTCTGAACACCCAATTTGTAGTTTGCACCCAAACTTGGTCATTTCCCCTGAAAAATTCACCTATTCAGATCCAACTTTTTCATGCAACACTTGGAATTGAAGTTTGTTTTCTCACATTTGTATCGTTTTGTAATTCCCAGTGTTTCGTTTCACTTTGGCGAGCACGGAAACTACTCGCTGTGGGTGAAGAACCTGAACTCGTCTCTGAACTGCTCCGTTGTGACTGACGCAGACCCCCAAAACAGCTACATACGTGAGTCCCCCATGCGAAAGAATGCACCCATTCGCCCGCGCAGAATTGCAATTTTCTTTCTTTTTTTAACGGTTTGGTTTTCCGTCGTCTCCATCGATGTTGTACGGAGACCTAAAGTTCCCAAAATCACGATCGCTAAATGTTTTTCTCTCTCCACAGCGATCTTGGTTGCTTTTCTCGTCTTTGCTGGACTCGCCTTGTTCTTGGAACTGACCAGAAGAATATTAGAGTGAGCTTGTTTTCCTACTTATTTACTCTTTATCTGATAAATCGCGATGTTTTTTGCCCTGAAAAAGAAATCTCAGAGAAACCACAGTGAATACTTTGCTTGGGAAACCGTGACGGTTCCTCTGATGCACTGTGCATCTTTGCCTCTAACATCCGGTGACCGAATATATCACAGAAATACGTCCAAACTGCTAAATCGTCTCTTGTCTTGTCCAGACTGGACGTCGTGAGGGGTTTTGTCCTCCGAATCGGTGGATCGATGGAGACGGAGAGACTCATCAACTCGGTGAGCGTTTCTGAGTAGGAAACTCGAATAAATGACAAAATCAAGAGACACATCGTGACTTTTTTTGACGAGACAACAAGACAACGGAGTAAATTGTGCTTTTATTGGGCAGGGACAGTGTTCTCTCACACTTGGCGAGTACATCCATCCTCTCTGGTCGTAATTCCGCTTTGCTCTCCCCGTCCAGGAGCTGGGCTCCCCTCGGATAACGCCGCCGCTGACCGACAACATCCTCCCTCCTCCACCCAGCACCAGCAGGAGGCTCCGCTCTCTGGACACGTTCAGAGGGTGAGCGGCCGCCGGCTCGCCCGATCCGTGACGGATACGAGCTGGTTTGCCAGTTGGAGCGGTGTATTATTACGCTGCGACATGTGATTCTTATTACAGTGTGACATTTTAGCGGCTGACATCGGAATTGTCTCGTTTCTGAGCCGCTTCGGTGATGCTTCTGGTCTGGCGTCTTGTTGGAGTTCATCATCTAGAATTAGAACTGATAAAGGCCATCTTTTCTTATCTTATCGATGCACTATTTGACGCCCCAATGTAACTTGGCCAGATCATTCGATCCAGACTCTCTTGCCGGCAGCTGATCCGAGGTTAACGAGATGTTTTCTGGCTTTCTTCCAGGATCGCTTTGGTCATTATGGTGTTTGTGAATTACGGCGGCGGGCGATACTGGTTCTTCAAACATGAAAGCTGGAACGGTGAGGTCGTCACTCGCAGAACTCTACGTCCCAGTTTCGCGTCACGCTCGTTGCTGATCTCAAACTTTCGCTGCTTTTTTTGCAGGCCTGACTGTGGCAGATCTCGTCTTCCCATGGTGAGTCATGTTTATTGTTTACACGTGTATTCACATGCACAACACCTTTGAACAAGTCGTAGAATAAAATACTTTTTTCATGGCTTAGGTCTGCAATCATTTGTTAACCTGGAGATATAAACAATATTTGTTCCAATACCTCTTTCTCTTGAAGCCACAAACTGTCTTTTTTACCTTTCTGTCTCTTTGTTTTCTCCTTCTTTCGACAGGTTTGTGTTCATCATGGGCACGTCGATCGCGCTGTCCATCAACTCCATGCTGCGTGCCGGATCAACCCGCTGCTCTCTGCTCCGAAAAGTTGCATGGAGGAGCGCGCAGCTCTTCCTCATCGGTGTGTTCGTCATCAACCCAAACTACTGCGCGGGACCCTGTAAGTCTCAGTTCCCCAGAGTAATGCGCATGTGATGCTTATGTGGTTTGTGCTCACGCTCTGTTTCTTGACCTCGCAGTGTCTTGGGACAATCTGCGCATCCCGGGCGTGTTGCAGCGCCTCGCCTGGTCATACCTGGTCGTAGCGAGCTTGGATTTATTGGTCGCGAGAGGCCACCTTGACATCCTTACATCAGTAAGCAAACAAATCCATTCTAATCCACCATAAACCAAAGAATTGGGTTGTGTTAACAAAAGTGTTTGAAGTTAAAGATCGGTGCGTGATTTTGATTGCGTGTGTCGATGCGTTCCAGGACTCGTGGTGGTCCCGGGGCCTCGACATCTTGCTCTACTGGCCAGCCTGGCTGTGTGTGCTGCTGTTTGAGGTCATCTGGCTTTGCCTCACGTTCCTACTTCCCGTTCCAGGTTGCCCAACGTGAGGGAAACATGCTGCGTTGGTGTATCCAACTCAGTCCGTGTGCATTTTTTGTGGTGACGAGGGGAAATGCTTCACAAAAGCTCCTGTCAGCGTCTATCTTTGTTTTATCAGCAGTAAATGTTTGGTTTAGATGAACACACACCTGTGTCACTTTTCCCAAGTTTTGTAAATTGAATTGTTGTGCCTTCTGTGTTGTCTCTGTTTGTGTATTTGCTGCATTATCACACGGTCAGACTTGGTTCTGTGACGTTCACCACCTTGTGTCGATCCAACCCTCACAGAGGGTATCTTGGTCCAGGTGGGATCGGAGACATGGGCCTGTATGCCAACTGCACAGGAGGAGCTGCTGCTTTCATTGACCGCTGGCTGCTGGGAGAAAACCACATCTACCAGACACCTTCGTTTCGGGTTTGTGACCATTCTTGAGGTGATTTCAGGGTCGATCCTTTCTGGACTTGGATACATCGGTTGTTGTCGTTTTCCTTCGAATCCAGGTGATTTATGTGACTCACATGCCGTATGACCCGGAGGGTGTTCTTGGGAGTATCAACTCCATCCTCATCGCTTTCCTTGGACTACAGGTTTTTAATGTTTACTTGTCTCTTTAAGGTTCCCTTTGAGGCGGACGTGTGTTTGTGTTTCTTCGTGAGAAGCTCCGTTTGTGTGGTTTCTTTCAGGCAGGGAAGATCATCCTGCACTACCGAGACGTCCCCACAAACGTGATGTCAAGGTTCTTCATTTGGGGTCTTTTCCTAGTGAGCGATGTTTGTTTCTGTGCCTCACTTTTTTCAGGCAACGTTGAATGAATGAATGAATGAATGAATGATCAAATGTCTTGCGTCACACAGGGACTGATATCTGCTGTTCTCACCAAGTGCTCAACAAACCAGGGCTTCATTCCTGTCAATAAGAACCTGTGGTGAGACTGACTCAACTCTTTCTTACTCAGCTCTTACTCAACCCTCTTTTTTTTTTTTTAAACTTATTTTCCTGTCACTTTGTTACAGTTTTGACATGACTGAGTTTTTAAGTGTTGATTTTGATTGTCAGTTTTAACTTGTAACTTGTTTTAAGCCAGTTTTTGAAGTCATTCCTTTGCAGAAAGACTTCACAACATCCAGTGGAAACTACAACGCAATGTCTCAACCAATACTTCTGTGTGTCTGTCCCTCATATAGGTCTCTGTCCTATGTGACAACTCTGGCCTGTTTTGCCTTCGTTTTGCTCGCGGTTGTCTACTACGTGATAGATGTGAGGAAGTGGTGGTCTGGGGCCCCTTTTTACTACCCAGGTGAGTTTGTGAAGCTCTTTCAGGAAAGTTTGAGGTGTAAAAGCTTGATAAGCTTGATAACTCGATAAGAAAGGACCCGTGCGAAATCAAACTTTCTGGATTCACTCATTACTTCCTCTCCGTCAGTCACTCTTTGACCTTTGCTTCGTGCTCACTCGTCTGACTGGTTTCAGGTATGAACTCCATCCTCGTGTATGTGGGCCACGAAGTATTCGAGAACTACTTTCCCTTCCGCTGGCGGATGGCAAACAGCCAATCGCACGCCGAGCACCTCACCCAGAACCTCGTGGCCACGTCCTGTTGGGTCTTCATCGCCTACGTTCTGTACCGAAAGAAGATCTTCTGGAAAATTTAAGAACAAGTGGAGCCTCCGAATAAAAGGACTTTGTTTGCATCAGAACTGCTGGAGATAAAACGTGAGGGCAGAGGGCTTCACTCTCTTTTTTTTTTTCATGGTGTCTCCTTGATCGAACCTTTTTCCAACATGCTGCTGAGCCCTGCCAAATCTCTTTGCGTCTCAGGAAGACCTTGTCCAAGAAATGTTTGCAAATCAAACACCCCCCCCCCTCCTCCCTGGTCACATTGCGCTATCTCACTATTTGTGTAAGGGACCGTTGTTTTCGTTGCTCTGCCGTGTCAACAGCAGAGTGTTGCAGTGTGAACGAGCCCTCGTTCACTCCCCCCTTGAAGGAATTCCGTCTGAAGTGCTGTTGTGTGACTTTGGGAAAAAAAAACAAGGTGGGATATTGCGACTCTCGAGCACGAGGACCGAGTAAATGACGTGACGGTGACCCCACCTGGAATGCTGTCATTTTTTCAGTTTCATTACACGAATGGAAGAGTTGTGTAAACAAAGGGGATGCTGTGACTTAAAGTGACTGTAAAGTCTTTATTGCCCCAGTTAATTATGCAGACGCAATACTCACTCGCTGGCAAGACTTCCTGTGTTGGAAAGTCTTTTTTTCTTTGTGAGGAGGAAGTAAAGGACCACATGTCAGATGACTTGAAACCAGCTGGCGGTTGCTTTTTTTTTCTGGCATTTTGTCAAATGCAGAAACTAAAGTGTTTCGTTTTTTGATGAGGTTTTCAAAGAGATGTCACGCCACTGCACCACTTACGTGCCATTTTCTTCTAACATGATTCGTTTCTGAGAAAAGGAGACAAAGTGTACACAGCTATAAATGACGATCCTTTCATCGATTTTGTTTCTTTGACTTACACCTCCGAATGGATTTTGCAAAATCACGGCTCTCAGAATATCCAAACGCTGTGAGAGAGATTGTAACGGCTTCTAATCTTGTACTGTCTAAAATACATTACATCCATTTTTCACTTTTTATACATTTAAAGGTTTTACATGTATGTATATATATATTCTGCCAAAAACGTTTAATAAAAAAAAACAAATGATGTGGCATTATTATGAAGTTTGGCCCATCCTTGTGGTTTTACATATTTCTGTCTGTGATTATAAGTTCTTTTGGTAATCTGTGTTTTTCCCCACAGTCCAACATCACGTTTTCACATTCATCAATAACTTTCTTAACTGGCCACTGAGGCAAATGATTGTTACCCCAGTGCTGTCCAGTGTTTGCTGTGTGTTCCAACCACCATCAGCCTTCATCTTGGATAGAAGGAGCTGCTTGATTGATTGATGGATGGATTGATACTTTCTGCCGTTGATGAGCTGTGAAAAATAATTGCGGTGACCTCATCTTGGTCAGTGGCTGTGAGCGTATTTCCCAAGAGTCTCATTCAAATTGCTTCCAAGTCAAGCAGATTTTTCAGGCTGCGGTTAAACATTAGGAAAGCCAAACACTGATAGAAACACACTCTTGATAACACAAAGAAATAGGAGCCTTAAAAAATGGAAATGCGTAGTTTTGTTAGCCTAATCAGTGTTTTTGATGGGGTTTTTTTTTCAATTTGCATTTCTAATTTTGAAATCCTCAGAAACAGAAAAAGCCTTGACCTGACTCTGATTTCCGTTGAGCTTCCACGGGGTCCCAGATCCCACGCTGGGAATAACTTGAACCTAATATCTGCATTTCTGAATAAATGAAGCAATATTTGTTTTGATAGATACAT
The DNA here is from genome assembly GCA_032164315.1 of Malacoctenus gilli. Taxonomy (NCBI): domain Eukaryota; kingdom Metazoa; phylum Chordata; class Actinopteri; order Blenniiformes; family Labrisomidae; genus Malacoctenus; species Malacoctenus gilli. The sequence continues at coordinate 5,771,208 of JASSRZ010000074.1, forward strand.
TTCCCAGATGTGTTGAACCTGGTAAAGTGGTCTTGAGTCACTATGTGCCGTTTTAACACATCTTGAAGTCGTTTCAGTGCTCTCAGTGTTTGCAGCTCCTCTGTGCAGAAAGGTGAAGTCCGCAGTGTTGCTCAATAAGGCGTGGGAATCGAGTTACAGTGAGAGTGGCCTGAGAAGAAAAAGAAAGCAATCGCAGAGGGAGCCTCTGTAGTCTCGCGAGAGCATCGCCTTCCCATCGTTCATGTCTATTGTGAGAGTTTTTGCGCTCTCGCGCGACTTCCAAACTTTCCCACGCCTGTTGTTTTGGCGTCTGCCCGCCGCCCCTCCTTCCCTCCCTCCCTCCCTCCCGCCCCCCACTTCTCACCCATTTGCGCCGTCTCACCTCCCCTCCCCTTCTCTTTCTCTCTGTCCCTTTTCCCCCTCTTGCAGTCTGCCTCCACTGTTGCACCGTTGGCGTGGAGGGGGGCTCAAAGGGGGAGGGATCTCGCGATTGTTGGACTTTTTTTTTTTGAAGGGGGGGAGGCGGCGGCGGCGGCGGCGGTGGTTGGGGGTTTATTCGGAAGATGGCGCCCGTTGTTACGGGGTAAGTGCAGAAATTGGAACCACTCTGTTTGGGGCGAAATGTTGAGTTTTCTTGGGGGCACTTCCTGTTGCCAGCCTGCGGCGGTTTCGGGGGGACGTTTGCGGGTTTGGGTGCCGCTCTCGTCGCCCTGCGGGAGTTCTCCCCCACGCAGCGTGAAGCGGCTCCTGGCTCGATGCGGGGTCAGTTGGAGCAAACTCTTCTCCGTAGTAACGCCTGCTCGCGCTGCCGTTCACTCCAACGGTCTCGCGACTCCAAACTTGAGAAGTTTCCAACTTGTTTCGGAAACTTTTTGTCCGACTTTGGTTCTGAACTTTAACGGCTCGGCGGCAAACTTTTCTTTTTTTTGTTGTTTATTTCTGTTTTTGAAATTAATTTCTCAAACCACTGCACTCAAACTCGTATCATACCATGCAAAGCGATGTAAGTCGTATACAACTTTGGTTCCACTCGTATGCGGCGACACCAGTTTTCATGTTTACTTGCTGTTATTCCGACTTAAAAAGAACACCTTGTTCATGTTGGTGTTGTACCCCCACTGGACAGTGTTGCACACACACCTCACACTCATCTCCTCCTTGGTTGTGAGTCTTCAGTTGCCTTGTTCTGAGTGTTACGTTCTGCATGTCTGCATCGCAGGTGTTTTTGAGTTTGGGACGCAGGTTTTCAGCAAAGACTGAAGCCAAAAGGGGGGCAAAATAACTTGTGTCATGGAGAGAAGGGCTGCTGCTGTGGTGGTGGTCCAATTTCAGTTCGGCATCAATCAAGTTCTGGTGATTGTTTTTGTTGGAAAATGGAGCTGTTTACACTTTGTCATCCTTCAACTCAACACACTCCAGTAAACAACCCCCCCCCCAAGCCTGAACTACCTACTCGAATAAAAATAAAGACCTTCATCATCAGAGCAAATCACTTTGTCTGAGTCATGTTCACTCACTCTTTTTTCGATTCATTCATTCACAACGACACCTTCAGGTGTCAGAAGGTACCCAGGTCTGCCTCACAGTGTGTTGTCTCTGTTTGCAGGAAGTTTGGTGAGCACCCTCAGACTCAGCGTTTGACCAGGTAGAGGGGGGGGGGGGCGAAAGCACACAAAAGTTACACCGCAACATAAAATAATGTGTACAGTCATGTTGAAGTGTGTTTTTATTGTTGCCTGTTTCAGGGAAGCTATGAGGAATTACTTAAAAGAGAAAGACGATCAAACCGTGCTCATACTGCATGCGAAAGTTGCACAAAAATCCTACGGCAATGAAAAAAGGTGAGAGAGTCGAAACGATTCTTCCTCTGCCGGTTGACGTCGCCGAGATGCTTTTGTGGTGTGTTTTGACCCGTGCTCCTCTCCTCTCCTAGATTTTTCTGTCCCCCGCCGTGCGTCTACCTGATGGGCACCGGCTGGCAGAAGAAGCTGGAAACCATGGAGAAGGAGGGCTGCACGGAGCAGGAGGCTCAGCCGTGCGCGTTCATCGGCATCGGGAACAGCGACCAGGAGATGCAGCAGCTCAACCTCGAGGGGAAGGTGGGTGCGAGGCGGCAGGTTCGGCCGGGAACT
>JASSRZ010000074.1:5773439-5783959 GCA_032164315.1 Malacoctenus gilli
GGAACAGCGACCAGGAGATGCAGCAGCTCAACCTCGAGGGGAAGGTGGGTGCGAGGCGGCAGGTTCGGCCGGGAACTGTCCGGAGTTCGCTTCACTGGAAAATTTTAAAACAAAGCCTGAGTCAATATTTTTCCTAAACACTCGTTTCATTTGTTCAGTGAACGCAAATTAAATCACTGAACGTGGTATTTACATCTTTGCTTTACTATTCTGTGGGATCTTTCAGCGTTGAGGCAAATCACAAAGTCAGCACAACAAAGTCATGTGAATTTTTTTCTTTTTTTTTACAATATTCCCTGTTTGCTGCTGCCAAATCTCATTAATTGCGTTCCCACTGTAACCAATTTCCTCGCTCGGCCTCGTGTTCCCTTTGCACCGCCGCCCTGAATGAACTCGAAAAAGGGGGAAGTGAAACGGGGGACAGACGCGTTCGCTGGTTGAAACGTGCGTCTTCTCCCGTTGGCAGCACTTCTGCACGGCGAAGACGCTCTACATCAGCGACTCGGATAAAAGGAAGCACTTCATGCTGTCGGTGAAGATGCTGTACGGCAACAGCTCCAACATCGGGGTCTTCCTCAGCAAGAGGATCAAGGTTATCTCCAAACCCTCCAAGAAGAAGCAGTCACTGAAAAACGCAGACTGTAAGTGGAGTGGCGGGGCTTGGACACCAAACGCACCCCCACCCCGATTTCCATGCCGTCTGACCCGGTTTCGCCTCCCCTTCCCTCAGTATGTATAGCTTCTGGAACCAAGGTGGCCTTGTTCAACCGCCTGCGCTCGCAGACCGTCAGTACCAGGTATCTCCACGTTGAAGGGGGCAACTTTCATGCCAGCTCTCAGCAGTGGGGCGCCTTCTACATCCACCTTCGTAAGTCGCAGCGTCTTCGATTCTCTGCGCTGAATTCGCTCGCGTGTTACTCGGAACGTCTCTCTGCTCTTTCACTCTTTTAAGTGGACGACGACGAGTCTGAAGGGGAGGAGTTTGCCGTCCGAGATGGCTACATTCACTATGGCCAGACTGTCAAGTTGGTGTGTTCGGTTACTGGCATGGCTCTGCCCCGACTGGTATGTGTGCGCATTTGTTGGTCCTGATGCCGCTCTCTTTGTGTGGTTTTCGTCTCTTTTTTTTTTCGCCATTTGCGGTTGCGTTACCTGGTAACCTCGACAATAACGGGCGTTTCTCCCTCAGATCATTCGCAAAGTGGACAAGCAAACGGCGTTGTTGGACGCAGACGATCCGGTGTCGCAGCTCCACAAGTGTGCCTTCTATTTGAAAGACACGGAAAAGATGTATCTCTGTCTTTCGCAGGAAAGAATCATCCAGTACCAGGTAAACCGTCAGGAGGACACAGAGACAGGAAGTTAAACTGGCGTTTATCCCAACAGTCGTTGGTGTTTAAGGTTTCCACAATGTAGTACTGGTCACTATTTGGTGTTATGGTATCGGCAAGTTGTGACAAGACACAAAGGAAGCTCTTTGTGTTTGTTTGTTTTCATGAAATCAAGGTCAATTTAGGGTTGCTCGCTTGTGTGCGTTCTCAGGCCACACCGTGCTCCAAAGAGACAAACAAGGACATCATAAACGACGGCGCTTCCTGGACCATCATCAGCACGGACAAAGCAGAGTACACTTTTTACGAGGGCATGGGCCCCGTCCCCACTCCCGTCACGCCTGTCCCCGTGGTGGAAAGTCTTCAGGTCGGCCTCCAAATGGATCGTTTGTCTCCGCGACTCCCTTTTTGACGCGAACTTTCACACTCAAGACTTTTCTCTATTTGTCCGCGTGTAGTTGAATGGCGGCGGAGACGTGGCCATGTTGGAGCTCACGGGACAGAACTTCACCCCGAATCTCAAGGTGTGGTTCGGCGACGTGGAGGCGGACACCATGTACAGGTACGAGGGTCGGCGAAGGACGATGCGGTGGATTTCTGGGGTCCAGCGCACCTTTTAGTGACCCAATTTCCAACCCATCTTGAACCCATTTCCAAACTCAAGCAATGCGATCTCTGACATCTGTTGGCAACGTGTCATTCGTTAATTTTTGAGGTTGGCTAAACCGTCAGGTGTGCTCACCAGGTGTGGCGAGAGCGTCCTGTGCGTGGTGCCGGACATCTCTGCCTTCAGGGAGGGCTGGCGCTGGGTGAGACAGCCGGTCCAGGTGCCCGTCACGTTGGTCCGCAACGACGGCATCATTTACGCCACCGCCCTCACCTTCACCTACACCCCCGAGCCGGGGCCCAGGCCGCACTGCAACGCCGCCGGCGCCATCCTCCGACCGCACAGCACTTCCTCGTCGTGACCGCCGTCTCGATGTCCGCCGGGGTTGCCCGGCCACGTGGCGGGGAGCAGCTGTGACTCTGGTGCGTCGCGAAGAGGGGGGGGGTGTCAACCGCGGTGGCGTCGCCATGGCGACGGCTCGCTCGTATGCGTACGATGGACGACTAAGAAGATGTGGGCACGTACTCCAAAGAGGCTCATGGACCTGTGAAGAATTGCACAGAAGCTCTTTATAAGACTGAACCTGTGAAATCATGAGGAGCGCTTGAGGCTGAGACGCAAGTCGAAACCAACTTGTGATCGCTCACGCTGTACTCTAGCGCCATCTGGTGGACTCTCGTGGTCACTCCACAGGAGCGGTCCAACGTCTTTGCCGCCCTTTTGGTGAATTTGCTGTCTAACTTTAAAAAGACGGTGATTTTCATTTAATAAGAGGGTTTTTTTTATACACACCTGGGTTTGGAAGTTACTTTCACTTTGTTTGATTACTAGCAAGGTCACATTTTTACTGAAGAAGCTTCACGGCTCAAAGCAAGGGAAAATTTTTCTAAGAGTTTAACATAGTTTTCGTGGACCAAGGAATATTATTGTATTATTTTATTCATATTGTATTTTATAAGCTTTTGCCGAGGTACATTTTTGACATTGTTTTGTATCATACTGCTTAGTAGGTTTCATCTTTAATACCAAATAGTTTGTCATATTCTTGACTTGTGTTTTGTGTGTCTGTTGGCGGAGGTCACGAAAGGGGGGCGCTTTCAGTTGGTCTCTGATTGCCTGCCGACGGTTTCTCCTCTCCTCGCTCTTTCTGCATACTTACCGTCGTGTTGTGATTTTTTTTGAGTAATTCTGTGTGCTGCACAGGACTGAATACGAATCAATCTTCAAGAATCAATCAGTCTTTGTATTTGAGGAGGCACTTTAGAAAGGACGTTGCTCATGTCTGCCCTGCAGTTATTGGATTGGCTGCTTTGGCTTTCCAAGGCCACCGATCATCGTCGTTGTTGTTGTTGTTGTCCCTCTCTTCATCAAGGATGGCAACGTTGTCCAACCATGTCTGTACTGTTGTCTAATCAACATGCTGTTTGTAATGCCCTGCACTTAAATTCAAATCTAAACATAATCAGACTCGTTGGTGCCACTTTTCTCTCCCTTTCGCAGCGAAACCTTCAGAATGCGTCCGATCACTCGCGTGTCGTCTGTGAAAGGTCGCATTCACGGAGGCTCTGGCGCTCCTCACTCGTTCTGGTACATATAACGGTCATCTATAATGACCCGACGTAAAGAAGAGTAGGTGAAAGTCAGAGGTAAGAGAGATTTTTTTTCTGTTGTCACCTTTCCGTGGAGGTTTGTGACTATTTGGTCGTTTCACCTCCACTAAATTCATCACTGTTTCTATGATTAAACCAGCGACTTCACTGCATCTTATGTTTTGTGGATGTCAAAAGTTCACACATCGTAGTGTTTTGAACAAAAGCTTTGTAATTTAGTGTTTTGTAACCTAAATGGACTGCGAATGATTGCAAGGACACGAATGGAGTACGTTTGCTTTTAGTTGCAAGTTTTCATGGGTAGGTGTTCGAAACAGTTTGTTTTATTCGTATTATATTTTATTTACGATCGCGCCCGTCTCGTCTCAGTCTCCTAATCTCGAATCCCGTCGCGTAAAATGCTCGTTGACTGCATCCTGCTCAGACCTCGCTGGCCCCTCGCCACTTGGGCATGCTCCACAGGGCAGAGGTCAAACCCGCCTGGCTATTTTTAAGCCAGGAGCCGGATAGCTGGAATGAAACTGGACACTTTGTTACTGTTGAAGTCGGTGCGCTGCGGTGTGGGGTCCGCGCGTTTCCCCTCGCTCACTTCGAGTCTAAATCCTCCCTCTTTTTTTTCCCTCAACCAAATAATCCTCAGTGTGTGTCGGTGTTGTTTGTTAAAGAACTGGCGAGCGACATATAGGCGTCGCAGTACAGCCGAAGAACAGGTGTGAAAACATTTTCGAAGCCTTCTCATGTAGCATGAAGAACTGTGAACAAGCATACAGCTGTTGGACCCAGACAGTCAGCGCAATCCCACCCAGGACATACTATTCCTGGCATAATCGTTCCCAACTCAAACAATGCTTCCCAACGGAGAGATTTCAAGAGCTTTGATTGAAGCTCTACGGAAACCGGCATCGTTCAGATCCTGAAAGAAGTTTGGGTGGCGAGTCATTCGGCAACGTCACTGGAGCTCACGCTTGCTGTGGAAGTGGCAATTTCAGAAGAAAGAAACCTACTGGCTAAAATCAGTTCCTGATGGACAAAATTGGAAATTCTGACATTCTTGTGTCTGGGGAATTAGGTTTGGAAACATAAGACGGAGGCCCTGCTGCTGCTGCTGGAGAGAGAGGAGGAAGAGGGAGGGGGCAAACTGGAGGCGTCAGCTCCGTGGAAGGAACGTTACATCTCTGTTGGGAAAAGGGTGACTGAAGAGGGAACACAGGAACTGGTCGTCCCACCGGCGCGAGAGCAGTTTGCACACATAAAACCCAAAGAGGCTCCCGGAGGAAGACGAGCACCAGAGGTCACTACGGCCTGGGATACATTCAAAAAGAAAGTGCTTCTACAGGCTTCGGCAAATCTTCAAAGTCCTGATTTTTCCTGGGATTCTTTTTGCGCACATGGATCTTACTTAGGAACACTTACTCGGCAATCTGAAGGCACCTGGCACGGATTGAAGGCTGAAGAATGTGTCATTTTACGGGAATACCATCCAACAGTTGTTGAGCGGTGTGACGCGCAGCCTCCTTCTATCTGGATAAATCCCCAAATTTGCCGTCGGAAGCGCGTTTGAACGGTGTTTTTTTTCTGGAAATGTCGGAAGCTCTCCTATAAGTTTAAATCACGCTTGCACCTCTTACCTAATTTCTCAAGTGAACATCAGTATCACATCTCTCCCGTGCTTGCACCACTAATAGCAACACAGATCGCTTGACACTTTTCACCGACTGGCATTAGTGACTCCTCGACGCCAGAGTGGTTCTATGGGCTCCTTGGTCCTCCTTCGTCTCTTTTAAAGCCTTTTTTTTAAATTCCCATCCCCGTTCTGGACTGCAGTATCATCGACGAGCTGAAATGCTTCCTTTATCCCCGCTGCTCCTCTTTATCCCCGCGGCGCTGTTTTTGGCTGCCCAAGGGGCCGGGGACCTTCAGGGATTCATGTTGCCCGGCGGGAGCGCCGCATTCGACCCTGGAGGTATGTAGACGACTGAACGATGCCAACAGCCGTCCAAACGGAAAACTCAATTAGACGGAGAATCAGAGTCGTCTGAGTTTTTTTTTTTTGCGTTGCGTTTAGAACTGGTCGCCATCTGTCACCGACATAACGGTCTTGTTTTGCTCCCTGGATGTATTTTGGTGCGTCTGCTCCCCGAATAGACTCGGTCGATCTTTACGTCGAAGCCCCTTCTTACCTTCATCGGGATTCGAATCCCGGTCCAGATGGTCCAACGGTTAAAGAAGCAACCCAGCTAAAATGCTGATGCTTTATTTCTCAAAATGCTTTGGTTTGTTTTAACTCATTCATCCCAAAAACTATAAAATCGGAAGTTAAAACTTGGAAGATCATCAAATGAATCTTGCATTTGTTTAAAAAAGCAATTGATAGGATTAGACATGTTTGTGTTGCATTCTGGGTGCAGAAGAGAGTCTGCAGTGGCTTCCTTTGTCTTATTCGAAGGAGCCCAGCGGCTCCCACCCACCTGTGGATAAAGTTAAACTTAGGTCATAAACAAGGGTCCTCCAGGGACAACAATAAGTCAAGTAAACACACGGTTCTCCACCAACGTTGATCCGTTCGCTGGAGGTTTTGGCTTTGCCTGCCATTACCTCTCTATCATGACCTCAGCGCCTAACTTTAGCTCGTTATTATTAGTTATAACTACCCAGTCACGCAAGCCAGATCTTCAACCTTGATTCATAAAAACAAATAGCTTCCATTATGAGGTCTTAACATAGGTGGATGCGGACTTATGTCCTCACAACTTTGGCAAGAGCCCCCGTTGCGTACAAACACACGCTCCTCTGAAGGCTTTGCTCGCCAACACACTGACCCCTTTAGTTGTTGATGAAACTTGCATTTCTCCAGAGTGACGTGACCACTCAGCTGGACGGGATATTAGGTGTCAGTGGTGCATGCAAACTAAAGGGTCAGTGTGTTTGCTCTGGACCTTTTATAAGCATCTCCAGGCTCCTGGATGGACAAGTTCAATCCCTCTCACCTGGAGAACAACTGCAAAAAATCCAGACAAATCGCTGAAAACCAATCAAATACATTCAGTAGAGAAGTTTGCGCTTTATATGTTCAGCTTTTTCCAACTGAGTGAGCTGTTAAACTGCATGATTGAGTCACCAGAGCTTTTTACACCAACATCTTTCAGTTTTCTTTACGTATTTCAGATGATTCACCACGTACAATCACCGACATGAACATTTGGATAAAATGTTCGGACATTAGGGCTGAAAGTTTCAAGGAAAGGTCACTTTTTTCCAAGCAGCTTGTAAAGCTGGCTAATAGCAGGTTTAACTGCAGGACCTTTGACCCCTGGAGCGCCCAAACTGAACAGTCACAAAGACGTATCGAGGGCTCTGACTCAGTGGAGTGACAGACGACGGAGAGCCGTGCGTCAGGTTCTCATCCATTCGGCTTCCTGTCCGAAACTCCTGCCAGGAACGCGCTGTCCAATTTAAAACCTGCTTATTACGGCCGCTCGGCTTGGGATGACTCACCTGGGATCTCAGAGCAGCTTCAACAAGGACGTTCCGTGTTGTTCAACTGGGAATAGCGTGCTGGGAAGTGTCTCTCGCTGTAATCTGTGGGACCAGTCAACTTCACGTTTGACATTTTGTTTGATGACCATAAAGAGGAACTAAAACCACCCATACTTCTTATAAAGAGACCTTTACCTTCTTTATTATTTAAGAAACTTTTGTGAGCTGACTGAACTCAACAAAAAAAGTCTTGAAATGGTGTCAAAATGTGAAATAATTGAAATGACTGATTCCAGCTAAAGTTTGATCCAATCCAATTCAGATGAGATTGAACTGACTTAGGAAGAGGTTTTAATTCTGGCCTTTCATGTGTTGGTTTTTTTCACTTGATATTCTGGCCTCGTCTCATAAAAACCACAGTGGTACAAGAAGGAGCCTGGCAGTCGAGCGCGGATGTTTCCGCGGACCAGTGACACCACTTGACCTAACCCACGCACTCCTGGGATACTGTGATTAAGATATCTGCAGACTCCGAATTGACTGCTACTGTTTGCGGAACATTGGAAAAAATGAAGAATTCATTTAATCCTCAGAAGGAAAATGAAAATGTCTTTCCAGAGAAATGTGAATTAAAGCAAAATATACCGCAAAACAAGAACGCAAGGACACACCTTTTTCTGCCCTTTCTCTGTGGACAATTTCAAAACAGTCAAAACAAAAAAGTGCACGTGAAATCTACTTGTGTTCATTCGTATTGGAGCAACCAGAAATTGCGACTCGGTTGCTGAATGAGCTGTTGAGCTCGACGACTTTGGAAAGAACCGCTGTCGGTCAAAAGTCAGCTTCACTCGTTGCGATATTCTTCGATCGATGTTGACCATCGCTTGCATCTCCCTCCATTCAGATCCCTGCATGGTGGTGTCCCCACCATGCATCAGCGACGCCGATCGCTACAGCCTGGAGGCCCTGCGCAGCATCCATCAGATGATGGACGACGACCAAGACGGCGGGATCGAGGTGGAGGAGAGCGTGGAGGTACACGGGTGACTCCTCCCCACACTTTTAGGGTCTTTCTTTTCCGTCGTCCCCCCCCACGTCTCTGTATTTTCTTTCAAGCCAGAGTTGGACGGGGTGAAGCGGCGCAACAACAGGTGTCCTGGCTTGTGCTCCAGTCGAATGCTCCTTCAAGGATAGCAACAGTATAACTTTGCTTTTGGCTCTGTGACAAAATGGGTTTGCACTAATAGAATACTGAAACTCCGGTGACCTTCAAAGTCCTACTGAGGAATATATCCCCTCTTGATGTTTCCTTGACTTCACTTTCTATCCTGCTGCTGCAACAAAAATAGAGCGGCTTCAAAAAACTTTAAAAGGGATGCAGCCTTCAGCGGGAGCGCCAGATTAAATTCTTTAACCACAGAGTTTAATCCAGTTCCTCAAACTGACGAACTTTCAAATGTATATTTCAAACTTCAAAGAGTTTCATTTTCAAGCGCAACCAGTTTTGAATGTTTTTTTTTTGCTGCAAAGTTTTCCTGCATAATGTTTCCTGAAAAAAATCCTCTAAGACATTTTCTAACAATTCATTTGATTACAGCAGCATCGTCATTCAACTTTTTGTTAGTTTTTTTCACATTTACAGCCAAATGTTTACTGTTTCACAGTTTTTTTGGGACATTTTCAGCTTTGTTTGATTGTGGGTGAAGTATAGTATAGTTAAGAATAAATCCATTTTTTTGTACATATCGAGGAAACTGACTGTGTAGTCTTGTGAGCCAAAATGTAAAACGCAAAAAAGTACATGTAAAAAAACATGACGACAAAATGTATCGATTGTCTTTTCAGATATTACCTGCTCATAGTTTGGAATTTCTTTCTTCTATGGTCCATCTTCAATAACCATAATTGCAGGTGTCATCTTGATGTAAAACAAACACTCTTTAATTTATTAATCCCTGCTTATATTCACTGAAAGATTCAAAGCAACACTGGTGAAATAGTGGCCACATCAAACCAACTTTTCTATTTCATCCGTCTTCACGAGCGGCCGTCTGTTGCCGCTTTATGTTCGGTATATACGGACAGCAGGTCGAGACTGTCCGAGGTGTTTCTCCGCAGACTCGACTGTGTCAGTTTGTTGGATTCGCTCGAGCCTTTCGGCGTAAATATTCAGCAGAGGCTTCGCAAACAGAGCCTGACGGTCTCCAGTTGTACGAGACGTTGGTAGTAAACTCAGTATTTCAGAATGTCTTTGCCTGCCAGAATGCTGTTCAGGGATACAGTATCCAGGGGCTCGGGTTGCCGTTGCCATGGGGATGTTTGGGGAGGGGTCTGGTCCCATCACAGTGTCAAAATTCCTTTCACCATCATATGAAGCACACACGCACGCACGCACACGCACGCTCTCTAAAAAGAGGCTTTCGAAACACTCTTAACTTCATCCAACGGTGTAATCTTAAACTTAAAACACCGTTCTCTGTTGTCACAGTTCATCATTGAAGACATGAAGCAGCAGCAGACCAACAAGCACAACAACCTGCACAGAGAAGACCAGCACATCACAATAGAGGAGCTGTGGAGGGGCTGGAAGTCGTCTGAAGGTGTGAAAGAGACCGTTGGGGCCACATTTCTTTTCCGCTCCAGAGGCAATTGAGTCTAATCTCCTTTTCCCCCCTTTTTTCAGTCCACAATTGGACTCAAGACGAGGTGCTGCGCTGGCTGAAGGAGTTTGTGGAGTTGCCGCAGTACGAGAGGAACTTTAAGGACTTCAAGGTCAACGGAAACACGCTGCCCAGGTCGGTGCGACCTCGCCATTTCTCGTGCGGCTCGCCGCCGCCGGATTTGTCGTGGCACGTTATCACAGGGGCTCGTCCCGTCCGCGGCGTCTGTTCGCAGGATCGCGGCTAATGAGCCGTCGTTCCTGAGCGGCCATCTGAGAGTTCAGGATCAGAGAGATAAACAGAAGCTCAACATCAAAGCGCTGGATGTGGTGCTCTTTGGACCACCTACACGTAGGAACAAATCCCTGTCCCCACACATCTGTTCTCTTCCTGATCCCATTCAGCCTGTTTACCTCTTTTTTTGCACATCCACTGGATTGATCTGTTGCTTTTTTTAAAAGAAAACCCACATGATTTCTTTGAGTATTCTCTGAAAAGCAGCACAAACGTCTCTTGACCTGTGTCTGTACTGCAATGCCTCCCAATTTACAACGTTTTCCACTGACTTCCTTTTCATCGCAGGCCCCCCGCATAATTACATGAAGGACCTGCTTCTCATTGTGTCCGTGGTGATGGGAGTGGGAGGCTGCTGGTTTGCCCAGGCGCAGAACAAAGCCAGCAAAGTCCACATCGCCAAGATGATAAAAGATTTGGACAGTTTGCAGAGGGCCGAACAGAGCCTCATCGACCTGCAAGAACAGTCCGTATTGAAGGGGGGGGGGGGGGGGGGGGGGGGGGGGGGGGGGGGGGGGGGGGGGGGGGGGGGGGGGGGGGG
>JASSRZ010000074.1:5783969-5797090 GCA_032164315.1 Malacoctenus gilli
ACCTGCAAAAACACTCCGTATTCAATCCCCCCCCCCCCCCCCCCGAATATTATACTTTGAGGCGACTGTACCTCGTGTGATTGAAAAACGAACCTTCGTATTTGCCCAGACTGGAACGGGCGCAGGAGGAGAAGCGCAACGTGGCGGAGGAGAAGCAGAACCTGGAGGAGAAAATGAGGGACGAGATTATGGGGGCGCAGGAGGAGGCTTACCGTCTGCACGAGCTGAGGCAGGGCGCCGTCAGCGAGCTCAGTCGCCTCCGATATGCAGAGGAGGAGCTGGAGCAGGTAGAGGCTTCGAGCGACCGGTCAAACTCTTCAAAAAGAGAGACGAACCTGCAACTTTTATTTTGAAAAGACTAGAACACCTAAAGAGGAGAGTTTCCTTTTGAAATGTGAGGATTTCCCCACACTTTCTCAGGTCCGCGGGGCCTTGAAGCAGGCTGAGAAGGACATGCAGGCCAGTTGGAGTGCCTCCGAAGACCTTCAGCAGTGGCTGCAGCTCACGCACGAGGTGGAGGTTCAGTACTACAACGTCAAAAAGCAGAGTGCAGAGCGACAGCTTGTCACAGCGAAAGAAGAGGTAGAGAGCGAATACGGTTAGGTTAATAGTGGGGGAAAAAGAGGAGACGGTTCGTCACCTCTTCCATCAGCTGACTGGCACTCGCGCTTCCTTTTCAGGCCGAGAGGATCAAGAAAAAGCGCAGCTCGGTTCTGGGGACGCTTCACGTCGCACACAGCTCCTCTCTGGACCAGGTGGACCAGAAGATACTGGAGGCAAAGTGGGTCATCCCGCACGTGCGTGTGACTGACCTTTAAGGTGTTTGTCCAGCTGTGACACTCTGTCGCGCGGGTATTTGTGTCCCGTCAAAGGAACGCGCTGTCGGAGGTCACGGCCTGCCTGCGAGAACGGCTCAACCGCTGGCAGAACATCGAGCTCCTCTGTGGGTTCCCCATCATCCGGAACCCCGGCCTCTCCAACCTCTCGGCTCAGCTCTACTCGGACTCGATGTCTCTGGGACTCCCACGGGTGCCCCAGCAGTCTTGGTCGTGTCACAGCTCCATCCAGGGATCGATAGAAGACCTGCTGGAGGAGTCTCCTGCTCCAATCTTACCACAGATTCCAGGTACACAAAAAAAGGCTGCGAATACTTTCATTAAATAATTAAACTTTTGCTGTTTTTGCTCTCTTGGTTATTTAATCTTTCGCCATCGTCTTTCCGCAGTCTCGGTCCCACCACTTAAGCGCTCTCCCCGAACGCGAGGGTCCACCATCTGTCGATCCCGTCGCGCAGGTGTCATCGCTCAGCCGCCAGCTGCCATGATCTCCTCCGATCCGGACCTCCTCGTTCCCATGCGAGCGCCGTTCCCAGGCTACGAGGAGCAAGAGGCGCTCTTCCTCAAGACGCTCAAAAAACAGTACGTTTCCTTGGACGGCCATTTGGAGATTTCGCGCTCTTCGTGCGTTCGTGTGACCCTGACTCTCTTTCTGGTGCCTGTTTTTGCCTCCTAATCAGGGATTCCCAAGAGATGTTCTCAGACTCTGAATACGTAACGACTCAGCCTCTCAGCAAAACCTTTGCAAGTTCCACGTCTGACTGCGCCTCTCGAAAGCTCTACCTTGATGAAACGGAGCTGCTGGCAGATTGTTCCGTGCCAAAGTCTTTGAGTAAAGACGCCGAGCCCGTTGTCGAGTCCCCAATTCGCAAAGTTTCTGTGGGAGAGCTTGAAGCTTCTGCGGATTTCGCCTGCAGGAAGATGGCAAAAGACAAAGCCTTTGATTCCGCTTTGGAGACGTCCTCTTTGAGGATGCCTTCAGACGAGTGCATGATTGACGCAACGCCACGAAAGATCTCTCGAGACAGGTGTGACTTTCCCGTGGATGTCGTGCTCAGAAAAGCGATCTCGAATGAACTCGACGCCGACTTCTCGCCCAGGAAAGCAGAAAAAGACACGATGGGTGATCTGATGGAGATTCAGTCCAGGAATCTCTACCGAGACCGAAGCGATTTGCCACTGGATGTGAGGAAGATCCTCTGGAATGAATTAGAGTCACAGACGGACGCAGCATCCAGGAAGATATCCAGGGACATGTTGGGGGCGTCGGTGGACAGCGCCGCTCGAAAGATGACAAGAGAGGACACGGAGCATCCTTTCGAACCCCGGAGGATCACAAGGGACTCCATGGGAATGTCCCAAGACACAGGTTCGAGGAAGCTTCCGCGGAACAAAGGCGAAGGCCAGCTTGAAGCTTCCATGAGGGTTTTCGCCAAAGAAGCAACGGCCGAGACCGCCAGAACGCCACCGCGGAGGATATCGAGAGATGAGCTGGAGTACTGCGCCGATGCTGCCGCCATCAGGATGCTGCCCAAAGAGAAACTGGAAGCACTCCTGGATACCTGCTCCTTAACGGAGATGCACGAGTTTTGCTCAGATCCACCAGCCGGTCGGAAGCTATTGAGAAACGACCCCGAGCTTTCCGGCGGTTCTCTCAGAAGGCGAATCCCTCGGGCGCTCAGAGATGACATTGACGCTTCCTTGGACACGCCGACCGGGAAAATCTCCTGGGACAGACTCGATGATCCGATGGACCTACATAAGCAGGTATTGCTGAGAGAGGAGTTGGGAGCGTTCGAGTCGAGTTCGTATCCCGGGCGCATCGGGCAGCCAGACCTGATGCTGACCGCCGAGGTGCCGTGGAAGTCCTCGTCGGACCTCTACGGCGTCGGCCCTTTGAGCCAGCTGGTGTATGACGGGATCCTGGAGAAGTCGTGCAGCCCCGCCACCTCCAGCGCAGTCGGCCTCTCCACCTCCACGCCAAACCTTCCCCAAGGCAGGCTGCAAACAGAGACGGAACCGCCGCCGCCGCCACCGCCGCCGCGACCGTCCAGGGTCACCTCGCAGCCGGTTGTTCCAGCCTCTGACAATGGAGAGGAAAAGAACAAGGAGAAAGAGAAGAGCAAGAAATCCATGAAGCTTAAGAACCTTTTCAAAAAGAAAAACGAGTCAAATCAAGAAAAGGTCCATGGTGGTCTGCAGAAACTCTGACAATCAGCCGTCAGCGGCTCGTTCACGAGAATTGCTTTTAGCCAGAATGTGGTGTGTTCAAAACTGCTGGATAACAGCTGGGAGTGAAAATGTGCCGGGTTTTGTGGAGTCTCGAAGAATAGAAGACAAAATCCACGTTGTCTCCGTGTAGTTTTAGCACTGGTAGAAGTTGTAGCAACGACACGTTATGTTTTATATTTTCAAGTTGATTTGAATTTGTTACAAAGTCTTATAGACGCATGGTTTTTACCATGTATTCTTTCTTATGGAGATCTTTTTTTATTGCTTCGTCTGTGGCTAAATATTGAATGGTGTTTATTAGATGCTGCTCCTCCTCTGTGAAACGGAGACCACGCTTAAGCGCAGTTTACCAAAGTTCAAACCTTGAAGACATTTACTGCGGTGGGACGAGACGACGGTTTGACCCGTGAAACCGGTCCGACTTTTCTTTCAATGTTGTTCGATGCAGCTGCGTGTTTCGTACAGCGTGAATTTCGGAGCGCTGAAACCTTGTACTCGACAAGAAGCATTTCAGTTTTGCGGACATAAATCGGTAAGAATTTGCTTTACTCTGCGTGTCCTCACGGAGATAAACGTGTCGTGGGACGATGAATATCGATGTCCAAGCACTCAACTTTGACCTCGTTCGTGTCATTTGGAATCAATTTGGGAACTGGAAGAAAGTCTTTGAGTCCCTGCAACAGCTTCAACACATTGAGCATCGAAGAACTTCTTACGGCGAGGAAAATGTTTTGTTTAGTTTGTTTTCTTTGTATTTTAAAGCCCTTTGTCGAAAGAGGAGCCGTTGTAGCCGGAATATTCAGAGTGGGTGCTTTCAAAATGTGCAGTCTTATTACAGTAATCAATAACCGTAATGCTATTCAGTTATCATTCAATTAAGTCTCTCTTGAGGTTCATCAGCACAATGTTATTAAATCACTTGAGGCAAAAAAGCAACAGAAGCCTTGTGCTATTGCTTGAGGTACTGTTGATGAATGCACTAACAAAAGGGAGGAGAAAGTCAACTTGTTTGTGCTGCGGAATATACAAACCATAATTGGTCTTTATTGATTAGCCAATTGCTCAGGAACATTTTACTTGCTGAATTAGCAAGTGTAGAAGTATTAAAGCTTCATTTGTTGTTTTGTTGATCACCTGAATAGAAAATGTAATTTTCTTTTATTGTTTCCAGGTGAGAAGTCTGTTTCTTTCTTAACTTCTTCAGTCTTCAATTGGATTTGATTTTCTCAATTCTCTCTATCTCCTTTTCTGCATTTAAGTTCTTTGTTGTTGTTTTTTTGACGATCAACATGATTGTATAAAAAATTGAATATTAGCGAACGTTTCCCTTGTCTGAGAGAACGACGACTGGGAGACTGTATTGTGAATCGATGACAGACGTAATAAAGTTTTGATGATTACTAAATACTGAATATGGCACCAACACCAACACAACTGGCTCAAATGAACACCTGAAACTGATCTACCAACAACTGGAGCAGAAAGATGAAACGGTGGTGGCGTCGGTCAGTCTTTCTTCACACCTATACATTTTAAAAGTGTTTTGTCATTTAATGCTGACGCTTCGATCATCTTGGTCTTTCTTCTTTTTTCATGTGTCTTGGCGACGATCCATCCCTGAGTTTCTTGCAACATTTGAATCTCCAAAGGTTGCTGCGTTCTCAACGTGACTCAAACCCGACAGGTGAGGAAAAAAAACCCACTCGAATTCAGACAGAAAACCGCCTGCTGGAATGAAAAGAGGCCAGAAATTACATGAGATAGCTTTGTCGTCTTTCCTCTGCAGAGAGACGTAAGAGCCATTCAACAGCTCAACAGCCTGACAGTGTGAGACTAAATAAGAGGCGATGTAATGAAAAAGGCCTCAAAGCTCCAAGGTTGTGGGAGCGACATGAGTCACTCACTGGTGAAGACCTCATGATATCACCGTTGCGCCAATAAACTCCTTTATTGTCTCGCCGCTTCTGAAGTACACTCGTACAAAACAGATGCGTCATTGAGGCGACAGACTCAGCGCGACAGATACAGTAATTTCTTTGCACTGGCCGACTAATTCCTGATTGTTGAGGTGAAGAATGCGCCACAAAAAAGGGCCCGTCTGTTTGTGATCTGATGGAATCTCTTATCACTGTAAAGTTGTTGCCCTCACAATAAACAGGTGACCAATATGGCCTGTGGCCTTCTTGCTTTGATTACTCACTACTGCCACTAGAGGACAGGAGTGTTTTCGCTTTGACCATTTTCCGCTGTGTTTTCTGAAAAGCTTTTGAAATTTCCCTTTAGTTTCTTTCAGACACTGATATGTAGTTATGTTATGTTATCTTTTCATACTTTCATATGATAAGACCCACAGCTTTATTTACTTAAAGAAAACAACACTGGCTGGCTACATGTTGCACTATCGTAACCAGAATAGGTTGGGTCAGACGTCTGGGAGACATTTATAGATTTTGTTTTTTAAATCCCTTGACAGCTTGACATGCTCTTTCGGACCAGGATCAGACATCACATGCAAATATTCTCATTGTGAAACACAGTCAAAGTTTTGTTGCTAGAAACAATTAGATTTACTTTAGTTTTTAATGTAATAATTTGAGAAATCTGAAATCGGAAGGCACTTTTCACGCCTAGGATTTGCGCAACTACGACACAGCGCTGCTTGGTATTCAGCAACCTAGCAGGAAACCAGAGAAGAGATTCTTACACACACACAGAGAGAGAGAGAGAGAGAGAGAGAGAGAGAGAGAGAGAGAGAGAGAGAGAGAGAGAGAGAGAGAGAGAGAGAGACAGAGAGACAGAGAGACAGAGAGACAGAGAGACAGAGAGACAGAGAGAGAGAGAGGAATTATTCATCGTCAGGGGCGCTCATACATACTGCAGCTGCAGGCATGTAGCCTGCTGCTGCTCCCGTAAGGGGTTAGGAGGAAGTCAACTACAGCTTGAACGTGGTGTGTGAAAGCACAGATCGAGGAGATGAGCAGAGAGACTAAACACAGAACAGGCTCATAATAGCTGCAATTTCAATGTACAGAGTGAAGCTTCATGGAATCTTTAATGGACCATGGCGACAAGTTACAAAATGCTGCTTTTGTGCAACTGTGTGCATGCATAAACATGAGAAGTGTCTGAACTCCACTTACTCACACCAGCTGCATACATACATACATTTGCTGGCAGATACCAGCGCAGCAGCAGCTATAGCAACATTCACAAGAAACTAACCTCAGACATCACTGTTCATAACTGGATTTGTGTCGAGTGATATTTGGAAAAAAAATATTTAGCTTAACATTGTGTAGTCAGTCCCACATAAATGTGACACACCTGTTCCATCAACAGGAAGTGGGAACTGGGTTCATTCTTCCAGGATGGCGTGAAAAAAGCTGAAGAGTGTATTCTGATTGTTGGTGCATATGTTCACTGGGACAATCCCAGCATGAGTTCTGACACTTATTGAATGTTGCTCCTGTGTGGTGCCCTTTCCAGAAGGCTGGGGAAAAAAAGTGTAAGTGCGTGCGTGCGTGCGTGCGTGCGTGCGTGCGTGCGTGCGTGCGTGCGTGCGTGCGTGCGTGCGTGCGTGCGTGCGTGAGTGTTTGTGTGCTCGAGGAAGAGCCTGTGTGGTTCGGTGCAGTGGGAAACAGTTGCCTGCTGATCGCAACAACAGTGATTTATGACAGAGAGAGAGAGCGAGCGAGCGAGCGAATGGGACAGAGGAAGAGAGTGGGTGGGTGTGTTAGTGGCGGGGGGGGGGGGGGTCATTGAGTCAGATAGACAAACCTACATTTGGTATGAGTGTGTGGGTGTACATGTGTTTAAACACAGTACAATTGCAGGCAATGATAGCGTGGGTTGACTTGTTATGTGATTGTTGCTTTCTGAGTTAAATGCACTACAGAAAGAAGAAAACAATCCACCTCACAAGGTGAAAGTGCATCATTGGCTTCTGTTCCAAAACTTTATATATTACCAATATGTTTTCATCAAAAACAAATAAACAAACAAAAAAACAGTTGAATGATTTAAATGTGGTGAAGTTTGTGGCATTGAGAATGAGATGAGCCGGCCTGAGCGAGATTCTTCTGTTTGCAGAGAATCCCAAAAGAAAAGGATCCTCCTGGAACACTCTTCCAGAGACACAAGGACTGTCCTTGAACTGTCTTTGAACACCACTTTGACATTTGGCTTCCTGCTGTTGCCACAAGGTGTTGGAGCTCACTGACACCACAGTCCAGTGGAGTCTTTTGGCACATTATTTAGTTCCTCCAGGTGAAATCAAGAAACACTGAGAATGGAGGCAATGTGCCTCACAATTCACACACACAGTCACACTTGTTGGGTGAGGAATTCTTGTTTGGATTTTAAATCTGCAGAATTAATAAACTAATAAATTAATAAACTGCAATTAAATCATCAATTTCAAACACTTCATAAAATTAATGCCCAAAAATACCATCACCTTAATAAAACTACCTATATGAATAAAGTCACGGTTTAACAGTATTTAAGTATGCATTGTATTAACCTTTTTTGAGGACCAACTAATGAGAGGCTCGTCTTTGTTTTCTTTTTGTGTTTGCTGCTTGAAACCAAAGTGTATCTATAATGCAATCTGAGACTTAATGTTAAAATAAAGAAAAAAATATTTTTTAGAAATAAAGAGACAGTAAATATAACCAGAGTCGTGTAAAGTGTGCATACTTGACCTTAAGTCATCACACAGTCTAAGGGAAACTATTTAAAGTGTGCAAAAGGAGTTACAGAATATACATAAGACAGTGTTTACTGAGAAAGGAAAAAATAACACACTGTACATTTGTAACAAAAAAAATCAAACTGCACGAACAGCTGAAAATATCAAGATAAGAATTAGCTCTCAACATTGCCAAAAGTCAAAGGACACCTGACATGCTCGCTAAATGTGAAACACAGCAGTGGAGAGACTGAGGCTACAATGATGTTGTCAAACTGACATTACAATGCTGCAACATCACCCAGTCATTGATTTTTCTGTACTGTGGGAATTCCACAACAACATTGGAATAAAGTGCTGCTGATCTATACCTGGGTTTGATACACAAGGAAGCCCTGATATGGTCATAAACTCTTCTGAAGAGAGAAGACACCCAGTAAATATCAGTCACTTTACTCACAATAAGTAACACAGAGATTTCACGACACTTACCAACATACATCCATGCAGTCATCTTTTTGTAAAAAGGCCAACAAAATATAATTCTTTCAGTTTTGATACTGCTGTAGCTCCAAATGAAACATCTGGGTCAATCACACCATCAAGTTTTTCGGTGTTTTCCAATGAGTCATTACTTAGAAAATCATCAGGTGGCTCATTCAGTAAATTTGCATTTAGTGTCCTAGAAATACAAACTGCATTCACAGTGAGCCTCACACTCACTACACACATCCTACCTTCTTGTGTAAAAAGAAAAAAAACACCACATGAAATAAAACAAGCAACAACTTGTGTAAGCTGCAAGATAATCCCATGCAAGATATAAGTGTATATACATCAATTCTTCAGTGGTTACTGCAAGTTGAAATACAGCAGGTTCACCTGTCGTAAACTGGCACCATGTGAGTGCACTTTAAGATTTAGACAAGAGTGTTTCATATTGAACCAGCTTAAAGCTGTAATAGAATGACAACTTCTTGTATGTCCTTTTGGTTCATTTTGAAGTAACGACCTGGTTAGGCCCACTTAAGGCACGGATCTTGCTTCACACTTGAACTGTCAGCCTTGGAGACTATCTCTAAGATCTTTTATGCAGTTTGTTAAAAAGGACCAGTGAAAAAACAAAAACAACAACAACAAAAAAAATCTGTCTTTTTTTTGCTCAAAGCTCACAAATGGAACAGAAGACATTGTTTGGTCTCAGTGGTGTTGGGGGTCCAATTCTTCCATAATTCTTCTTCTGATACTAATGACATTGAAGCTAAATATATAAATTCAGTTTTTTTAAAACTAGAGGTTGTGATTGTTTCGTATTGTTGATTGGGTCACCAGAACAAGAGATAATGATTAATTAATAAATAAATAAAAAGCATTCATGGTTTCGTGAGTTTAGGCTGTACATGATATTCACGTCAGTCCAAAGGAAAAGACAGTTGACCGAAGTCGGATTCCTCCCTCATAACATGGAGTTTTTTTCCCGAGATTGTAAAACTCTGCCAGGGATTTACTTTATAAAACAGACTGTCAGCTATTATTTTTACTTCTGAAAGTTGTGAAGGATTTGTTTAGTTTCTTTTCAGCTAATCTTGCATTTTCTAAATAATGCTGACTGTGACCAAAAAAACAAAAAATTGATGTAGTTACAACAGCCAATTATTTTCTGCTACGTTCCAGTGGGTTAAGCGCCATTAAGCTGCAGACAGAGTCACATGACTTAACCTGTAAAAAACACATCAGGGTGTTGCTGCTCTGTTTATTCTTATTATGTTGTACAAACTGAAGGGCTGATGTCGTGAGATAGGAGAGTGAAGATCACCAAAAGATGATGTTTGTCCTATGGACCTCATCAGGCTTCCTACTCTGTGTCAGCTTCTCTTCCAGCGTTTCCATGACATAAACACAGTTTTCACGCAAATCTACCGCTAAACTGCCTCATCAACACACAAGGCAACTTTGCGTGCGTTTAAAGACTTCAAACAAAGCTGCATGGCAAAAAGCAACTCAACCAAAGCTGCGATTGTTTATGTGGCTGCCAATAGGTCACACTGAGACCACCTGGTGGTTCCGTTCACAATTTCCAATTGATTCAGGGTTTAACTTGACAGTCCATCTGACTGCTGGTCGTATGTCCCCAGACAACAAAAAGTGGAGTCATCTGGGATGATGGAGGGGTATGACGGCAGTGATTGTGGCTGTCTGATGAACAGTTTCTACCTCCTTCACCAACAGTTTACATGATGGGACCTCAAATAAGCAGAGAACTATGGATGAAGCACATACATGCTCCTGGCTGACAATGAGCCTGCGATACATGCATGTACCTTTAACTGACCCGTGGAAATTAAAATGGCACCAAATGGAGATAATCCCTTCAAAACCAGTGAGAGCCAACTCAAGTCAATTGGATCTGAGGCTTCCAATCCTGCTCATGCACAGGAGCCCCCCACAGATGTGGCAAGAGGGTGTTAACTCTCCATGTGTTCAGGATGACATCTGAGTAAGTGGGACCGACCGGTGCAGGCTGGGTGCAGGCTGGCTGATTGCAAGATGTCATGATTAAACCTCTGTGTGTGTGTGTGTGTGTGTGTGTGTGTGTGTGTGTGTGTGTGTTTGTTTAAGAGCAGCTGATTGATGTGTGAAGATGAAGAGATTACAGATCTTGTTATTATACTTTCCTTCTGTTCTCATTGCTCACAGCACACGCCTCAGGCACATAATATGCATGGCGTTTGCACACACACATGCACACACACGCGCGCGCACTCGGAAACTGGGGCAGTGGTCCAAGCTACAAATCAAAGTGATATGAAGGGGGAAAAAATCAAACCAAACCACCAAATCATTTTGCACAATCACACACAGAGCGTGTAGTTGATAGGGGTTGAACTTGCTCAAAAACTGTTTTCAAAGAAAACACTGGATGCAACATGGTTGCACATGCAAGTGTAGCACTTTTCTTCGACTACTCGTACAGAAATCCTGTGGCAGGATTGAAGCATTCATATTGATTGTTGCCTCCAGTTTGACTGTCCAGTGTGAAGGAGCCTGTCTGAAGAGAAACAGTGTGTATCTGTGCCCCCCAGGTGTTCTCAGATTGGAGGCTCTCATAAAGAAGCCTTAAGAGACCACAAATCTGGCAAAAACGCCACATCAGTTCAATAAGGGAACACTGTAAACCACAAAAGTACACACTGAAAGGTGATTAAAAGCAGAGACATAATGTGAACATATTGAATGTACTGGGATATCAGATCATGAGACAACCTTTATAGGTTTTCATACAGAGCGAAGTAATCAGGGTCTATATGGATCTTAGCAGGTTATTTATTTTGATAATGTCACAGCAACTGACAGCAAGTCCTATCATCTTCATGTGTGCATCCTCACTGAGATGACATCCAACAATGTTAGGATAAACTAACTGACAATGTTGTGACTCCATCTGTTAGCCACAACATGCTAACATTCGTTTGCAGCAAACAAAGCTGCACATCAGATCCAGATGAACTGCATAAGCGTTACTTTATCCTATTAAGCAGCTGCAATTTTGCAATGGCTCACTGTCGACAGTCTTTTTTTGCCAGGAAGTTAAAAGTCCAGACAACTGAGTGTTTGCCGTTGTTCTGCAGCTATGAGAAGAAAACAATGACGGTGCCACCATGCACGTGACTAATGTTCACATACAGTCACAGAAGAGACAGATAATCCTTTGGTTGTTGATACATTGTCTGTTGTCATATGCTAATAAGGCAAACACAACCACGTGATATGCGAGACCTCGATAAAGCAGCCATGTTTACAAAGGTGTGATACAAGGGTGAGGAACGTGAAGACCATTAAGCACCACTAAACTGCAAGATCACTAGATAGAGGATCAGCAAGAAGATGGGAATGAAATAAATCCACCTCAAATGCAGTTCTGTGCTTAAATCATTTTCCTATGCATTTGGAAGAGCTGGAAACAGGTCGGGTAGCTGCTCCATCACGTGTGCACCTTGCATCTGAGCACCGAGTAAACAGGAATGATACGTGGATGCCAAAGTAGCATGAAATGAGTTATTATGCAGGTGGCCAGTTTATCCAATTTTCTGTGCATGAAAACAAAAAGAAAGGACCTGGTTTCTCACGCATGCACACACACACCAAATGGCTTGAATGCTCCTTAGGATTCTGATGATATTTCCTGATGCACCTCCTTCTCACACTAAATAAGTCCCTGGGCTTCTCTGTGCCTGCCTCAGTGATCCCGCAGTAAGAAAGGGAACCAGTTTATCAAAACAGCGTTTTTATGCATTTCCAAAACGGCTGAAAAGAAGTGACTCAACATGAGAACACTGTACTATTATTTTTATTGTATTTAATAACAGATAACTGACTCTGCGACTTTTGGCCCTGTATGATGAGCTAAATCATGATATCAGCAACAACAGGAGTGACCTTTCGACGCCTTTGAATGTGTCTTGGAGCTCCTGAAAACAGTGCTCTTTCCTTTTCCCTGCAGCTGCCTGATCTTATTTCCCTCGCTCTGACTGCCTTCCTTGTGTAATCAGGAGAAAACAGAGGAATGGGCAGAGATGGAAAGAGAGGGGGCGAAAACAGAGAAAAGTAATTAAAACGAAGTGCCGGAGAAAGAGGAGTGTGCTGGCTGGTGACCGATAGATGCAGCTGCATTGAACCAAAGGCTGCAATGGGATTAACAATGTGGTCTAATGCTCACAGGATGCTGGGAAATGGCTCTGTGTCCTGTGTATCCATGCCCAAGTGAATGTGTGTCTGTGGGATCTATACAAGAGTGTGTGGATGGAAAGCTTCAGTTATGTTAAAATGGGACGACAATTAGGCTGATTGGAAGCTCCTGATTGCACAATCTAAAAGTAATCCACAGCTGACTGAGGGGGCTGGCCGGTGCAGTGGTCTCAGCCCCTCTTTATGGGAGCAGACATTGGCAGCATGACAGTCAAACACTGTTTTGTAGATACCGTTTTTGTAAACCACCTGATTCCCATAGGAAGATTTCGTCGAGATCCAAAAACATGAAACAATTAAACATGACATAAGAAAAATAAACAACATTTTATGTTGTTGTAGATTCAATGTAGAGAAACTCTAAAGACATTGAGCCAGGAATATCAGTCACTGAAGGATTTTAGTTAGCAACAATATATTATTACTATGCTTCTGTTTTTGTTTGCTAGAATTAGAATAAAAGTTCAGCATAGGTTAGTTAGTGTGAGTGCTATTCGCGAGAAACAGGATGTGGCAGATGTTCTGTGTTTCTTCAGCTGGCTTTAGGGTGGGGGTCTGGAGCCCCCCTGCAACTGTAACTCTATTGATTAGTGTCTCTTCACATTCCTTAGTTCTCT
>JASSRZ010000074.1:5823781-5835596 GCA_032164315.1 Malacoctenus gilli
CGTGCCATCCAGGCCCCAAACTCGGCCCAGTACGTTTCCAAGTGTCACCGGGCGTCCTCTGCACATGCACAAAGACAGAGTTGGACATGTGTCGCGTCAGCGCTTTTATTTACCCAAGTTCGGAGACGGAACTTGCTGGACCTATCTGCTGGTAACTGGTCATCCAGGTCATCATTACTGACTTGATTATGTTCAGCCAAAAACTACTTGAGTACTCTAATTTAATGCACCAGACAATTTTGTTACCAAGGTCTGCACGTCAAAAAAAAAAAAAATCCATATCTTTACTCTTTGTAACTGGGGAAAAAAAAAGTCTGACCTTAATGGTAATTTAGAGACGGAGATTTTAAAAGACCAATTTTGTTGCTTTTGCTCAGAGTGGAAACAGAATGATGCTCGTACTCGTTGCACCTGAGGTTTTTCTGCGACTCGATGAGTCCTGCTGCATTTTGTGAGCGTAGTTCGACAAATATGTTCCAGGTTTCCACTCGAAACATCCCCGTCTCATTTGTGGTCATCAGTTTGTTCCCACATACTTGCATGCTGGTCGGTCGGTCGGCTTGTCTGTCTCCATAATGGTACGTCCCATTCTTCATGCCTAAAAACAGGCAAGGACCCCCTTCTATGCTTATTGTTCACTGTCTGTGACTGCAGTGGTCCCAGTAGAGGTCCTGGGACTTCTTCAAGGGGCCCCAATGCAGTGGAAAATCGTTCTCTGCATTTATTTTGAAGGGACTTTTCAGTTCCTAGTTGGCTTCGCTGTGATGTTTTGGTAAACGGAAGATTAAGGAGGGGCTCTGCAGCCTTTCTAAAGTGGCAATTTGCGGGATCCCAGTGGGAGAAAGATTGGAAGTTAGAGTGTTAATGCCAACTAATTTCACTCTTTCTTACCCCTGCATAATAAGACGGTGCTTCAGAATGAGGCAACATTAGGATTTTGAGCAAACCTCAATTGAGGTATATTTTTCATTTAATTCTTTGATTGGCATTTTATTTTGACACAGGACCAGTTAAAATGTGTAAATTTAAATATTTGGCTGCTCCACAAATTCAATTAATATCCCATAATTGTAATTTAGGCACTCAATTAGGGTTTTGCGACCTGCAAGTCGCATATCTTGGAGAGCAACTGCAAGAGGCGAGGAATCATAAGTCATTGCTATGTCTGACAACTTTAATAAATAAACCCCCCCTAGAATTAAATGTATAACAGTGTCCTGCACGACTCCAGGGGGAGAGATAAAAAAAAAATGGAGGGGGGGGGGGGCAAAATCCACTTCTCTCACCATGACATCCCATCAAGGTCAATTTGTAACGCTTTCTCATCTCGCCTCGAGTCCACTGCGAGCCTCATCTCGTGAATACACATTTAAACAACGGGGAATCAGTCTGTCAGCGAGACACATTCAGCGTTCATGGCCCGCCCACTCGGCGGTCCGGAGAAGAGGACAGAGTGGCTCTGTGGCGCCGACGTCACCGTGGCGCTGCGACCGCATGAGACAAATTGCCCCAAATCACTCTCCGGGTGACTCCTACTTAGCTCCTTTCACGCAGAGCCAATTTTGTACCAACACATACGCACGTTCAGACAACCAAATGCACAGACCGATGGAGTTACAATGTCCACACACGCGCGCACACACACACACACATTCAAAGACTCGCTCAGTCATACAGCTTACTCTTGTAGCATGCCAAAACTGGGGTCACAGCCACTCGTGGTGAATGAGTGCCAAACAGACTTGAGCAGATGAAGAGATGAGGGGAGTCCAAACACACTCTCTCTCTCTCTCTCTCTCTCTCTCTCTCTCTCTCTCTCTCTCTCTCTCTCTCCCCCTCCCCCCCCCACTCTCTCCCCCACTCTTCCTGCTCTGCGTGCCCCACCGATCCCCCCCCCCCACCCCCATGTCTGTCTGTCTCGGCGCTTCAGCCTAAACTGACTATTTTTCCCCCATTAGCCTTATTAATGTTTTTAATCAGCTGAGTGTTCACACTCGTTAACATCATTGTTAGTCTCACGCAGATCCAGCGGGGATTAACATTCAGCGGGTTGGTCACGATGTCAGCCGCGGTCTCACACACTAAATGCGTCCCATTAGCAGCCAATAGGTGACTTGTTCTCAATTACTGACCAATACAAGATAATCACACTTAGTGACATTTCCGAAGGAACCTCGGGCTCGAGCGCACACACACGTACACACACACACAAAGATGTGCAACAATGTTTGGACACATGCGCCCGCTCACACACATGCACGCACAAGCGAAGCATACAAAGGAAAGAAGTGGAGCAGGTTAAATGAAGCAAGGGAGACGAGGAGGGATGAGTTAAATGAAGGAGAGAAGAGGAGCTTTCCCTTCCGCCTCATTCTAATCTGTTGCGATTGTATCCAAACTCAGGTCTGTCCATGGCCAGATGGTCCCTAACACAACCCCCCCCTCCTCCCCACACACACACACACACACACACACACACACAAACACACACACTCATTACCTTCTGAGGACATTGCAGCGGATAACAAACATTTCCTGCATAGTTACTCTAACGTCTCCAGTAGTTACTTCTTGCCAAACCCCCTGATTGTCGTCCGAACCTTCGTCTGACCTTGGTAATTTACTCCAATTGAGATGAATAAAACCCCCCACAAAAGTCATTTATATGCACAAATGCATGCCAAAATTCACCCAGTATGTTGAGAAGCCCTTATTATCAGAAGTACTATGCATCCCCTCAATCTCATTTCTCAATAATATGCGAACAGAAATGAAAAACGCGAAGATGATACCATAAAGAGGCAAAAGATACCCAATTGGAGAAAGGAAACGGACAATGTTGGATGAAAGAGAATAATAAAGGAGCCCGGATAAAGTCGGAGTGAAAGAAAATAAAGGACGAAGTAAGACTTCTCCTTTTTTTTTATCTCCTCTTGTGTTGTTGCAGCGTGTGACTGTTTCGACCCGCTGGCCAAAGGGTTTGTGTTCAATCACACTTTCCTCTGAGACGGAAATTAGAGTGCTCTCTTCGGAGCCTCACGGCGCACACATTCGCACACACACACACGCATGTTCAGCGGCTCGGACTTGCGCTCGTGCACACAATGAGACACACATCCCTGCTCTTAGCGCATGTTCGCTCATGCATCCTCACACACACACACACACACGCACACAGACACACACACACTGCGCTTGTCTTTCCCTGAATAACCAGAGACGGCCTGCCTGCCTGCCTGCCTGCCTTGCTGGCTGGCTGGATGCTCAGGGGCAAGTCTGACACGAATCCTGTCTGATGCCTGTTTTTGCACTTCGATAATTCAATTAGGAGGGAGGACGGCCTGTGCACTGCTGCACACACCGATCAGAAGTTGTGCCAAAACCCCAGGCCATTGGGTTATATTGAGAGGAGGGATACATTACATGATGTTACCTGCACGCGCTGACAAGAAGAGACAAGGCGTGACCTATGGGCCATCTCGGCCCGCTCAGAGGCAATACGACCAGGCCGACTGCGCAGGAGGGCTGTTTGGATCCACTAAACCGTGGATGCACACAACAACAAGAGAGTTTACACGGGAAAGAGAAATACAAGTGTTATTGATAAACAGTTTGCGAGTTTTCACTTTGAATAAAGAAAACGGCAAAAGAACGGCGATTCTTTCCCAATGAGAGAAGGAAAAAAAAAATGCTTAAGAGGAAAAAATAACAAAGGCAGAAGTGTCGATGCACGCTTCAAAGGGTCACCGAATGCTTAAATGAGCAAAAAATGATGTGCCTACATTAGCGCTGTCACTTGTTCTCAACCCTCTTAAAAACCCGCGGAAGAATGTGAACATGTTAAACAGCACTCTCGGAATGTCAATGGGGGAGATTAATTACGAGACTTGAGTGCATCCCTCCAGGAGATGTAGACTTTCACACTCGGGTGAGATCAAAAGCTAAGAAAATACCCAAACCGGCGGTCCTTCGCGGATTTGAGGTCCTCACTCCATAAGGTCAAGTCCGCGTAAGGCGGCGAAACACTTGTGGTGTGAGGTTGTTGGTTTTTTTGGTTGCGCGGGGGGAGAATAAAGTTTGTTTACCCTGCTCAATTTGGACGATAAAATGACCATCAAGTAGGGTTTCCATTCACTGAAGGCAAAAACTGAAGTAAGGTGCAGCAGTTAAAATGTCAAAAAATAGTTGACAAACTAAATCAGATTGCAGCTGCTTGAATTGCAACATAAACGAAACCTAGGGCAGCTTTCTGTAAGTGTTCCTTCTCGCATAGCGTTGCCAGAATTACTGTGGCAGAAAATAGTCGGATAAGTCTCGACCCTTTTCGCGCCATCAGTGGCTGCTTGAGAAAGTGATTTTAATGCTTAAAGTGGCTGTATTTGACACATTTTGGATGTCTTTGTCTTCGTATGCAAGTCCACAATGACAGTTCATCAAGCTCTTCTTCTCAAACACCGTATTTCATTAAATCTCGATCGTCTCCTTCAGCCCTAAAAGACTCTTTAGAAACGAGCAGAATGAGGCTCTTCCACATTAAGCCCCGCCCCTACAAGATGCAGGACTCCTCTGATTGGTTAACTGTTGGTAGCAGTTGTCGGGAGCGTAGAGAAGTTGTCCAATCACTGAGCCCCTCCCCCCTTGTGATGTCAATGAAAAACTGAAAGAAACTCCCTGAAATAGACCGTTTCTACCACTATCGAAACTGAGTCGAAACGGAATCGAAACTAGACATCTCAGACATGAGTTTATGTGAAAAGAGGGCGTGCTGCTCACTTGTCTGAATGAGCTTTCAACACTATTACACTGTGAATAGCTGAAAAAAGTCGAAAATAGCATAATAGGGCTCCTTTAACTCAACGATACATTCTGTTTCAATTTTAAGTTTATGTGTGAGCTTCTCGGTGAAGTGTGCATCTGGGATGAGATATTTTTTACCGTAGGTTTTGGTTCCTTGCACCGGCTCGGTTCTTGCTGAGAACGGAAGTCATTGCAAAATTGGCCAAAATGTTACAAAAACAACACAGAAGATGTTTGCTGGGTTTTTTGGGGTAAAAAATGTTCACTTCTGTAATAAATGATGGAATTGTTTCCGTGGTCAAATAGCAGTTTTGCTTCCAGAATGTTGTCCAAGACTTGTGAATGTGTCTCTCCAGGGAGCAATTGTATGTGAACAATACATAGTTGGCATCAATGGCGAGACTTGGAAGCTCGAATTCCACTTTCTCTTTAAGTGACATTGTATAGATGTCGCTGAAAAACACAGCAAAGCGACTCGCATCCAGGCAACCAAACGCATGCCACTCACAGCCACTGTCACAGTGTGTTTGTGGGAATCGTTGGTGGAGGCTTGTTCTATAAATACCGTTTGTGATCAACATCTCGGGGAAAGCGAGAAACATGTTTCTTGTCATTCGGTTTGTCTTGTGGGTTCTTTGATGCGTTCGCCGTGGCTTCCCCCACTGGATTTTTTTGGCCACTCGAGATTTGCCAGACGATGCAGCCGTCGATGTCGTCGCTTGACTTGACCTCCGTTCCTCCCGCACTTTGGTTGACAAAGAAAGACGGAGACGTCCCTGATATCTCTTACGCGTCCTCCAGCTTTGTGCTGGCAACGTCAGAACTGCGGGGATCGCTCCATATGTACACTAGACGAATCATAGTTCCCATATGGAAACAACATAAGCGCGCACCCATGAATAGATCGCATATGCTCGGCTCCATTCAAAGAGAAAAAGTCAGTCACCCATAAACCCAGCCCCCCCCTCCCCCCTTCACCCCACCCCACCACCACTGCTGTCTTGCCTTTCTTGCCCTCCTTCTACTCGGCTGCATCACTAATGTCATTCTTGACATGACACCCACAATGTTTCCCCTTTCTCACACATGTTGCCGAGCAGGGAAACATCTTGTCCTTTAAAGTAGGGCGAGCGGAGGGGCCAGCGCAAACGTTGCTCTTCTCCGAGAATTCGATGCAAGTGCGCGAGTCGGCGTCGTCGGCAGCGGCGGCGGCGGCGGCGGCCGTATCTTTGAAAGGGAGGGCTATTGTTGGCGGGGAGATTGCGCCTCTGAAAGCAAAATTCACTCAGGAAGCATTTGTTCCGGGAGGAGATGAGTAAGAAGATGACTTGTTTTTGCTACATAGACACACACACCAGATGACAGTCGTGCTTCAACACACACACACACACAAACGCACGCACGCACACGCACGCACACACCATTATATATTCCCATGCATCCCTCTGGACGCAGCGAGCTGGTAGATGAGTTGATGGAGGGTTGCTGGTAGTGGGTGATATTAAGGGTGTTTTATTTTTAGGGGGTGAAGGCAGGCAGAGAGCTCCGACTGCACCCTTTCAAATGATGAAAACAACACGAGAGGCATGAAAAATGGATGAATAGAAAGCCCTCCTTCCGGAATCATGTCGACGGTGAGGTAGCAAAAGACAACAAAAGGGTAATGACTGAGGATGGAGGTTATTTATCCTTCCTCTGAGTGGTTGTACAGTGACCCCCTCAGGGCACTCTGCCTTGGAGCGCGACTGAAGCCACACACAACTGCACACACACACAGTTCACAAGTTTAACAGGACCCCTTTAACATCACATATGGTGTTTTTTACAAGGTCAGGCATGCTCGGTGTGAGATTGTAGCCTTTTATTCTAGCAGACTATTCCCACTGAGACAGAGGGGGGGGGGGGTACCAAGCTGAGAGCGTGGTAGGTTATACAAATCATCCGAAGTCTGACATTATGTCGAGGAGAGACAGACACGAAGCCGAGGAGGTGCGAAACGAAGAGAGACGGGTGGCAGGAAATCTGCAAGCCACACAAACAGGAAGCGGCTCAAAGCCTCAACAAGTCCCACTGTAATTGTCTGAACTGATTGAATGAACTTAGTGACATGAGCTTGTTCCTTGCGCTGGATATTTCCTGCAGGCTGCTTCTCACCCTGAGGGCATGCCTACCTATATATATACATGTGTAAATAATGTGTCATACTGACTTATTTACTTTGTAACTCGGGGAGTAAAGTATCAGATTGTTTCGCGGATAAGGAAAAAGACCAGAAACGCTGCCGGCAGTGACATCCAACAGGGCGCCTCTGTGACCCGCCGCAAAGGATCAATCCATGGATTGCTTCCAAACTGTATCGGGAAGACCGACTTGTTTGGATCATGACCCATCGCCGAGATGTGGCAGTTCTCACACACGTACACGTCTCCGTCCCGTGTTTGTTGACGAAGCTTTTGGGACGTTCGTTACGGGGGAATCTAGAGAGCTACTTCTGCAGATACTTTGTATCATCCAAGCACTTGCATGACGATTGTTTTGTGCAACAAGACCTTAAAAAACCAAAAAGTCATTCGATTTACGTTAGAAACTAGTTTAGACCCCAAATCTGTGCCAAAAAACCAGCAGTATGCAAAGGAAAACTTCAACCTGTTCAGTAAGAATACTAAACATTCTGTGTTCACTCAAACACACGCTGTAGATTTACTGTATTTGCAAGACTTGCTCATGTGAGAAAGACACATTTGTAGCCGCCAGTGTGAAACAAAGCAAAGGATTAAAACGGCGACCTACAGACAAGAGGTAGGGACTCTGATTAGGAAGTAGCGCCAATTAAAACGGTTTATTTGTCACT
This sequence comes from Malacoctenus gilli, assembly GCA_032164315.1. NCBI lineage: Eukaryota > Metazoa > Chordata > Actinopteri > Blenniiformes > Labrisomidae > Malacoctenus > Malacoctenus gilli. Next base: position 5,831,430 of record JASSRZ010000074.1, read on the forward strand.
TTTTTCCCCCCCAGAACGATCAAATAAAGGACACGGCGGGGCACAGGTGACTAAAACAAACGCCCCACATGTCTCCTGTAACAAGAGCAGTTTGCAGAGGTCAAGATGAAAAAAAGAAAAAGAGCTCGACAGGCAAAAAATAATGTCTTGATTTTTGCTTGCGGATGTAAAAAGAGGGGAAAAAAAGCAACAAACAAAAAATATGTGATACATTTCTGACAGGATTCATTCCCAGCAGGAATCATTCTTGGCACAGAGTGCTTGTTATGGTGAATCTCCTCAAAGCACAAAGGAGCGCTTGAACATTAGATAGTCGCTATTTTCTCTTGGTTGCCTCGTGATCCTTTGTTGCAGTTTACTCTGAGTCACACTGGGAAATACCGAGAATTTGGTTCAGCCCCAGCTGAGGGTGCCGTGAACACGGAGCCAAAGAGACTTGTCACCAGAGTGACCTTTTGTGCTTGTGGTTGGCAGGGAGTCAGAGCAGGAGTGACCCGCCGGTGCAGCTCAAGTCGGGGGCGGCCTGCACGAAAGTGGCGCCGCTCAAACGTTGTTTACACGCACTTCCGCGCAATCGCACGTCTTCCTTTTGCGTCATTGCGGCGTGAACCCTTTCCGATGGGTTAACTGTTGCGACGCCTACGGTTCGACAATCACTCCAAACCGAATATAGTCATTGTGATGATCATCTCGGTGGGGGGGGGGGGCGGCTCCTGCCTCATCAAGACTACTTTTTGGAATTGCGTGCGCGAGACGATCCCGACAAGTCGCGCTCGGTCTCGCTGACATTTGTATGCGCAACTGCGTAGGCGCACTCCTGTATTACGAAGGACAGAACTGCGCCGCGACAACTTGTTGCCAAAAAAAGGGCGACTTGTTGCCGCCTGCTTTTGGAAAAAATCGAGTTTCACGGGGCAGCAAAAAAAAATATCTGCCTTCATTTATATGCAAGCCTCACAATGAGCACTAAGTCTCAATTTTACTGTAATAACATTCAGGTAGGACACTTTGAAAGTAATTCACTGCACTCAGCTCGTGGGTGTTTGTGTTCCTGTTTCCAAATTGTTGTTCCCGACCAGATATCTGCCTACCACCAAACACTGGTGGGGGGGAAAAAAAACCCAGTGCTATAATCAGCCAGGCGACCTTTCAAGCTGCAATGCGACACCCGATCATCGTCCCAAATTTGCGAAAGCAACTCCCGGCGGCCAGGGGAGACAATTACTCTGAAGCGACGCACGGCGACACCGGCCCAACCGCGAGCCACATCGTATTTTACATACAATGCAACGTCCAGGAGGACGGTGGCGAGCCACGTAGCGCCACCAGCGAGCGACGGCGCCCTCGTCTTTTCGGCTCGCGCGTCCCAAAAGCAACAGCCTGTTTGGATTGCGAATCTGCCTCCACAGCACATGAGCAACAATAGAGTCGAGACAAACAATTAACCAGCCTCCGCCGCACGACTCCACCCTCCCCCCCAAACCATCCATTCCCAACCCTGGAGAATCACCAATTGTTATCGGCCGCGATGGGCCGCTGAAACCGAGGTAAGTACAGTAAGTGTGTCATCTGGCCCGTGTTAATGCTTTGATGTGATCTGATCACTCGTGATCTGCGCTTGTGGGGGCTTTTGTGGCCCGTGGGTAGCAAAAAAAAAAAACGCATACCATAGTGTCATCATGTTTTAAATCTTTCTCTTCTGCTCTGCTAATTGGTAAGAGCCACAGGCCCAACTACAAGACAAGCGCAGCACCATCAGGCCCACAGGGACGACTCTGTGTGCGCGTTTGTGTGTGTGTGTGTGTGTGTGTCAGTGTGAGATGGTAGGTGGGGCATCTGCTTAGGTATTCAGGAGTGGTGGTGTGTAGGGGCGGATGTGCCTGCTGTGGGAATGAGCGGGACTTTCTGGAATATAAAACGTATGCACAATTAACTCGTACACGCGTGTACGTCTGGTCCTGTCGGTTGTTCTGGACGATCATCCGTCAAACGGCTTCAGCTGGCTTTATTTATTTACTAGGCTAGAATTTCCCTTTCATGTCCTCGTAGATTTCTCCGCGTATGTGTGTCGTGTATATCGGAGCCGAATGAAACGCTTGCGCTTTTGTCACCGCCCGAGACGCCTCGTCTGGCCCCTCTTCAACCTCATCCAGTCTACGACTCTTGACAGCGTGCTGGAGGTGGACAAGGTCAAACCTCTCCAGTGTGTCTAAACAACGATTCATACTTTAAACGGTTTCCCTCCGAGGCCCCCGCATTGTCCGCCCGGCAGCCATCTTGTGCCCCGGGCCGCCCGTGTCTCTCTGACAGGTTCAATGGCCGCGTGGCTGCGGGTCACGCCTGAACACATGGGGCCGTATCTTGTCAGGAACCTGATGGCTCTGCGCTGGGGCCCGCTTATCTCGCAGACGCGCTCGCTGGCGGCGCCGCGGCAGGTGAAGGAGGAGGGAGTCGGGAAAGGAGGTGTGACTAACTTGGAAAAGAGGGGGGGATGACCCAGGGTATAAAAGATGGAAGTAAGGCAACGTTTTTGGGGGGGAAAAAAACAATACATCTGACAGAGAACTGAACAGAGGAAGTAAAAAAGGGACGGGGGGATTTAGGGAAAGCCTCAATCTGTGAGGGTAGAGATTCCGGGAGGAAATAGAGGGCTTAGGAGGCTGGGTTGAGGTGAGGTGGACAGAAAAAAGAAAAAACGTGAAAGTAACCTGAGAAAGGAAGCGTAGATAAGGTCAGTGAAATTGGTCTCAAACTGACGAATGAGGCAAAAGTCTGCCACCTCTGCATGCTTAAAAAAGACACCAAAGTGACGGAGGAAGGCTGATGGTTTGGCACCGAAATAAAAAAGTGCGGTAAGACGGGCGATCTTAACAGGCAGCGCAAAAGCGAAGGCAGATAAGGGAAAGAAAGAGAAAAGACATGCTGATAAACCTCTTCGGGGTCCTCTGGGTAAAAGGATGGGTGGGAGAGATGGGGGAGGAGGAGGAGGAGGAGGAAGGGGAGGGGGAGGAGGGGAGCTGAACAAGCAAAACAGAGGTGAAAACAGGTTGGCCATTAATGCATCCAGGCAACAGAGATACAAGCCCGATAGCGCGAAGAGACCGAGGTCACAGGTAACTGTTCCGACCAGGCCTGATGCTCGTTTCACCTTCGTCCTCCCCGGGAGGGAGGTTCGCACCTCTGTCCGTGCCGTAAAACCCTCTTTGGGGGGTTCCGACGAACACGGTGTGAGCGGATAGGAATCCATGAAAAACAATCCCAGGACGGACCCTGGACGGCGAGGCCGATCCGAGCTCGGCGTGTCGGCGCCAGAGAGGCAGAGCGGCGCAGACACCACAGGTGACCTTTTAAAGTCGGATGGTGTGACTTTAATATCTTGCCTCCACGTCTTCTCCCCCCCAACCTCTTCTCCCATCTTTTTTTTAATATATAATAGAGGCAATTACCTCTCATCTTCTCATCTTATCAGGAGCCACCTCCTCCCGTCCTCCCTCCTTCTCTTTCTCCCTTTTCTCCATCCCTCGACTTCTCCCTTTTCTTCCCTTTGACTCCTAAACTGTCAAAAGCCCCCTTTTGTCTAAAAAATGAAGTCGATTTCTTTAAAAGCTGACAGGGAGGTTCTGATGGTGATTTGGCAGCGTGTCATTGCAAGTAATGGCGTTTGGCGTTCCCGGCTTCATTGGTCCACATTATGAAGTGTTTGATCTATACTCACCCTTCTTAGCACTCCTCTCCTCTCCTCTTTTTTATTTTTTTACACCATAGGGCTCTCTGACAGGCGTAGAAATGAGCGGAATACTCTAAGAGACTTTTCAATCTCTTATGAAAAGAAACTGGAGCACGGGGTGGGTGGGTTGGTGGGTGGGTGAGGTGGTGGGAATGGACACGATCTTCTTCTATATTTCTGGAGTTTTTAGAAGTTTTTTTTTTTTATTTTTTTCCAAACGACATAATGGTAGTTTTGAATATTTCAACTCCTCAATCGAGGTATCACGGTTCCAGCCTGCATTAGAGCTTTTACACTGTTTCCTCCCCTGTGCAAGTGGAATTCCTCCTCAGAGCAGTGAATACATTTACAACTGAAACCTATTACTCTATGTGTGTGTGTGTGTGTGTGTGTGTGTGTGTGTGTGTGTGTGTGTGTGTGTGTGTGTGTGTGTGTGTGTG
>JASSRZ010000074.1:5843543-5863652 GCA_032164315.1 Malacoctenus gilli
ATTTCTGTCATTGTGGACGTGCATACGAAGACAAAGACATCCAAAATGTGTAAAATAGGGCCACTTTAAGTTTTGAAGCATTCTCCATTTGTTTAGTCTCATGGCTTTAGTTGGTTCTTGGTCGCTATTTCAAACTTAACCAACCAACACCCATTTTCCTCTCGGAAACTTGACATTTTGAGTTGCCCGCGGCCTCGTCGCACTTTCTTCCTGTCTTCCACCAATCTGCTGAAAGCGGGACAGATTTGCGTGACGACTCCAGCGGCAGGAATACGGTTCACGCTGAATATTTAGCTCGACGTCACCGAGCGGCGCTTGACGAGCGATTTTGTGACGATTCCGAACTTTGCCACCTGAAGTTGTGGCTGCGGCGATACGGCAGCAGGCAGATTTATCCCGTCTTTTTCCTGCCAGGCTGTTGGCCGACAGTGAGGCTGCAGGCATCCTTCCCTTGTGCTCAAACACGAGATCCATCGCCACCACTTTTGAGCTTGTCTCATGTGTTCAGCTGTCTGAAATGGATGCTCATTGCAATGTCAACACACACAGTCAAAGCACCTCATCCAAGTCATCTGGACCCCCGTTTTTCCCGCGGAAAAAAGAAAAGTGTTTGCCCGAGCAGAAAGCAGCCATTGGAGTCCCCGAGGTGCTCCAAATGTAACAAACCAAATGCGAACAGAAAAGTGTATAAACTCTATGAAAACGACCTGAACACAGCTGGTAGTGGCACTGAGAAAAATCTTTATCCTGCAACAAAACCAATTGTCTGGGGCTCGAACAAGCCAGCTGTGTTTTATTTAACGTTATTGTGTGCGAGAAAGTGTGTGTGTGTGTGTGTGTGTCTGGTTGTGTTTGCTGCATGATGGCCTGCAGTGACAAAATGACACTTTGTAGCAAATCAGAGAGTTTTCCCGAGGGTGCGAGCAGCCCTTCCGTAAGCACACGCGTTCAAAAAGACCCGTATGCACACATCCACGGGAACACACACACGTGCGTGCGCAGTGCGAAGTCTTACTTTCGACAAGTTTTGACTGAGGGGAAACGAGACGCTATTTCTGCTCACTCAGACAGTCGTGCTCTTTCTAACTCCGTGGCTGAGACTATCTCAGCAATCACCTTGAGATGGAGCCGGCAGATAAGGCCAGATTAGATGGGCATGGAGATGTGGGGGAAAGATAAAAGTCTTTAACAGACAGGGAAGGATCTAATTAGCACAATGAAGATTTCTGTTGTCTGGCTGAGTCAGCCGCCGTGTCATCAACCTTTTGTGTCAATGGAGTGAAAAGAATTGTCGGGGAGGAGGATTCGGTATGTTTGGGGAAGCTGCAGCGGGGAGGAGAAAATCCACGCGTGCGCCGCTGAGACTTTGTGTTCAGAATGACTATTAACCCCAGCGCTTAATATAAATGTTTTTCCAGCCGAGCACCTCTCGCCCACATGCAGTACGTACAGGTTCATTTTTTTTCTAATTAAATGAGTGTTTGAAGACTTTAAAGTTGGCTGGTTTGTTTATGCCTCCTTTAATGCCGAGCCAACCAGCTGTTCTGCTCAAACCGAGTGCCCCTCGAAAGCGGAAAAAAAGATGCAGATTTGACACCGGATCGAAAAGGTGATTTGTTTTTTGAAGGATCGTCTCCGACTTGTCGTCGTTTCTGAGGATTTTGGTTGATTGACAGCAACGCTGCGTAGGTGTGAAATGGAAGCCCACCTAGGCTCCCAATGAAAGAACACCACAACTGTAACAAAACCAAATTAAAACTTTCCCGTATTGTGATGGATTACCAGGCAAAAGCAATTTTCAAGAAGTAATTTGCAACAAACAAAAACCAACGGCTTTTTTTCGTTTTGTTTTTTTCTTGCTTGTTCTTCAAGGCCTGCAAACGGCAGCAGAAATCGGTGGCGAGACAAGGAGCCGTATCGTGGACTGACAGGCGCACGGCAGAGTTTTGCTTTAAAAGTGTGAGGATTTGGCAAAAACACAGTCGGAGGTGAGCTGCGCAGTGGCGCAGTGGTTAACCTTCCAGAATCACTGTGGAAAAGTCCCTCAAAGTTGTGCGTGTGCGTCTGTGTGACTGTTCGCAGAACTGTCTTCCCACCTGTCCCGTTCCCAGCCTTTCAGTTGTCGTAGGGGAACCGCAAAAGTCCCCCCTTCAGCGCCCACTCCGACTCGTTCGCCGAACAAATTGAGCGGCGCTTCCCGAAAAGAAGACCCGATCTCCAGTCTGGGCCTGTGTTTTCCGACCCTGATCCCGGGGAAGCAACTAAGCGATGAGTCATTATCGGTCGACTGCAGGGCTGAAGAAAGGCCTTTCCACTAAAAGCGGTTGTGTTGGAGTGGCGCCGCAGGTGCTCAGGACCAGGAACGGCGTGTTGGAGTGCACTCCCGTAAGGTGAAGTGACTGCGACGGTCGGCCGACTCTCGCAGAGGACACTCGTGGAAATAAAAGTTTTGGAATCCTTATTCAATTTCGAGCACGACGGACTTTTGACACTCGGGCGTCTCGCACCTGATTTGATTGCGCGGAAACCGAGAGAGGTTCGAGTTTGGCGGCTCCCTCGGGCGATAATAAGAGTCACAGTCGGGATCCTGCTCGCTGGGTGAGATGTGATCAGAAGCCATATATCCCATCGCGAGCATCTCCAACACGCTTCGACATTCGTAGCGCCGCCAAACATTTGATGCATTGCCGAGCTACATGTGGGGGTGAGCGCAGCGCAGCTTTCGGAGACGATCCTTCATTTGTTGTTCATCTCTCAAACAGCCATTTCTCTTCTTCTCTGTGTGCCAGTAAACAGAGCAGCAAAGATGAAGAAAAAGCTGCAGGTCGAAACGTTTTTCAGTGTTTCACTCGTTCATTGCATCGATGGCTTGACAAGAAACCTCTCTTTTTTGTGCTTCATTCATTCAGTAATTCAATAAATAAGGGGATACACTCGCTGGAACTCCAGCTTTGGTTTCTCTCCCTCCTCTTCGCTATCCTGGGTGTGTTAACGTTGAGTTCCGATCCAAGATCTCGCATCAAAGATAAAGACACAATTACCAAACGCACGTTGTTATCGTCATTTATACCAGCAAACACTGCTGCGGCAGCGCATCCGATAAAAGAGATTATAACCTAATCTGGCAGTTTTCACGAGATCCTCGTTTCCTAAAAGAGACGAAAACAAAACAACAGAAAAATAGTATTTGAGCTCAAATTTATTCCCCTGAGGAGCATCGAGGTAAACGTGGGACCCAGACTGGAGCTGTGTCGGTGGGTTTGTGTGAACACAATAATTAGAATTAAGTGTTTGCAGGCTTAGCTTCCGACTGATTCGGGCAGGTTTTCGCTTCCTTTGACGGAAAAAAAAGCCTGAATCACAAAGGCACTGGTGTCATGCCAGTACAGTCTGTGGGGTCCATGGATGCCAGTGTTGATGCAGCCCCAACACCGACGAATCTGATGGAAAAAGCTCGGAAACGAACCGTAGTGCAGTTCAACGACGGTCCGACGGTAATCCGAACGCAGCGTGGCCCAAAGAGCCCTAAACAAAGCGAATGCAACACGACGGGCTCTTTGTATTCAATGCGCAAAATAAAAGAATCCCTGCTGCTGCATTGCTGCCTGGATATGTTTTATAAATCACAAGTGAGTTCTTTCCCAGTGAAGTTCCCACCGCCGCGCTCAAGATTGCGTCAGATTTTTGGCGTAGCTCACCGCATTAGTGTAGTAATTATACTGCTCAGTGTACATTTCAGCAGCTCGCCTGTGAGTATTAATATAAAATGGATTAGACTCTAAAGATTTCACATTTCACTCCGACTTTTGTCCCGGTCCGGAAACCTCCAAAACTGTCTTAGACTGAGTTTTCTGTTGCGTGTCCGTTTAATGTCACACACGATGGTTTGACAGTTAAAAGATGGACAAACAAACAACGCGCCGCATAGTTTCACAACAATTAACTGCAATCATTCGAATAAGTTTTATGCCTTTCAAGGTGCCTCTGCGCCAGGTTGGGAGGACCCAGTTCAAAGCAGCACTGAGAGGATCTGCAGCTCTTGCTCTCTTTCCAGAGAGTTGCTGGGAGACTGACAAAGTAAACGTGGAGTCTCTTCCCACAGCTACAGAAAAAAACCCGCCGTTGCCAAGGATCCTTTCCTCGGCTTTTCAAAAAGACACTTATCTGTCGTTGCTGATTTTAAAAAATGGAATATAACCGAGGCGTCGGAGGCAAAGAGGCAGCGAAGGAAGGGAGGGTCTTCGACGCTGCTTTTACCACGTAAAGCAGGATGCGTGTTGCATCGGCTGTGGCTCAGTGAGTAGAGAATGTCAAGGTCTAATCACAGAGCTGGCAGTTCAATGCCCATCTCTTACCCCTCATGTGCACAAGTGTCCTTGGGCAAAACATCAGGCCCCAGGAGATAGTTAACCTCGGGTTGCTCCCAATTGTGTGTGTGTGTGTGTGTGTGTGTGTGTGTGTGTGTGTGTGTGAGCACCTTGCGTGGCAGCTGTTGCCTCTCGTGTGTGTGTGTGAATGTGACTGATCATGTAAAGCACTTTAAGTCTGCCGAAGCAGTGCAAATGAGCCCTATCAGGGAAATGTAGCGTTTACCACTGATACGTTCTCAAGCTGGGGAAAAAAAGAAAGAAATCTTGGAAATTTAATACAATTGAAGGCAGAAAAAGAGCCGAATGATTTGAAAGCAGGAAGTTGTCTCGTTTGCGGTGACTCGGGCCAACGTCGCTTCTCTCCGGGAGGCAAAAAATAAACCCAAACGCAACAAAGAGGAAAAAAAAGACACAAGTTTTATGGATGTAGAACCATCTAGATCATGATGAATCACAAGACCACCGAAATGCAATTAAACCAAAATCTTAAACAAAAAACCGTTTGAAATTGAATTAAGATTTAGAGCGAAAAGCAATAGAGTTTAATCGTTAAATACATAACAGAACACCGAGCAGAAGCGAGCGCTGACAAGTACAAAAAAGACCCAATGCATCAAATTTTAATTTTATTGGTTGATGACATTGTGTTTATTCATCATAGTCACATTAGGTGGCAGGTAACTTTAGATTTATAATACATCACAAGGAAGATTGATTTCACTTCGCACCTTTGTTAGAAAGTCCTGCAAAGATAACGCGTTTACCTGCAATGACTCCCAAATTGTAGATCATTTCTTCAACGGAATTGTTCCCAAACCCTCACGGAGGCGAAAAACTTTATTGGATTTGTACTTTTCAGTTGCCCCCCTCCCCTCCCCCTCCCCCCTATTGTGTTTTGTCTTATTTTTTCTTTATAAGTGGGATTATTAAAACTCCCATCACGACACCTTGGAGAAAAGCAAGTGTGTAGCCACTCGCATGATACGCAGATACCCCATAATGATCCTTCCTGCACAACAGGAACCTTCCGGACTGCCGGTGAGAACGGCAACCGCGCTCACTGTAAATCCTCAACCTGCAGAGAGCGTCGTCTGGGAGTATGGAAAAAGCACAAAAGGTCAATTGCTGGCGATGTGTCGGAGGATTTAAATAATTAACGGACGTGCCCGCGCTGTAGCGGCACGGCGAAGTCCTGGTCCTACAGTAAACCCCATGCCATGAGCTAAATTTAATTTGAATTTAATTGAATCAATTCATCTTTTATCCTAAGCTTACTGTAGCTGTATGCAAAAAAAAAACTTTTGGGAGGTTGACTGAATTGGAAGGTAGTAATTTATCCCCCCTCCTCCCCCGTTTTACAGTTCCTGACTTCCCTTTCTCCCGGTCCTCTCAAAACGATCAGCTTCCTGAAAGCGCCACTTGAAAACACATTTGGACTTTCTAATTGGACACTTATTAGCAAAAAAAAAACCCCTATACTGAAGCTTTGAAGAAGTTGCTCGACTTTTACTCGTAGTTTACAGAAGTTTTGAATATTAATACTGTGGGAACTCACACCTTTAATTAGTGCCTGTGCACTGGAGCTCAATGTGAGACTCGACAAGTGGGAATAAGTTGATTATTAAGTTTGATTCAGTACCAGGTAGTGGTATTAAGTAGCATTAACTATGTCAATTCCGACTCCAGTCATTTTTATTGGCTGACTTGCACCTATATTTAAAATTGTCGAACAAATCATGAGGTGAATATATTATGTTTGTCTTTATGCCTGATTTTAGGTTGTCACCATCCAATAACCAGGTTTTTGGGTATTACTGTTATTTTAAAGTCGGGTTTGTTTGCATTTGCTTTATTGTTGCTTTGACGCAGGAGCAGCACGTGAACGCTTCAGCTAGTCTGAAAAAACAGGTAAAAAAAAGGTAGAAAAATGCGAAAAAGGTTCAAGGAAAAACCTACAAAAGAAGATAAAAACATTTTAAATACAGAATAACAAATGAGGAAATAGTTTTCACCAACTTTAAGTCATGTGGACGTAATGTGGGGGTGGAGAGCTGGTCCTATTGACGCCGCAGTCGAGGGCAGTCTCCTCTGATTAAATCCTGTGGAGGTTTGATAAACCGAGAGCACGACCTCTGTCTCGCCTCATTCTGCTGGCGGCCCGTTTAGGATCGTCTCAGCTGTCCGTCTGATGACGGTCCGGTCATTCGACTCTGTGAGCAAATTTCTAATCTGGATTGATTGCACTTTAAAAAACAAAAAAGAAAAGAAAGTTTTCCCGACACATTTGGCCGATTCCTAAATTGAGACGCAGCCCTCTGCACTTTCATGTATAATGAGCGCCCGAATCAGAGCCCGGGCAGCAGCGCCGCGATAACGAGAGCGTATCGTTTTGTCTGTCCTCGCCACACAATTTCTTCAAGGACAAGTCGAGGTAAAAGGTCTAATCATGACTCGTTAACATTTAAATCTGATTCAGTATGGCGCTACTGGGCCAAAAAATGAGCCGCTAATGATGTTTTGTAAATATTTATTGGACAACACTGATCTCCAAACTGTCTCCCTGGCATTTTCCACAAAAAAACGTGACTCACAGTAATAGATTTTTCGCCATCAAACTCGGTCATCCCAAGTGACGAGGAGAAAGGACAGAAACGGGCGTCGCGAGACAGCGGCACGCGCAACTCGTCACCAAAAATCGAACCGGAAAACTTTATTTTTTATAAACATTTCCTGCATGTCGTGGGTCACCACGACAGTCACTCACCAAATGTGAATTGGACCACTTTATCAGCAAGTTGCATTCACTTCAAGGGACATCCGATCATCTAATTAGGCTTTCTTTAGAGGCCGATGAAAGGAAGGGGGGAAAAAACGGAAAACAAAATAAATAAAAGCCCTTCAGCAGCAAAGTAAAGTACAGCCGCAGGAACAAAGATCGTAAGGTGACGGCGTACTTCTTCTGAAGTGCAACATTTAGCAGTTTATTGAGCACAGCTCTGTGATTTCATTACAGCGTATTTAATCCAGAATTACAGAGGGTGGTTATTAACCTTTTCCAGCCTTGTTCCTTATTAGAGTTCCATTCCAGCAATGTTTAGGGAGCCGTAATGACGCTTCACAATGTGATTAACCCACGAGATGCATGCGTGGTCTCGCGCCGCGTGTCCCTTTCCATCTTGCGTGTGGCCCGTACCTGCACGTGTGTTCCAGTCTGACCATAATGAGGCGCTTGTGCAGGTTTTAATAGCGGAGGGGAGTTGGAGCTCGGTGCCAGCCTGTCATTACCGTCATTGTCGCCCGAAGCTGGACTTCTTTGTGCACAGCTGCCAAGTCAAGGAGGACGAGGTCTTGCGGAGGGTCCACTTAACCTCCCGTTACGGCACACTGCTATTATGGCATCACATCCAGTCCTGCAGCACGGGGCCTCATCCGCAAATGGTTAATCTGGTCCGCTTCACTTTCACGCCCTTCTGGTTGCTTCCATTGTGTCTCCTCTGTGTGATGTGTGTGTGTAAAAAGTGCGTTTTTTTTTGTGTTACTGAAATGTCTTTGTAATTATCCTTGCTTTTGTTTGAGAAAATTATATTACAGATCATAACTATGTATTTTTCGAAAATGCCATCGAACGATTCTCAGTTTGATTGAAATGTCTTTTACTTATAAGTAAGATAAAATAGACTTGATTGATATCACAATGAAAAAAATCACTCGGTTTAAGTAGCTCTTACAGAAAAAACAGGGGGTGCAGGAAGAAAGGAAAATGTGCTTTAAAAAAAATAAAGTTTAAAATAGATAATAAAATTTTAAAAAATAGTGCCATCTTATGCATGGCTAAAAATTAAATATTAAAAATTGTGGCAGCTTAAGAATATTGTTTTTTGGCATTGATCAGTTGTGTTAATTTAATTCATTGTAATCAAAAGAACGTAAAAGTAATTAAGAATATTAAATAAAAACCAAAAATAAAAAAAAAATTTAATAAATTTTTTTTAATAAAATGGAAAAAAAGAGGACTGATTTGAGCCTCCAAATAGATGAGCATGACATGAGTGTCCCGTGCCTCTTGGCCAAAAGAGTTCTCCGTTTAAGTTGAGTTACCACCAGCGACACTCAGTTTGTTTAACTCTCCCCTGTCAAGGGTGTCGATCACATCACCCACTCTGTCATGCAGACACAAGATGAAGAGCAAGTCTTCAAAACGGAATGATGAGTTATATTGTCACTGCCCACTGGAGTGACACATACAGCACAAGCATTCTCCAAAGTGTCACTCTCATCATACGTCAGTGTCTCCCGAAGCCACCAGAAGCCAGGCACACTTTTCGGGAGCAACTTTCTCCAAGTTTCCAGGTTTTAAGTTCACCGCTTTAACAAGAAAACGACTGAATCGGAGGCGTCGATTTGGTAAGCGTGTGGCTAATTTCCTCCAGCCGTGTCGCAGTTTGCGTCTAAAAATGTGAGTGCTAATTGAGTGTTTGTGTGAAGCGGAGATCTTGAGGAGGGAATTCACTCACTTGTCAGATTTGAGGGCAGACGTACGAGCAAATCCAGCCCTCTTAGCAACCTAAAGGCCCCCACAGTTTACCCGCGTATTCCTCCCCATCTGCTACCTCTTTCGCCTCTCCCCTGTCTGCGCCCTGTCACACGAATCCAAACATCGTGAAGGTGGCGTGCTTCTTTTTCTCACACGTTCCTGCACGGAGGGCGTGCGCCGCTCCAAAACCTTACAGGAGAAAAAAAAAAGAAGGCGGCGGTTTCATCTATCTTTAGATTTGTTCCCTCGCATGTGTGTTGTTGACTGAACACTTTCTGTCTGGGTGTTTGCGCCTGACTTTGAAACCCCTCACGCAGCGCTCGAGTCGCGTCACCTTTTCTTTTTATTGTTTTCTTCGCCTCCCTTTTCTGCCGTCTGCCCCCGTCCCGATCCTCCTTTTTCATTTTCCTCCATCTCACTCATTCTCCTCGGTCCCTCAACAGCGCAACCTAATTATAACAAATTTTTAATCTTTCACTCACTTTTTCGCTCGCACCTTATCATTTGCCTTCACCTTCCTCCGCGTGCCTCCCAACTCCCTCTGTGCCTCCTTCAGCGTCGAGCAAAATTACAGACCATCCTGGATAAGGTCGTGTTTTTGTCACTGTGACGGCAATGCCTGGTACAGACTAATTATGTCGGAAGCAGTCCTTGTCTCCACATTGGGGGCGACGGTGCCAGAATTCATGGGGTTATGAACAAATTGGTTCCGGTGGGAGACGGAGGACAGGAAGCGGGCTTTGATGAATGAACCAATGAGATTCAGCTGCTCATGAAATGGATTGGAGTCCGCCGCCTGCGCGAATCAGCCTGTTTAGCTGACTGATATACGGCACCGGCGATTCTCCTCCGATAACAGTTTATTCAAAACAGGCCGAACAATGCGTGGCGCCTCGGCCGCCGTGTTGCCGAGTTTTTATGTCTCCGCTGGAGATGATTTCATCTCTGGAGTGACGATCGCAGGTGCAGGCATGAGGTTGATTCGTGTCAGCGCACATAATGCAGAAAGTACGATGCCAAAGTCTGAATCAATTTGAGACTTTTTGGCGAGTAAAATGCGATCTGGAAAAGGGCTCAACACCACTTTGTGGTTGTTTTTCTTGAATGGTATGTTTAATTTCTGTTTACTTTTTGCTCATCCCGGATAAACAAGTCTTAATATGTGAACTGCGAGTCCTTAATTTAAAGGGGGAAAACTGTGCATGCAGTTGCTGTTGTGAGTTCAGAATCACACGCGGGACGACTGTGTGGACGGAGACAAAGCTCCTCTTCGGCTGCAGTAAATTACTCAAGCTCACATCCAACTATCCAGTTTGGAAAAAGGGGTTTAAGCAGGATAAATATTTCCAGGGGAACAGTGACAATGACTGGCGGTGATTAAAATTTGTAAGAGACAGAATTGTTTGTACTGTCCGATGAATTACCAGCTTAATAAGCAGTTAATTGCCATTGCTCCAAACACCCTATAGGCCTTTATCTGATGAGAGGGTTTAAGAGAATTAGCAAGTTTTTTCTTCTTCTTCTTCTTCTTCTTCTTCTCCTTCATTGGACATCTTCCTCAATCACCACACTTCCTGCTCACAGTGACCTATTCACTGTGACCTGCCGGGGCTTATGGGTAAGCAAATTCAGCAGATCTTAACACCTTCTCCGCATTGCACCTGATTGAGGGGGGAGAAAAATCCCGACCACATGCACTTTTCCAATCCTCCTCCACCCCCTCTAATCCGCCCTCCCCTCTCTCCTTTCATCTATTCATCCATCCCTGTAACTCTTTTCTCCTTCTCTCTCTCTCTCACCCTTTTCCCCCCTCCCTCTCTCTCTCTCTCTCTCTCTCCTCCCTCCCTCCCTCAGCAGGCTGGAGCAAGATTCATTTAGAGCAATCAGCACGAGACATGAATACTGAGCAGAGCTGCAGCGCACACATACGCACAGTAAAATGCACACAAACATACACTGACACAGAATGTCTCTTCAACCCCTGAAAGTGATGATGAGCTGCCTGAGTGAGAGTTTGGCACGCACACACACACACATGCACACGCACACACACGCGCACACACACACACACACATGCACACGCACGTACACACACACACACACACACACACCCCGAGTGACGCAGACTTTCTTTAACCTCTGGAAGTGATGACGGGTAGACAGAGTGCAGAGAGCTCGATCACACTCTGCTGCTTCCATCAACTATTTTTAAAATACTGATTTAAATTCGTAAAACGTGTTTATCTCAATATGTGCGCACCTGCGTATCTCCAGTCTATAACTTTGCGCGCTCCATACTGGCTGGTGCTTCACCGTTTGTGTGGTTTTCTTCTGCAGTTAGACCCTCTTTCCTTCATCTATGCAGCGCTGTGCATTTTGTCGAATAATTAATCGGCGAAACGGAGGCTGTTGGCAAAACTGTGAACGCTAAGAGCTTTAAAGATGGGCAATAATTTTGGGCCCGAAACAGATTTTGTCTGATGGGCACCTCCGTGGTTTACGATGCAGTATGCTTTTATGGGCGAGCGATTTAAGACAAAGAATAAATTCACGGCTCCATCTCGGGCGACGCTTGAAGTCAAGGTCAGTTTGGCTCCCATGTCATCATGAGCCACTTTGAGCCGGACGCCTCATCTGCAGAGACGCAGATCAGCGGCTTCACAGAGCACGTGGGAGGGGCCCGAGGCCTTGCCTGTCCTGGTGCGGTCAATATTCTAGAATAAGAGACTTCCAAGTGGAGGTTTGGAACAAATGCTTCCTGCTTTTGAATGCTGGTCCGAATGGGCGTGTCCACGAGTGTTGGGTTTGACCCTGATTTGGTGACGCGTGGTGGTCCCACAGAGACAAAGGGGAAAAAGGTTACGGACCCCTGAACTCAAAGGTCCACAGCAGGTTGGTCAACAGACAACTTCAGTTGTTTCGAGTATTAACTTTTAGCTGAGATAGTGTCGCAATTTCTTCACTTGAAGCCACACTGAAGTCGTGACTTCGCTGTTGTGCTTGAACAGTTTCACTGACGCGCTGAAACACAGAGTGTGACAGACGAGTGTTAAACTGATTGAGTTTAATTCAATTTAGTTCACTTCAGGTTCATTTGTGCTGATTACAACTCGTCAAAGTCGTGGCACTCGGCGTTGGAAAGGAACAAAGAGGGGAAAAAAAACAACAGATTACAGCGACTGATTGACACGCGTTCACCTTCAGACGCAATCCCTTCATTGACATTTGTGCCTTCGCAATTCTGGGCAACAGCGACGCCTCAGAAAATCATTTGTTTATGTGAAAGCTTTCATGTTTATTCAAAAAGCCCATTTTTTTCCTTTTCTTTCTACCTTTTCTTTTGACCCAACAAACTAAACAGACCAAAAAAAAACAACGAAAATGGATATGAAAAGATTAAAGAACAAAATACCAACAAACTTTAATTTATTCGTCAGTTGTCACATCCGCCCTGGCCTGAAACGCTTCTACTTCCCAAATATGTTGGTAATTTAGACGCTGACACTAAAAATCTGACATGTCATGGCAAGATCTAGCTCGTCTCCCTCGCACCTGGTGTCACCTTAAAACAGTCATTTGCAGTGAGACGACATTTTAATAGAAATGACTTTTATCTTGTTTATAATTTCTCCCCGAAGCAGGTATATTGGCATGCAAATGTGCATCTGCTCTCCTGTCAAACAATAGTCTAATGAGACACTTTCGCCCGAGTCTCCTGGCAGGTGTTACAATGGCCGAAACGCGGGACCTTCAGCGTCCTGTCACATTTGTTTATCACTGACTCATGAGCGTTAGTTATTTAGATTTGTGTCCTGCAAAAAAAGAAAGAAGAGAAAGCTCCTAAACACAAACAGAGACGAGCCGGCGACACGGCGCTTCATGTCTCATCAGAGATCAATATTTCATTTGTCCTCCTCCGCTGCCGCGATGCTGACTGGCGTCCCTTCCTAAGGGGGACAGCTCAGGGACACGCGCGCACATACTTACACGATCCCTCATACGCCAACACACGCGCTAAACTGCTCAGGGCCGTTGTTTGCGCTGACTGATGTGTCGGCCATGCCGCGCTGACACCTCGCCGACATGCGATCCCTTTCAGACGCACATCACTGTTTACCAACCATTCGCTGAAAAAAAAAAAAGAAGAAACGTCGCATGTTTTCTAAGAGTCCGTGCGCCTCGGTGCTTCCGGTCGGTCTTCGTTACCCACTTCCCGGCGTTTGCTTTGACGCCGCTGTTTACACAGGTAATCAAAGCCAAACTGTGTGTGTGTGTGTGTTGGTTTGCCTTTGAATTTGCGAGCGCGCGCGGGTCCGAGTGCGGCGCACGCCGCCTCTTTGGTGGGCCCCCTTTTTTTTGATGGTTGTTTGCTGTTGTGCTCAGACTAGATCAGGGGAGCGGTGGTGCTATTGTAACCAAGTGAATGGGCACAGTGTTTAAATGCAAATTCATGGCCCTGCAATGACGGGGAAGCGGGGGGGGGGGGGGATTGGCAGAGCAGGGAAGGGCCGAGGCAGGTTGAGGTGACGGAGAGGGAACCGGGGACTTAGAGCAGAGGGAGTTGAAAGATGAGGAAAGTGAGATGAAGCGATGACCGGGGATTTTGCACGGGGGGAGGGGGGGGGGGTGGTCGGGATGTAACGAAAGAGGGGGGGAGGAAAAAGGGGGGTGAATGGGGGTATTTTAAAACCAGAGGGGAGAGAGAGAAAGAAAGGGGCAAAAAATAAGAACGACTCTACTGTGTGTGACTTAAGTATAAGTACAAGAACTGCGCTCGTGCTAAGGCAAAGCTGCTCTGCATTGCAGGTCCATTTTTTATGTGAATGTAGAACGCGAAGCCGATGATCAACGAGCCTTTTTGAATCACAATAATTCAACGCAAAACAATTCTGAGCACCTTTGAGTTCCTTTCAGTGCCAAATACAACATATACAGGACCGTCTCAGAAAATTAGAATATTGTGATAAAGTTCTTTATTTTCTGTAATGCAATTAAAAAAACATGAAGATGTCATACATTCTGGAAGTATTGGAAATATCTGGAAATATTGCAAGCCTTTTATTGTTTTAATGTTGCTGATTATGGCTTACAGCTTAAGAAAACTCAAAGCTTCATCGCGATATTCTAATTTTCTGAGACAGTCCTGTATATATACACGAAACTGATGCAGGGAAGGTTTAATTCGCAAACTGGTCAGACAAGAGTGACGCTCGGACTGACCGCTTAAGTTGGATTCATGTAGCAGCCAGCGTGAGCGACACGGCTAAGAACAACATTAGTCCCGATGCAAGCAATTGGTGCTCCTTTTCTATTTTAACGTATTTTCACCAAATCCCACGACATTCAGTTCAGTTCAGAAGCATTGCGCCTTGTTTCAAATACGTGATCGGAATACGATTCATGGGAAAAAATAATTCATAAACCTTTTTTGATTACATTTTTTATTAAAGCCCCAACACTAAATAATTTATCTCTTTATTTCTTTAAATATTTCATTGCCTGTTTTGCTTTTATTCATCCTATTATCTATATGCTGCTGCGTCTTTATTAATGTCCACCTGGTCGTATGTCTTGCGCAACACCTGCTCAATTAGTAGCTGTTTTTTCCCGTCTGATATTCTAATGCTTCAATAATTGTGGTGAACTTGGGCGACACAAATGTTGCTCTTTTGGCATTAAACTCTTCAATCAACATTTGTAAAAATCTGACCTTCATCAACAAAGGACCCTTTGGCGTCACGTCGACAATTAGGGACGCCAACGTTGACATCCATTGGAGCATTGGAGGAGTGCAGCATTAACAGCAGCCAGATTTTTCATAAAAAGGGTATTTGAGAGGGTCCCCCCCCTCCCCCCTCCCCCCCCCTCCCAACACAGCTGAGCCTTGTTTCATACTGCCACTCACAGCTCCGAATCTGAAAATGTGCCCGGAAATATGAGAATAAAATCCATCAAATCTCGCGTGTTGGTTTTTCATCAGTGACGAACTTCAAAACTGAGAGTGAGCTTTGAAAAAATAACGAACCCCGAGATTACATCCCGACTTGGTAAACGCGTCTTCTTTCATTCATTGGGGTTTGAAACCGATCAGTCAATAAATAAATAAGGAAAACTCCTTCATCGGTGCAGCGTTGGAAGGTGTCTGTGCCATCGTGCGCTCATGAATGTTTGATGCAGCATGCGGCAGTTTTACCAAAGATCACAGGTGAAATGCGAGATTTGTACCACTGTTGTGACTCTGCCATTACCCCGCAGCTATGACAAATGGCCCAGTGTAACACACACAAGCACGCACACGCACAAACGCGCGCGCACTCCTCACCTCCACCTGCACGCAAGCACAGGCAGGGACCAAACACTCAAAAACATGCACGCACGCACGCACGCACGCACGCACGCACGCACGCACGCACGCACACACACACACACACACATACACTCACGCCTCACCTCCACCTGCACACAAGCACAGGCATGGACCAAACACTCAAACACGCACACACACACACACACACACACACACACACACACACACGTGCACGCGCACACTCCTCACCTCCACCTGCACACAAGCACAGGCATGGACCAAACACTGAAATACATGCACAAACTCAAACACGCACACACACGCACACACACACACACACACACACACACACACACGTGCGCGCGCACACGCATACACACACACACAGAGACACCGAGTGATGTTTTTGTCATCTGTCCCTGGAGTGAATCTCTGACTTCTATCAAGCTTGCTATTGTCAGCTTTTCTTTCGGATAGCGAAGAGAGCGCTATCTCTCCAGTTGATGTATGGCCCACCCCTACAGGCGCCTCACTATGCCCATCCATATCAAAATGCCTGTCTAAATGGATTTGCAGTGCATCACGTACTGTACTATATATGTGTAATGAAGAGCTATATCACTGCTCTCAGTGTATGAACTCATTTGAGTGTCACTGTCAGCGAGCTTGGAAATGAGACCCTCATTTTTCCAGCCCACACACAATGGAGTGCTGTTCTTGTCAATGCAGTCCATACAGGGCAGATTTATGCATGCGGTATATTTATGCATGGATTTTCTTCTGTATCAATCAGCCTTCCATCTCCAATATAAATATTGTCCTTTTCCACTCGAGGTGCTGCTTTTCTGATGGGGGCGTGAAGGCTGTCTTGCTTTCGCACGATTTGATAAGTCGCTTGATTGATTTCTTGCCCTTGCTTGATTATGACTTTTTATTGTTTTTTTGTGTTATGTTTACTTATTGAATGTCCCTAGACTCTGTGTATTGTTGATTGACACGAGTCAACAAGGGAAAAAGGGTCTGGCAACGAGGGAAGTCCTGAGCATCATGAAGATCACTTGAGCAAACATGTTGACCTGCGGAAATATGAACCCCTTTGGACTAAACACCTTGTATAAATACAGCTCTGATACACAGAAGTGTCCTTGTATCATCGTTGAAAGCATTCAGTTCAATTCAAAGTTGGTGCCCTGGCGTTTCAGACACCAGTATGTTTGCAGTCGAGCCAAGGAGGTCTAATCTAATGCAAAAAAACGAGGCTTCCTTTAATTAGACCTTCACAGAGCCATCCACTACATCAGTCTGCTGCAAAAAAATGAATAACTGTGAGCGAGTTGACGAATCTGGCTCAGAAAAATAATCTGAAAGGAGGGATTTCAACGATGAAGCGGTTAAAAAGTCGGCGGCCAAAACTAGACGACGTCCTCTTCGGATCGAGCCACTGCAGGCGGAAAAGATCGACTTAAACGCTTGCAGTTTTGAGTAAGTTCTGAAACGGCTATCGATCCGTCACAATTGGGTCCTTGTCACGGTTTTCTGGCACTTGTGCGTTTTTTTTTCTGATTCTGAGACACATCAGCCGCGATTACCAAATGTCCCCTGGCTGCCTGCTGTGTCTCACCCACTGACAGGTGCCGTAGTAACGAGATAATCAATGTTATTCACTTCACCTGACATGTCACCCGATCATAATACTTCGACTGATAGATTTATTCGTTCTGTTCCCTTCAGCAGCGCAGAGGGGACTGAAATAGACCAAGAAAAGTACATGTGGAAAGTCTGACTCATCGTTTTTTTTTGTTGCTGTTGTTGCCGTTTACCTTAAGACATCTGTTCCTTGATGGCTTTGTTTGTTACCTTTTTTTTTAGTGTGTCATCTTTCCAGCTTATGGGAGTTGCTTCTCAATACATTAAGTTTGTATGCGCATCAGAAAACAGTCGCGTTGACTTGGAGAAGAACATTCAGCTGAAGGTGATTGTCTTTCTCATTTAAGTAAACGTAAACCACGAGGTAAGAAGACCAAAAAAAAGCACAAGGATCTGTATTTAAAATTCATGCAGAAGGGAGAGTACAAAGAAATTACTGTCAGCAAAACGTTGCCGAGGAATAAATTAACGCCAAGCAGAAATTCGCCGTTTATGCTCTCTGACTAAAGAGCGAGGTTGTTGCTCTGTCACCAGTTCACCTTGTGGTCAACAACGCTCTGCCGCACCTCTGACCACATCAAACGCTGCTGTCAGTCGACTAATGCTCCCCTGAGGAGAGCGATATCCGCGATCAAACGATCCGACTCACCACAACAGTTAAGTTAAGCCCCAAATTAGGGCGACGCGGGCGCGTTTGATGGGAAATTTGTTGTGCAAAGTCATAACAAAGGAAAGCTTATTGCCGGCAATTTTATTTGTGATTAAGTTTCTCTCAATAGCGCGGTTTATCACATTTCCTGGCCTCAATTTCCCCCGCTTATCTGTGTTCATATGCATCATTTGTCATTACCATAATATTTTCTACGTTGCCTCAAATTGGCTTTACGCAGTATCTCTGAGCTTATGATAAAACATCAGTATTTAAGTATCGCTGGTACATTGTCGACTGCATGCTTTCATAATATCCCATTTCCACTGAGAGCACTGCAGTAGTGAGTGGAGGGTCTATTTTAAGTGCAGCCAGATAGCTATATGGCACTGTGGCTATATTTAATAAAAACTCTCCTGAACACTGCACCAATCCCCGGGGCTATCTAGGTTTGACTGGCCATGTCTGCTCCCATTTAATGTGAAGTGGCAGACAGAAGACATGTCATTCTCTTCCCCATTTTCTCCCTTCAGAACATAGATTGAAGAAATAAGAGAAGAAAGAATAAGCGGGGGGCGTGGAGGGGCGCACGAGACTAAAGACTAAGCAGGGAGAGAACAATGGCATGTATAAGATGAACGGGATAAGTGTTATTAAATGTATCTCGGTCGGTTATCTTCCTTTCAAATCATGTGACCAGTTTCCCAAACCCCCCCCCCTCCTTTGCATCACCCCCCCCCCTTTATCAGTCCAAGTGCTCGCCAAAAGGTGAGTCTTTTTTAAATATACACATCACACACCAAAGCTCAAATTAATAAGCCATAGTCATTATTTTCCTAATGAATCCACTGAGGGTTTTTTCTTTTTTTTTTATCGCCGTGTTCTTTGATTTAATTCTTTGTCTTCTCATCTCCAGCTGTGTTTTTACAGTTTAAAATTGTAGTCTTTTTTTTTTTTTTTTTGCTCATCACACCACCACCTGCTTCCACTTTTTATTTCTGTCATACCACTGCAGCATAACCATTTCACATCAGCAGCGTTCTACCTCTGGGCTATACTCATAGTGCAGTGAAGCAGTGTACTGCAGGGCAGGGCAGCGCAAATTACTAGTCACTGTACTAGTATATCTATATCTTTACACACACACACACACACACACACACACACACACACACACACACACACACACACACTTTTTTTTTTCCTTTTCTGTTTTTTGTGTGTATGTTTGTGTATGTTTACGCGCATTGGCAATCAGCACAGCGTGGGTGTGACTTCGCCATCTAACTAGGTAGCTTTGCTCTGCCTCCTCACAACTGTGCGGAGGTGGTCCACTGCTGCTCTGCTACATAAAATATCCATGAGTCAGGTAGGGCATACAGATGCCACAGTACCTGCTGAGCCCCTTAACAGGGAGGAATGTGTGTCTACGCTGAGGCGAGGAGGGGGTGGGGGGTGGGGGGGGCTGCGAGAGGGAGACCGAGGCGCGGGGGTAAGGCAAATGTACATCTGTCGTCTTGTACCCCATGCCGAGCAAGGTGGCAGCATGCTTCAGAGCGCGCGTGCACACTATTAAAGGGAATATATGTGTGCGCACACATGAATTTGTGTCATTTGAACTTCAATCAGCTTTCGGCGCTGCGATATCAGAAACGCAATCAAGGTTTCAAATACAGACGAGGACGGACTGACGGGTTATGAATACAAACAGCCTTCTGTCAAACAACTGTTATTGATGCCCATGTGGGTGTTTGAGTGGTCGGAGCTGTATTGCGTAAAAGTGTAGAGTCAATAAGTTCCATATTACGCGCCAGACGAAGACAGTATGAAGAGGAGATTGAGCACAGCGGAAGGGTGGATCAGGAAAAGGTGGGAGGAGCGAGAAAGCAATGTTTTGGCACGGCAGAGGAGTGCACAGGAAGGGTAGGGAGTAGCAGGAGGTGCAGCGAGCAGGAGAGTCGGTTCGCAAGAATCGTGGAGATAAGGGAGGAGTAATGACTCAGGAGGGAGGAGTGCAGCGGGGGAGGTCAAAGGGGAGAGCAGCAGGTAGGGAGTACATCTGTCACCTTCTGCTCCTACAGGCCAAGAATGCCCAGGAGGAACGGAGGCGGAGGAAGGGGAGCAGGAGGAGGCAAGAGAGGGCAGACTGCCACAAGCAGGAGGAGCATAACTAAACGGGACCCTATTTATCCTCAGGCTGAATTCAAGAAATTTCCAAGCGCTTCTTCTGGAGTTTTGAAACGCCAAAAAGCGTGCCTCTGAGTGGAGTGTAATCCATTTTATTTGGTATCACAGCAATGCATATGGCCGCTAAGTACTTTCTCTTTGAAATATTAGTCCATTGTGAAGGAGACAGCGCTCAGAAGGAGGTGAGAGAAAAGGACCTGAGAAGAGGAGGTGACGCTGCGAGGAAGGAGCAGGCGCCATCACTGGCAACGGGTGCTGCATATGCACTGTGTTCATAAGTCTACTGAGGTTGACATTGTCCCAGAAACTTATGAATAACATCCCTGCGCATGCGGGCCTGTGTGTGTGTGTGTGTGTGCGTGCGTGCGTGCGCGTGTGAGACGAGGCAGAAGAAGTCAGGGGCTTAGACGGCGTC
>JASSRZ010000074.1:5876459-5889117 GCA_032164315.1 Malacoctenus gilli
ACGCACGCACTCAAAGGCTTCACACAAACAAACACACATCCACGCTAGACATCAAACAAAGAGACACAGACAAAGGCAAAAGCACATGTAGTGGCTCACAAGGGAATCGATGTGTGATCACGACCAGGGTAATCGTGGCGTCTCAGAGGAGAGTTGCCCCAGGCTTACCTTAACATGTATGATGAGATCAGAGGGAATATATGCATGTTATATACAAAACAACAACAACAATAAAAAATAATAAAAAAAACAACCTGTCGGCGAAAAATAAAAAAAAAACGCGGCATGTGCATGCAGCAGCGCAACCGTATGCATGTATGTGAGTGCTCATGCATTTGTGATTATGTGTCTGCTTGTTTTCGCAAGCAGATCTTTTTGTATTGCTGGCTCCGTCTCTCCGATTGTGAGGGCTTTCTGCACTGTGTGGCCAATGCAGGTCAATTAATAATGTAACACTTGCAGAGGTAAAGGAGGCCTGTGTGTGTCTGGTGGAAGCATAGGGGGGGGGCGGGGGGGAGAAACAGACGGCGAGAGACAAAGAGAATGAGGAAATGGGGAAAGAGGGGGGATCACGGCGGCAAAACACGGGGACAAACAAGCGCGAGCTGTGACGAGATGAAAAGAGGGAGAATATATGAGCCGTGTTGCTCTTATTAGGAACACCCCCAATTAAAGGGAATTTAAGACAACTAGTTAGATCTTTAATTTAAAAGTTTCCAAATTATTCCAACTCGCTTTAAGAAAAACAACCAATAAGTCAGCTCGAAGCAAGCTGATGACTCACTCGAAGAAAAAAACCCCCGTTTTGGAATTGAACTCATTCAATCAACATGCTCGCCGATTAGATAGGAGATGCTCCACATCCGTTGGCTCAAAACTGGCCGCGACATGACCTCTCACAGTGTAAAAATGAGAAAATAAACCCAGTGGTAATTATAATAACACTGATGAAAAGTAACTTAAATTTCTGACTCATTATTTGAGAATCGTACAATATAAATAAGAGTGGGGAACAGACTGAGACAGTAAAAATTTAAACAATCATTGAATGTAGCAATTTTGGGGATTCAGTCCCACTTTTTTGTTTTTTTTACCTCCTTTTTGGTTTTTGTGTTGCTGTTCCGGAACTCTTGATGTCTAACCCCTGTCTAACGACTTTGATACTCTTGATTGTGTTGCGCCTTTCAACACTGATTTGAATGTACTGTTTGCAGCTTTTCGCCTCTACGCAAACAATTTGTTGACATGAGGAGCATAAGTTCCCTTAACACCATTGCCGTGTTCGCGAAAATTCAAATAAGTAAACTGCTGCAAGTCAGCTTGTCAGTGATGTTTGTTCAGTCAAAATCGGGAATGATTAGATATATTTTTTTGCAAAAACACTGTGAATCATGGATCTGTGGTGTCAGTTTAATATGCCCCAGAGTGGTAAAAGTAATAAAACACAGGGAAAAAAAAATCTATTATTAAATGTTCCTCTGTTGTGTGTGGGCTTGATGCGTTTTGAGGCTTGGGGGGGAAAAAGAAAAATGGCTCCAGATACTTTCCAATAGATTAAGGAGGTGAGGAGGTGGACAAGGGAAGGTAAAGCGTTTTCTGTGTGTGGAAACTGGAATGGACCAATGGGTCGGGAGCTGGTCAAGAGAAACTGGGTGTGGTCGGTGGTAAAAGGAGACGAAGGGAGGCATGAAAGTAGAAAAAAACATTGCTGTAGATAAGACTGAGGCAGTGGAGGGACACATCAGCACATGGCTGCATCACTGGAGACGCAGAGTAACTGGTGGCCTGGGAAAGAGTATGGCGTGCGTGTGTGTGTGTGTGTGCGCGCGCGTGTGTGTGTCTAAAGTTGAAATATACAGAAGGCGATGTGGGTACCAAGGTGTGAAAGGGAAGTGATGAGGATGAATGCAAGTGTGTGTACGCATGACGAGGTGCTGGAGCAGAATGCGAATAATAAGAAGGTGTGTTCCCTCCCGCAGACAATAGGGCCAAGGATATGGTCTTTGGGGGGTGGGGGGGTGGGGGGGGGTGGAGAAGGGGCACTCAAGAGGCCGAATAATGGGAGAGGAGGGGGGGGGTGCGCCAGGGGACTCAAACGAGGTGTGGGGGGTTGCCATGGTTGTGTGAAGCGTGGGAGAGGACAGCTGGATGTACAGTAAAACACACAAACTGCGCTGATTGTAAGGCGTGATAATAAAGGGGCTGGAAGAAAGAGTGCGAGGGTGGCGAGGGGAGGAGGGATGGATGGAAGCGGGAGCATGTGAGGCAACGAGAGGCGGGGGGGGGGGGGGTTGGGGCCGCGGAGGAGTGGTGGATGCGCGAGACAGACAGGGAGGAAAGGAGGGAGGGAAAAAAGAAGAGTGAGCCGCTGCAGCAGAGCTCCTCACCCACAAAAGAGACCATGCTGCCCCAGCTACCGAGCCAGAACCACTGCAGCTGTGACGACTGAAAGTCTGTGCTTGTGTGTGCTCCTGTGTGTGTGTGTGTGTGTGTGTGTTTCCTTCAAGCCGCGGTAGGAACTGCGGCTTTCAAAGTCTGACCACATGCAAAAACTGAGGTCTGAATCTCTGCAGCACACTGCAGCGTGGTGGTGGTGGTGGTGCAGAAGTGGGTTAGAGACGGTGAGAGACACAGTGAGTGAGTGAGAGAGAGAGAGAGAGAGATGAGAGAAATGGAGAGATGGTGAAAGAGCAAGTGAAAAAGAACAAGTTATCAAATAAGAAACTGAAAGACAAAGAAGAGATGAGGTCAAAAAGAGGAGGGCACCCTTCAAATATGGACACAGTTACAGGGCAGTGGGGAAGGAAGGAAGGGGGGTGAGGGTGGGGGTGGGGGCAGGGGGAGGAAGTCAGAGACTCAGGCGAGTCATGATGGAGGCAAAGAGTGATAAAGGGTGCTGGGAGTGCACGGGAAGCAGCGCACAGTTGGGAGATGTAAAGTGAAAGAAATAGATGGAGAAGCTGTGAGAGAGGGAAAGGGGAAGGAGAGTTGGATTAATGGAATAAATGCAGAGGAGGGCTCTGGAGAGAAAAAGACGAGATAGAAGAAGAAGTGAGGCTGGAGGAGAAAGAGGGGGAGAGATAGAAGTGGGGGGGTGGGGTGAAGGTGGGGGGGGAGATTAATAGTTTTGTAGATCTGTTCCTGTGTTGCTACCTCAAGAGTAATGCCTTTTTCTCCAATCCTTTCTTCCGTCCTCCTAGATTCCCTTTTATTAGGGATTCTTGCAATAGGCGCAGACATAGACACACACGCACACACACACACAAACACAGACCTGTGTGTGTGTGTGTGTGTGTGTGTGACACATGTACACAGATGTACACACAATGAATATCTGCTGTGATTCATGTAAGCTGTCTGGATTCCAGTGAGCATTTGCCAGCTCACTAATAGGAGAAATTCTTTAATACTGCGCCACTATGGATTTCAAAGCCACTTACTGTAGTTCACATGTCTCTGAACACATTCAAAGGCCCAGGCCTTCAATCCACTGCCATAAATAACCTGCAATCCAGAGCGGGCTGCGGCATCCAGGGGGAGTTTTTTGTGGGCGTGGGCGTGTGTGTGTGTGTGAAAGTGTGTGCATGGCGTTGCATGTGCAGGTGAGCTTGTGTATGCACGGCTGCATGCTCTGTAACTGCATGGTCATGCGAGCGGGGCCACTAAATGGTCCCATCCGCAATGGTTTCCAGAGAGGAACTTTGATCTCGGTGCTTATGATTAATTACCTCAGCAGCAGATCTGACAGAGGCTCCAGAGCCATTCGGCTCAATATCCACCATGTACAACATCCGCGTGTTCAAAGCTCAGAGCCGACCTCATTGTCTGGGCTCTGCCTTCCTGTCTGACCAAAAAAAAAAGAGGAGAAGAAGAAATGTGTGACTTTATTGCCAAATATGCAATGATTAGGCGAGGCTCCCTCCCTCGTTTCCCCTGCATTGCTTGACTTCTCTGCCACACAACATACCCAGACACAAAGACTCCATCAAATTATGTTAATGACGGTGTAAAACATTTATGGCTTCTACTTCTTAGTCTGGGAAATTTAGCACTTCTCTCCCTCCGACTCGCTGTCTTTTGGTGCCAACCTGCAGTCAGTAGCAGTAGTGTTCCTGTGGCTGAAGTTGAGCGCTGTCGTCATTAATATTTAGCTAAGGAATACTAATGATCTCTCTGAATCATATCATCATGCCACAACCTCCAATTAACCTCTCCAGAACCCCCCCCCTTCAACACACACAGACCCCCCCCCCTCCATCCCCCAGTAATGCCCCCCTTCCCGCCCCCCCCCGGAGTCTCCCTCTGATTCTCCGTCTCTCTCTCCCTCCTCGCTCCGTCTTTCCTCCTCGCTCTCCAGCTCTCTCTGGGACTCTCTGCCTCTGCCTCCCTCACCTCTTTTTCATCTCTAACTCTCTTTGGCACATTTTGCCTCTCAAAGAATGTATGCTGAGACAGTTTTCTCTCTCATGTTTGTGCGAATGTGTGTACGCGCGCGCCCTGGAAATGGTGCTGTCCAAACCTGAAAGACGGCTCCTGCCTTTCAGAGTTCACCTGCTCTCCCCAGAGATCCAAGCGCTGTCCTCCATTTGTCCTTGGTACATTTTTAATAAAGCTAATCGGAGATTGGTGGATGAACCTCGTCACCTGCCTGTCACTCTTTCACTTTTCATTTTCTCTCCTGCGCTTCCTCCGTAAGATGTTGAGGGAGAGCTGTCTCCAGAGTGAATGTGGCTCAGTGAAGACATTTTTCTTACTTTTGAGACCCTCTCAAAGTTCAGAGGTTTGTGGCGCTCTTTTATTTGTGCATGTATGACAGCTTTGAAATGAGGACCTGTGCCTTGCTCCTGTGAAACACCTGACTCGGAGAAAAAGAAATGATCTGAAAAGGCAGACAATTTTCTATCAATACTTGCATAAATTCATGTATTTGTGCATGTGTTTTTTTTACTGAAAGACTCTGAATCACTATCATACAATCACCACAATAACCATGATCGTGGAGCGAGTCCAGCCTGGCTGAAATAGGAATTATCATGAGGACGAGCATAGCTCATTGTTCTGTACCTGCCATCCACCCATCCATCCTCTAAACCAGAGGTCATTAACTGGCGGTCCGCGGTCCAGATCCGGACCCGGAAGCTGTCCAATACTGACCTTGACAGAGGAGAGGCCGTTTCGCGGTTAGCCAGACCGTCTTGTGAGCGGAGAGCTCCCGATCGATCAGGACTGATCACGTACTTTGTGAATAGATCGGAATCGGGGGGGGGGGGACATAGCTTCATATTTCCCGTACGTCTTCAAGTTGTCCCGATGCGATAGTTTCGGTTTTTATTAACAATAGAGACCATTTGGTCGGCTTATAAGACCATCAAACACCAAATAATAGCTGGCGTGTTTATTTCAATCTTAGCAGCATCATAGAGTGTTGCATCAAGAGCGTGGGAACTCCTAAGGTGCGTCCACCACATATATATATATACTTACTGTATATATACAGTATATATGGACCTCGGATACAAAAGTTTTTGTCAAACTGGACCTCTTTAAAATTTAGTTGCCTACCCGTGCTCTAAACCTACATTTGCAGGAGGTGTAAGCTGTAAGTCTATCTGAGCGTTAACACACCTAAACACTGTAACACACACAAGAGGTTCGGAGTCGCCAGCTTGCATATATTTGGCCTGTCAGAGGAAACTGTCATAGAAAAATCCATGCAGTGAGAACATAACGTACCAGTTGAAGAGCCCCAAAAATCTTTGTGGTTGCACAAACATTGAGAGGAATTCGCTTGAAGAATGGTCAAGTAAATCGGATAAAAGTGACAGTAAAACTCCTCATTTTTGAGAGTGGGTTGTGTTTCACTCCTCTGGATACTTGCGGGTGATAATCGCGTGATGTTATCGAGAGCGAGATCGCCCGACTCGCGCAAGCCGCACACAGATATCTTGGCCCAGACACAAAATGAGGGTCCATTTTCCTGTGAAAATCGAGTTTGACAACCATTAAATTTTGATGGTGTTGAGATCTTACATCATCAACTCGGCTCCTAAGTATACACGTTCAGTTGAATAAATTTTCAACTCAATCTTTGGACCTGAAATTCATGGTGTCATCCGCTAACTGTTTGACAAACGACACCAACATTGCAGAACACCGTTGAGGCAGCAGGACAGAGTGATGATGAGGATCTTGAACGCCCCTTTTTTTTAAGTTGGATACTGTTTCGATACGGTTTCACTCCGCGCGTGCTTGGTGGGTCCAACCCCCCCCCCCCTCCCCCTCCCCTTCCGACAGCTGTGGATTAAACCTCTGCAAGCTCTGGTTTGTCTGGACGTGTTCCAAACAGCAGCTGAGCTGTCAGAAACTAAGTGACAGAGTAACAGCGCCTGTACAAACACAGTGTTGTTAACAATCGGGAAAAAAAACAAAAAAGAGGCCTTTTACTGTAAGACACGGCGTGGGCTGATGGTGTGAACATCTTGCTTATTCTGCTATCAGTAGACATCTACAGCTCACAATTGCTATTGTCGTGCAGCTGACAGATATTCTCCCAGCTACACCTTTCAGAAGAACACTTGAATAAAATATCAGCAGAACAAATGTACATTTACAGAGCAGTTCTATCTTTTTTTTATCGTACAGTCCTTTACTTAATGTTTTGCAAATATTTCTGAGAATACATTTTTTTCCAGGTGATTTGTTTTCACATGTGCGTTGCTTGACTTTGTTTAATCCTTTCTGACGATCGTGGTGGTTTCAATGCGTTCATTCGACCTTACCTTGCATTGCGAGAGAGCCCCGCTGCGGAAAACAAGCGAGGGCCGACGTCATGCTCGGCAGTTTCGTTGACTCTCTTATTTTCAGCTCATTGACGTTTCCAAGCCCACATCTGTGTCCCCGGTGCTTTTTTGCGATTACTTGCAACAACACTATCGGCGAAGAAGAGAGATGTACAAACACGGACGCTCGGATCGTTTGCTCAAGAACTAATGGTCCGGTATGTTCGGCGCCAATTTTGGGGGGCGTCCCAGACGAAAGATCACCGATAGCGGTGAAGCCTTTGGACACTTCGCACGACGTCGGATATTTAGGACTGATGTCTCGGAGGTCGTCCACTTCTCTTACCCACGTGTTCCGCAGCTTAAACTCGATTCACAAGACCACATAGACGGAGGGGACTCGCAGTATCACGATTGCGGCATATAAACAAACTGAAGCGGTTATTCCCCGACTTCATGAGTAAAAACGCATTTTCTGTCCCTTTCGTCCATTCGGAGTATTAGAAGAAAGAACAAACATCATTTTAATGAAGCACAGCAAGGGGTCGTAAAGTGATTTGCTTCCAAGCAGAGGCTGAAGGATTCATCAAAGGCCTAAGCACCTGGCTTTTAAAAAGGCAAGGCTGTTTTTTTATGAGTAATTATATATACTTGCCTGTGACTGATGTTCACTGTAATTACAGCAGTTTGGGGCACGTACACGCTATGTATGTCGCAGCAAACCGTTTCACAAACAAATAATATTGTGATTTAGGAGCCCTGTGAAGGCTGAAAGATGACACGACGCAGAATCTACGTGATCGCACCATATTTACGACTCGACTTACTTTCAACTGTTTTGCAGGTCTTTTCCTGAATTTCAAGCAAAGCCGGAGGCAAACGATTGCGGCTGTCACCTAAAGTGGATGCATTTTCCCCATTCTAACAACAGAATCATATGCATTGATTTTCAATGGTTTGGCGAGGGGAAAAGACGAATAAAACAGCAGTCGGTGCACCTTCCTCTACGGGCTCACTACTCTCTACTCGAAACAAAGATTTAACATTAGTGGAGCCTCTTTTTTTAGCCCCACCAATTCCTGCCCCCAAACCCTTTGTTAATATTTGTAAGGCCTTTTTACACACTTACTCCACTCTTGCTAATGTATTGCAGTACATCCTCTTACTCTCTTTTGCATCTCCCCCCTTCATTTCTCATCCTCTCTCTCTCTCTCTCTCTCTCTCACTCTCTCACTCTCTCCCTCCCTCTGCCTCCCGCTCCCTCTTTTGTAGCAGTGATTGTGATGAATTGAGTCATCTTAAGTGTTTCCTCTATGTGTGCATCCCGGGAGGATTTCATCCCCCCTCTATTTTTCCTCGCCCCCCCCCCCACCCCCCTTCCCCCCTCCTTCCTCCAAACCTCTTCCCCTTTCTGAGCACTCATCTTCCCATCCTTCACCTTATTGCAGTTGTTCTCCATATCCTTCGGTGCCTGTTTTATTTGCGTCCCTTCCCTCTCTATCTATGCCTCCTCTCCTTTATACTGAAAGCATTGCTTAAATCACAATCATGCTCTCAGACCCCTCCTCCACCACCACCACCACCGCCACCCTGCAGTAAATAGATAATTTGCAGAATGGAGAGTGAATGGGTATTAATAGTAGCAAGCTATGAATTGTACTCCAGATCAAATGAAAGCCACAGCAGTCTGCAAGGCCGCTTTTCATGCGTGCACAAAGAAAAGGGGGGCGCGCAGTGGTGCTCGCCGCCACACGCATGCACCGAACAAATCTGCCTGTACTTCTACAGCGAGGCAGTCGCCAAGGTTGCGACCTTCAGTTGTTCTGCATCATAACAACAGCACTGGCAACACTTGAGTCATCTTCGGGGAGAGAAATTAGGGCGGCGTTTTAATCAACTGCTGAGATGTGGAGCAGTGTGCCATCAAGAAAGAAATACCGCCAACGAGACGTGACGATGCAGTTACAGAAAATACTTAAGAAGTGGCACTTTTTCATGTATAATGGATCTTTTTAATTGTGTATGAGGTAAAAACAAAGCTGGTGCCACTGAAAGTGATATTTATTTTTTAACAACGCAGATTCTTCATTATTTTTTCCTTTAGGATGTTTTGTTTTCAGAATAAGAGCAAATATTTCACCTCAAAAACAAACTTACACATTTGTTTTCGGTGCAACCAATAGTTTTGTATTGATTTGCATGTGTTGACGTCGTCGGTCGCACTTTGTCCCCTCCGTATGTCCCAAAAATCTTTGGGCAAAATGCTGAATTCCAGGTTCTTCTCGGAGATTTCGGAGAAATTCACATGACGGGACAGTTTGAGGACTCATTTGGCAGAGGCGACGAGTTACAGTTTCGCACCTTTGTTTTGTTTGGTCTGTATTCACGCGGCTCTTTTTGACAGCTGGCCAAACTGCCTGGAATGCACCACTCATTTACAGGAGCTGCCTAATTGCTCGATGTGAGCACTCATCGGGCATTCAGTAGCTTGACAAAGGAGAAAG
Source organism: Malacoctenus gilli (assembly GCA_032164315.1). NCBI lineage: Eukaryota > Metazoa > Chordata > Actinopteri > Blenniiformes > Labrisomidae > Malacoctenus > Malacoctenus gilli. Next base: position 5,885,743 of record JASSRZ010000074.1, read on the forward strand.
CGGACGCCCAAGCCCCCCCTCAAGTCTTTTTTTTTTATACAGCACAAATAAAGGAGACCGGTCTTATTGGTCTCCTGTTTCCTGTTTTTTGATTTGATGTTTGAAACCAAAAGTGTTTGGACGTTTTCCGACAATTTGTTCTCATTGCGGTCGTCTTTGTTTCTTCTACTAAAAATGCATCTCTGTTCTTTAAGCAACTCATTCGCAGGTGTTCACACAGTGCACAGAGCAGTCCAGGAAGTTCTTTCTTTAGGGACCAGAATTGCTGGTTTCCTGGAATTGCGTGGAAACAAACTCTGGTTGTCTTGAAGCGAGCCAATCGGTCCCAGTGGGAAAATGGCCAAAAAGGTTGAAAATCTGCTCCAAAAGTAACTTGAATTTTTGTACGAACAAGAAGTCGAGACTCGATGTTTTCACTGTTTCACGCTGGTGACATCTGGTTCATTTGGACTGTCAAGGTAAACAACCTTTTTAACTAAACGTACAGCAAATATATCCTCAACAAGCTGTGAGAAAGGAGGAAAAAAAAGCCCCCCCCATCAAAACATTCCCATTAGTCTGTCTGAAGACTTAAATGCTCCAGCCGTGTGATTCAAATGTTTTGGAAAACGAGCAGTTGCCAAGACATCAAAGTTCCGACATGTATGGGAATATAAATAAATAACGCGCCTATTCTGTGAGGCTGCTACACCCCCGCCCCCCCCCCCCCCTTCATCAAATTTTTGTCACACCCTCGCCTGGTGGGGTTTCTCTTAACAGAGGAGAGAACTTCCGTACGAAATGTATCTGCAGTACAGCACTTGGCGGTGGACGCCTTTGATTTGCCAATCAAGATGGTGACTTTTGAACGACCGCCACTGTATGGCAGACGCAGCCAGCCAGAGGGCTGTCAGTGTTCAAAGCCAAGGGCCCTCTCAGTTTAACAGTCTCAGTGTGTTGCTACTCCCACATTTCAAGAGACGGCACATCAAGGAGCCGCTGCTGTTGGATTGTATACATCTGTGCTCGCACAAACTTCATCGCAGACAGCGAACAGTATGCGGCGAAGAGGGAACGTTTAGTCTCGAGTACAGTACACTATCCGGCGAATACGAAAACACGCACAAACACACAGGCCCACACACACACACGCATGCGCGCACGCACACAACAGTCACAACAATGCAGGCTGCTGGGCTGGATGTGTTGGCAGATGACACTGTTTAGCACTGTCTCATCTGCACTTTGCCTTGCCAGCGCTGCCATGGGAGGCAGCCAGGTGCAGGAAGAGAAAGACAGGGGGGGGGGGGGGGGAGGGGGGGCGCCTTAAGTTGTGCCTTGTGGCACCACACCATGCCTGGAAAAAAAAAAAGAAGAAAAGTTTGCTGGGGTGGGAGAGCAAAAAAACGTGTCGGTGTGAATGAGAAGTGGTTGGGAAAAACAGAAAAGAAGTGAGAACTGGAAAAAATGGGAAAAAGTGAGGAGGCAAGCGTGAGCCGAATATAGAGGAAGGTGATATATGAAGTCAAAAGTGGCAGGGGAACTTGTGGTGCTGTTCAAGGAAGCAGGTGTTGATCACTGTGATCCACTGCCAAGTCAACTTGCGAAAAAAACCCAAAACAGATAAAGGTTACGATTGACAAAAATATCTGAACAAATCAGAGGCAGAATATCTTTGGCAAATACAAAAGATGTGAAAATGTCAATAAATAAATGAGACACAGGAAAAACTAAAAATCTGGTTGTTAAAGCAAAGCTGAACCTTCACTGAAATTCACATTCTGGCTGAACAAATAAACATCTTGTCACATTAAAAAACGGAAAAATTAACATAAAAAGAGAGTCACAAAAAGCACAAAGGGCCATTTAGATTTATGAGAGTTTATCTGATGACTATTCATTGACTTCCTTTGTTTGAGCTAAGCTATTTAGCAGCGGGCCAACACCACCCACCTCTTCCTCGTTACCGCTGTCAAAAGAAAGGTGTGTCTACCTGTTTCACGGACGAAGAAGCGAGGCGAGGCATTGAAACCAAAGAAACGCTGGTGCATCCCTTTAAATCGGAGTTAAATAAACATTAATTAAGCATCACTCTGAGTATTATTTCACTGAAAGAGAAAACAGCACAGAAGAGAGAGAGAGAATTAAAATAGAAATGCCTTCAGTCTGGGTTTAAAAGTAGCACATTAGGGCACGTTTAAGATCTCGTGGTAGTTTGTTCCAGCAAAGTTTGTGCTACTAATGACTAAATAAAACAGTAATTAGGAAGCTGGATTTGGCGACCTTCGAGGTTTGAAGGTATAATGAGGGCTGAGAAGTAAACTACTGGGTGTTTCTTGATTTTGGCTCCTCTTCTGCCGGCTTATTTTTGAAGAAACTTTCAGCTCCACAAGTGACGAGGGAATGCCTGAGTGCCAGCAGCTTACCACTACTGAGGAAATGGAAGCTGTAACAAGTTAACAAGATCTCTGCACTACACCGGATGACATATCTGATGGAGCCTGGCAGGGCGGATCCAGAGTCCGTGAAGTTCAAGTCCTGAGACGTGATGTGTCGGGTGTTTCTCGGAACAGCCAAGTCTCAGAGTGTAGCTGTAACATCTGTAAAATTACACTTTAAGGTCAAAACACCCTGAATAATAAATGGCTTGTGGAAAAAAGACCCTTTCTTTTGATTGCCAACCACAATTACATTCCGCGTTGAAAAGATTTTTTCTCTTGCACTTGGCTAAAATTGTAATAATTTTTCAAATTCCACTTGCAGTAAATATGGATCAATGGAAGCAAAGTACTTCACCGAACGGAGTGCTGAAATACTATTTTGCCGAACACCAACTGCAGGATTCCTCAAATTCCTATTTACAATAGATTGTCGAGGGCTGTTTATGTTTGTGCGTTTATCTCAATGCTACGACTGGATAAACACATTTAAGTTAATGAGGATTTTGCTATTATTCATGTTGGCAGTGAATTCCAACGGCGGAAACCTAAGCACACAAAAAGTCAGGAGCATAAAGTACGGGATTGGACGGCGTCCACGGAAACAGAGGGATTCGGCAAGCAGAAGAGAGTCTACGAGGCTAAACTAAGCTCAAGAGGATTCATTTTTAGTATGGATGAAACCAGCAGGCGTTTATGTGTTTTGTTCTGGTTTTGTGCGCCGTTCTTCATGTGCCAACAGAGCTGGCATTAGTTGAAGGAGCGCCGCTCTGCCTTTCTGAAAGAAATATTGACACATAGTCCTCCAAGTAGGATGAAGAAAACCTCAGAATTTATCCTTGATACCTCATTCTGTCTTCATCTTTACCCATTAGCTCCAAGAGTAAATTGGTCATTGAAGAGAAGCATACGGTGGGATACACTTGGGTCTAACGTTATGGGTTTTTTTAATATATAA
>JASSRZ010000074.1:5892613-5904168 GCA_032164315.1 Malacoctenus gilli
TGTGTGTGTGTGTGTGTGTGTGTGTGTGTGTGTGTGTGTGTGTGTGTGTGTGTGTGTGTGTGTGTGTGGGTTGTGTGTGTGTGTGTGTGTGTGTGTGTGTGTGTGTGTGTGTGTGTGTGTGTGTGTGTGTGTGTGTAAATGGGAGCAGGCTGGATGAGAGGGAAAGGCAAAGAAAAAGGCAGGTCAATCCTTTCCATAGAAACCAGACGTGTGGTCGTGTGCCAAGATAGTCAAGTGCTAAATCCTCATCCTCTGGATTCACACATCGTCTGTTGGCCAAGCACGGAACGTCCTGTGTCCCCACTTGTTTTCCCTCGTGTCTTTCCCAACCACTCATAATAAGGAACATATGCTGTATCGCAGGTAAGGCCAGTGCTTACCGCAAGGAAAACCAGGTCATTAAAATGTGTCCCCCTTGGAGAAAACTCAGTGTGGGTGCATTATATTAACACCGTGTTCCTTATTAGGAGTGTGACGCTGCCACTGGAGCAGTGTTGCACAAGCTGGACCATTGCTCAGAATATAAAGTTAAGTCTTAAGCCCCTGCATGACACAACAAATATGTGTCGTTACCAGAGCAGCTCGCCGCTTTGAACCTTATCTAAACCCCTCTGTGCATCCGAGAGCAATTTTAAATGACCAACAATGACTGTAAACTAAACTGCCCGGTGCACAATCGCAACACATTTCTACACCAGATGCTGTTAAGGTGGACAGTTACTCACTTTTTCTCTCTTTCACACTTTTTTTAGGAGTCCTTGAGAAAGTCTAAAGGAGAGTGTGTTATCTCCTGCAGGGTGAGAAAGGGGGAGATCCTCCTGACTACTCCCATTCTCACATACCCACTGTGTTTGCAGATAGATAGAGGTGCGTGCGTGCGTGCGTGCGTGCAGCGAGCCAGCCAGCGAGCGTATGTGTGTACGTGTGCAAGGGTGTGTTATGTGCACAGGCATCTGACTTTCACCATATTTAAAGATTGAAAATGAGTCGTTGCTTTGAGGAATGTCTCCAAGGGTGAATGTGCAAGTGGGCAGACGCGCACACCAGATAATTCAGTCTCCTACAGCAGGAAAAGTGTCATAACAAATTAAATTCACCAGAGGCTGAAACTCCTGGGCTCAATTTCAACTCAATCCTAAATCCATGAAGGAATATGTAAATATATGCGCCACACAGAAATATTACAATGCTGCACTCGGCCGTCCAGTTGCAAAATGTATTTGCATCTTGCATCAAAGTGCTATTAACACAGCAACCCAATTAGTGTGTGATTTAAGCGTTCTAACACCTCTGCTCGAGGGTTGATTTCCCTATAACGCAGCGAGATCTGTGCCAACAATCATTTCCAGCATTACAAAGGGATATCTGTGTTCTCTCTGTACATAGTTGCTGCATAACTGCGGCATTTCTGCAGCCTTGTTATCCCAGCAGATCCTTGTGGAGACAAATCCTGGAGATGCAGAGGAAGAATAACCTTCACAATGGTTGCTGCACACTTTGTTATCAAACGAACGAACCGCCAAGCTGCAAAAAAGATTCCAGGAGAAGAAAAGGGGGGATTGAGAAGTTTTTAATTGAGCTGGAGATCCGCTTGTTCGGCACACCACGGCCGACTCGAAGGAATCAAAGCGATGTCACTTGCTTTAAAGGGCGATGTAATGCCATCTACTTATTATGTGGTAGCTGTGCATTGTTGGCTTTTGAATGCATTAGGCAGAACTTCAGTGAAGTCTTAAATCATGGCCGGATCATGTTTTCTTAATGACATGAAAAGCTGTCCTCCCTCCCATCTCTATTAATGGAGCAGGCGTGCTCCGATTAAACGTGACAGCGTTCGTAATGCTGGGGTGATAAATCTCCATGAAGGTGGGGGAGTCGCGCTGATGCAACACACCCAATACGACTGATTAGAGCGCCGCTCAATCAGGGCGCACATGCCGAGCGCACGTCTGCGGCGCGCACGCTCGCATGCCAATGGAACACCTGCAGTGACACATATATCAACAGGCATAAATCCGCTCGAATATGCAGCGTGCCATCCACTCTGCCTCCGCCCATATTTTCAGTCTATAAACTGTGTGCTTGAAAAAGCCAGTTAATCATTCGTTGTTAATTGGTGATTAAACACTGAGAAAACACTCGTGTGATTGATATAATTGATGACGTGCGTTACCTCGCGCCCGGCGATAACCTGCTTCTCTTTATCGGCCGTCCCTTCGCGGTCGCCAAAGTCAGCGCCGTTGTTCACGGGGAGATGAAGAAATAAAGAGAGAAAAGGCACAGAAGAAGGAGGATATTAATGCTTCACACAATGAGGGAAAATAGTGACAGATTTGGAGACTGATAGGAAGGGTGAGTTCAAATTAAAAAGTGCAGCAGCGGAGAGAAAAACTTCGGAAATAGGTGGAATGAGGACAGAAAGGAAGAAAGGAGGAAGATCCAAGGACAAGAAGAGGAGAAAAGAAAAGAGTGAAGAGTTGAGGAGGGTTCAGACGAGACATGAAGTGTTGGAACATTTATAAAGGCAGCAACCAACACAAACTCAGATCTCTGACTAACTTCTCGTGCAGGCCCCGCTCAGTGTTTATATTTAGCAGTCTTATAGTCAAATGCAGTTTTTCTTGTAATTATGTCGGAGAATGATTCATTTCACATTTCCAGCAGTGACAACAGTGGACTCGTTTGAAACAAAACAAAAGAAACGGACAATTAGCATCAACACAGACGATAAGAAAAGAAATGCCAGAAAAAGAAAGTCAGCAAAGAAAGAGTTTGTAATGTACTGGAAAATAAAAAACAACACAAAACTCAGTGACGACTGTCGGAAACAATCGGCGCAGGACGGAAGAACGACGCCCACCGCCCATGCGAAGAGTCCGCAACTCGTGGACGATCGCGTTCACCTTAGAAGTAATTGGCCCAAAGTGGGGGAGGAGACGACTGTGGCGGCGATAATAAATAATCCCGCCCAAAAAGGTTTTGTTAAGTCGGGCCAGGCCTGGATAATTGGTGAGGCGTTAATATTTAATAAGCCAATAAAGGCTAAAGTGACCAATGATCGCCACAAGCTCCACCGAGAAAGATGGGTCAAGTGCACTCTGGAGTATATGAAAATGAGGAGCGAGGGATTTCAGGGAGGAATAGAGGAGGAAATTTACCGATTTAATATAAAGGAGGAGTTTGATTTACACTTTGTCTGTTCCGAGGACGCACAACAATGACTGGGCAGAAATAGCATCCGAAACAAATGAAGGCCGCTCCCAAAAGTTGGCGCTTTTTTCTCTCTGACAGACCAGTCATCTTTGTATTTATTGTTGAAGTAATCGAGAAGTTTTAATTTTTAAAATCTTTTTTTCCACAAAATGTGTCTGTATTTATAAATAGAAACAAAATAAGATATTTGTACAATATCTCAACCCAAAGTTTTACTGAAAAAGTGCTGAAAATGTTGCTGCATATAAAAAGAACATATTCTCTGCAAATATTTGTTGTTTTGTTTTCACGAGTAGAAAAAAGTTCTGAAAAAGTCTCGTCTATTTCCTCACTTATTTGTCTCAAGAGTCGGATGTTTCTTCTGTGTTGTTTTTGTTCCGTCGTGGCTCAGGTGCTGCTCGCTTGCAAGAGCCGGCAAACCAATCAAACTCCACCATGAGCACCTTTGTCACTGGTTCAGAAATTTGTACATGAATGGGCGAATGTCACTGACGGACCAACAGACAGACAATTTTATTCATGGCTGAAGGACAATTCAAATGTCCCGTGCCTCATACTGATGAACCTGGCAAGGCTGTGGGGGGGAGGGGGGGCGGGGGGGGGGGGTTCTAGTCTCCATTATAGTTTGCACTTTTCCACGGCAGCACAAACAAACAAACAAAACTGGCAACCGCAGTCTCATCAAACAAGTGAAAGCGCTGTGTTATAAACTGCTTTAGAATCAAAACCTGCAAGTTTTTGTTAGCACGAATAACTTGTTGCATCTCACTTGTCGTCTCACCATCATCCTTGCTGAGAAAGTCGATAACTTCAGGTGGTTTTTGGAGAGAAACTTCCCCGTATAGAAAGTACACACTGCTAGATCTGTCAGACAAGCAACAACACCACTTAAAACCACACAAGTGAACCAACTTTGTTGGAAGAGAGCCGCCCACATGGAGAGTTATTTGACTTTCCCTACCGAAAAACTGCGACTAATTAAACAGAGAGAGAGAAACAAAGCACACCACCTCTGCACACTCCACAGGAGACAATGCGGCTGCTAAATGACATGAGTTTGGCTCCCACTGATGGAGCTCTGAAGATTCAGTGGTGACAGACGCCTGCTAAGCAAATGGAGTCAAACATGCATACACAAAGCCGACACACAACCGGCGTGTGCGCAGACACGTACAGTCGCTCATCTCCTGACACTCATAACACTCATCTGACACTCGAACGCTGCCGACTGACAGCCAAGACACGCGGCTCTGACAGATCAAACCTGATTTACAATGCAAGTACGCCATGTGTGTGGGTGCCGGGGTCCACGTGTGTGTGTGTGCAGTGTGTGTGCGTGCGTGTGTCACTCTGTGGGAAAGAGACGAGCGATGGAAGTTAGGGGTCAGAATAGTAAATTTTTAAGTGTCATATCATGCCATTTATTTATCCTCTACCCTCCTCCACTTCACTGACACACACACACACACACACACACACACAGCATCCACCTCCGTCCCTCCCACACATTTGTTCCAATCTTCAGGATAATCAATCAGCTCCATCCATTTTAATTTGCTTCTTCAGTCTCGTTTCATTCCGTTTGTGGACAGTGCCGCTGTCATCCTCCGATTGTTAGTCGGTAGACTTGATCTCAACAGACAATCTCTCTCTCCCTGCGACCAGTTGGCAGTCGCTGCCATGTTTCTGCGTCACTGCAATCCCACGAAAGAAAGTGACAACCTAATCTGTTGAGAAAATGTGCCTGAAATGTATAACTTTGGATTCCCGATGCCAGTTGGACAGTTGCAACAACATTGTTAAGCCTCACAACGCCGTCATTTGACGAAGGCCAGGAGGAGATGTAGGGAGGAAAGGGCATGATGATGCAAAGGAGGACGTGGTCGCCGGGAAACATCTTAGTCACATCACCTGTGAGTCATTGCGAAGCACCAGAATAAGTTGAGGGTGGTACAACTATATATACGCACAGCAGGATATGAGAGGACGTTCGTATTCTTTTGTTTTTAATCCTTTCTGTTGGCAACTGCAAGTTGATTGCACGTATTGCATTTATTTTCCAACTGTTAATTCACAGAAAAAAAGCTTTATGATGCACCATCTTTTGGGGAAGCAGAACTGAAGAAAGCCCCTCCCTTCTCTTTCTGTTTTCCTTCCTTCCTGTAGGAAGAAAGAGTCTGTCCAAAGAGGACTCGATGATGATGATGATGATGTATATTTCCTCTGAACTATATCTGGCTGCGTGTGAAAAGATTTTTCTTCAAAGAACTTACCGAGGATGAACAGACGTGTTTATTTTCTCAAAAGTTGCGGTGACTCATGCTCGAAAAGTCCACCTCCAACAATTAGAATCATATTAGCATTTTAAACCCTTTGTGGTGTGTATCAGCTGTCAGAGAGGTCGGCTGTCAAAGAATGCCAAGTTTGACGCCTGTCTGCCGTCGGTTTGATGCCCAGCTGGATCACCGGAATGATAAGTCCGACGAATCCCTGGTCTGCTTTCTCTCTCAGCCGCTTTTATTTGTTTACTTTTATCACAGCCAAACAGGATGTGGCGGCAGTAGATGGTCTGTACGTTGCGATTCGTATGTATGCATTTGTTATAAGAAAGCGACATGTGTCTGTGTGTGTGTGTGTGTGTGTTGCGTGTTTTTGAAGGGCGACGTGGCCTCGAGGCTTAAACAAGGGATGCTGCCAAGGGAGTTCCCCTGAAGGCAGCTATCCTGAGCCAAGAGGAAACATGCATCACCTCAGCCTCTCATCGACACTCTGTGCGCGCACGTGCACGCGCACGAGGACGCAAGCGCGCGACACTTAAACCTGCGCCACTTGCAAATTCATGCATTCACTCAATACAACCTTCCGCCAATGCCACCTGTAAATTCGCCGACAAACACGTTGCGTGCGCACCCGCAGGCGTTGAGCCTCGAAAGCGAAGCGGCGTTGCCAGATGATGAGCCGTAAAGTATCATCAGTGACTCAAAGGACGAACCCACACATACCATTTGAACATTAAACATCCTGTTCCCCAAGCCATGTTTGTACATCATGGTCAGCATAATATATTGGAAATTAACAGCACTAATTCTCCAATTATGCCCTCGCAAATCACCGCTTCTATTCGAGGATTCTGGTTTTTTCTTCCTCCAATACCTTGTTAGCGAGTGTAAGTCCCGCTTGCTGGAGGTGTGCAGTAAATTAGGGAGAGCCTTGACTCTATAAACAGGATCGATACTCCAACTTTTTCAGACCTGCGCACTTTGGTTTTGAAGGGACTTGGCAGGAAGGTTGTTCCCAGCAGTTTAAAGCTGTTTCAACGGGTCTTAGTCTTAGTCTCCACTGCTGCAGTCTCGCGGTGTAATCCCAGAGTGACTCAGCGGTGCCGAGAACAGGTCTCCGTCGGGGGCGGGGTCATATCATCTGTTGGCGCAAGCCTTGGTTTTGCCGCTCGTCCTTTATGACTCTCGCTGCGCGTCTCAGATTGCCACCAGGCTTACGGGTGGATCTGTGGCACAGCGCGGGCACAAATGGGTGTGAATTAGCCCTCATTAGCCGGCGGCTATGTGTTTCACCCCTGTTTGTTGAATCACTCCAACACTTAGAAACAGATACTGCAATTTGGCGGAATGGGTGGCATCCATGCAAGGGTTAAGTGACTCCGTATTGGCAGTGATTGGGATCATACTCCGGATGACGGAACTGAAGGAATTGCACTACAATTACCAATAGTTCCTGTTGCCACAGCACAGAAAGTTCCGTATGCACCGTTATATACGACAACCTTAAGCTTGTCCTTGTCTTCTGCATCTGTGGCCTCGGGGCGAGCAGAGGTGTCACACTTGAGTACGGCTTTCCAGATTTCCGCCTCGGACTATTTTCAACCTCTCGCCTTTGGCCATTTCGCAGATTACGGTTCTCACGGCTGCTAATTCGGAGCAAATTACGTGGAAATATTGAACAAGGACACCCAAGCCAGGAGGAGAGGAGAGACGCCGCCTCGTAAATAACTGGGGCGTCGATCGCGCAGCCCAAAACAAGACTCTCGTGCAGCTCGCGGTGCTTTTGCACCATGCTCGGCTCCAACGGAGGAGGGGGGGGGGGGCGAGGGGGATGCGGAAGTCTCTGGGTGAGCGACATCGGAATGCAACTCACGCGTTCACTCCGTGACAACTGTGCTTTCTGTAATATACCTGTCTCGGTTCTCTGCGCCTCCTTTCTTTGACACAGTAGATAACATAATCAACTATAGGGGGACTAAAAAGGGCGAAATATAAAAGCACAGCATCCCGCTAATGCTTAAGACGGATAAAATAAAGTACGACCGCTTACGTTGTTTGCATGCAGAGCTGCGACACCGGCGAGAATTTACATTTCGACAGAACCTCTGTCGTTCTCAAATGGACTCTGTAATGTTCACAGCGATGTTGACTTTGTGCAGTTTCAGAAAGTCCAAAACATACCTGATTATCTCTCTGTCTGCAGCGACAACACCAGTCTACTCGTGGGCCTTCGCTCCCCAAAGGCGGCGCATGTGAAATCTGTTTTTCCGTGACAAAGATGAAAAAGAAAAACAGAGAGACGAGAAGAGAAGAAACTAAAAGGCGACGAGGAAAAAACGTTTCTTGGTTGGGGTTTGTTTGGTTTTTTTTTTTGTTTTTTTGATTGATACAGAGGAAAAAATTTGCTCGTCTCAGATCTGTAGCACAAGCAGGGGGTGGCCTAATTACTCTGCATGAAGAAAGGGGATTTTATCACCTCAATAAAATTAGTTTATAGAGCAGCGGTGCACAAGCTCGCTGACCTGGTTAAAAGGCGCACATCAGTTGAACCTCTTATCAGGTTGTCAAGCGCGGCTTTACACTGTCAAATTTGGCTCAGCATGCGTCAGTCTCGGTGGTAGGCTACTTTGTGAGCTCGCTGCCACTCTCTTCCGTCTCCCCCAGATAAGCGGCGGTCAGGATTTCAGCTTCAAAAAGTGTTTTAGTCGTGCGTGAGCAGTGATGTCAAACAAAAACCACATATGATGCAACCGCAGACGGCTCGGCGAAAAAATAATATGGAGCAACTGAACCTAAAGTTTTGTGAATTAAAGCCGGGGAAATAAAATATCACCCCCACTGCTACACAACAGAGATTGTTGTTTTAACCAAGTGTTCTTTTCACATATTTGCAAAGTGTCAAGATTACAGCCTGGAGCAGACGAATACCTACACACAAATCACAGTTCTCGCAGCTCCGGCGTCAAGCTGTGACTTACAAGCACACCAGACTCCAGTTCGCAACACTGACGAGCTGGTGGCGTCTTCTTGGAGGCTGGGATGACAATCCGAGCATCAGTGAGGAAGTTATCGACGTCACTTCCCCCTCCGTTTGGCTTCACTGCAATGTCGAGAAGTAAAGCTTTGAAACCCCAAATTAAAAAAACATCAGTTTTATAAATTATATATATATTTCCTGCTGCATTTCTCAAAAATAAAATGGCTGGATCGTGGCTGAGGAGCGTTCTTGTGTTCACACGGTAACCAGCTCGCCACAGCCTATTATAATACTTATGTGGAGCGCAAGATTGTGCAGTGGGTCCAGCTGCCACTCCTCCTGCATTCAGAAAGAGTAAGAGGTGCTGCACGGAATAACAAGAAACTGCGCTCTTCTTGAAGGCGACACAAACAAAGTTCATACTTCAGGAGGAAATCGATCGCCGACTTCCCGGAAAGAACATTCTCCTCGCCGTCCTGGTCAGCTGCTCTCTCAAAACTATTCTTTGCCGGGCAACTTTTTGCCAGCGTTACTGTCCGACTCTCAGCGCAATCATTGGACACCACGCAAAAAACCGACCGGGTGAGGTGTCAGGAAGTCAGCTGCGAGAACTCAGGGGCTGCGATGAAAATATGGCGTCATTCTTTTCTCGCGGTCTTGGGAGAGAGAAGAAATGTATGGATGGACTTTAAGGATTGTGGATTTAAAAGAAAATAGCAAGTGAAAGCAAAGTAGCTGTTTTCATTGACCTCAGGGAGAAATGTTTCCTTCCAAGGGAAGGATCACTGTCTATATTTAATCCCTCCAGGGAGAAATCGATGGGATTACGTTTGACTGTACACATGAGTAGTGTCACAAATGGTTTAGCGATGAATGACAAGAGGCACATACAAAGAGTAACGCTTTGTTGTTGCCTCACTGGCAGAACAAGTCAGCATCGTATTCAGGACTTAAAACCAAAGTAACAGGCTTTAGGTTCCGGGGGTTTCATGCGTAGTGGTCATCGTGAAGCCAGTCACCAGCGATATTCGCATTCCTTGTGTCAGATCAGCGGAAGTAGTGGGTTTCACCCCGATCAATCCAACAGCTGGATCGAATTCTGGACGACAGCGGCGGGCTGAATGACAGGAAATATTGTTTTTCTTGGAGTCAGACTGCAAGTGTGATTGAAATTGAAGAGTGTGATGCTAAACGGCGATCTGGCTGCGATCCACGATGATAAAAAAAGAAATAAAGACAGGATTGATTGAGTCGTATAAAATGAAAAACCACCAGCATTACATATCCATTTTTCTTCCCTTCATTCTTTATGTCTGGTTGTTGTATTTTTCAATGTATGAGCGTGTGTGTATGTATATATGAGAGCAGCTATGCCTGTGGACGTTGTGGCGTCACGCCCGCTTGCTCGAGCAGCTCCGCTCTGTTTCGAAAACGTACTTTCGGGACTTTTTTCCCCCTCCTCCGTTTTCTGCCGATGAGCGAACCGAAATTTACAGAACAAGTCAAACTCTGTCGCGCTCAGGAAAACAATTTCACTTCACTTAAGCCCAGAGTGGTCGAAGTTTTAAAAGCCCAATTCCAACTGGTGGCGCGAACACAATGATTTGGAGTTGTGGATAACTTGCTTCAGAAAAGTCTGATTTGTTTTTAAATTGCTTATTGTTTATTGGGGCACAGTCTGATTTATTGCCATAACAAATATTCTATTAAGTCGGAGAGAAAACAAATAAATCTCTTCAATTATTTTTCATCAATTGACCTGAGAATAAGGACAACAAACCAGCGCCAAGTGCCAATGGACGTATTGATTCCCCTCATTTCGAGATGTCGAGCGAAATCAGTCTTCGCCCCAAATACTGCGGTTGGCTGAGTCCAACTTAGACGTACACTATCCTCGAAAAAGTACGGATTTGGGTGCAAGTCAGAACTCTATACATAATAAGTGAGAAGAATCAGCAGCAATGCTCACTAATTAGCTGCTTGGATGGGAGATGAGAAATAGATGCAGGATAACACAGATTGCAAACTGTGTTGACACAGAACACGGAGCCAAGCAATCCGTGGCGTTTCTTGTTGTGATTGTTAGAATATTCATCAGCGTCTTCCGAACAGAAAAATAGCCTCCATGCATGTTACCCATCCAGCGAAACACTCCGACGTGACTTGTTTGTGCTATAAGGGAATTTCTCGCTGCATAATTTCCACTTGCCATTTCTTAAGACAATAAACGGAGGCCTACTATGGATGTTTTTGGGGATATTTGTTTGAATCGGAGTTGCGACGGTACGAAGAGAATCAAAATCGCACGCAGGGTTCGCGTTGGCGTTTTCCGTGTGTTCTTGCAAGTGTGAAAGAGGGTGGTGCATTAACATGTGTGTGTTTGCTCAGGCTGAGAGACCAGCCTATATATCAGTCTCAGTATATCCCCAGAGCTCTGAACAAAGGCCTGCTCGCAGCCCAGATCAAAACAGGCATCAATTCCTTTAGCCTGACATCGTATGAGTGTACATGCGTATCCCTGGTTTTGTCTCCTCGTGCGTGTGCGTGAGTGCAAGCATGCGTGTGCATCAACGTCCGTGGTTGTTGTGCCGTCATGCCCGCTTGCCTGACCAGCCGCGTTCCCTTCAAAATACATATTCAGCACTTTGCGCTTTTTTTTTTGTGTCTTTTCTCTCCTCTTTTTGCCACCCTTGCCTTTCTCTCCATTTTAGGTTGTTATTAGATAGGACAACTCTTGCCGCTGGCAATTCTCCTCTCAGCACTCTACATCCAAAGGCATGTGGGTTTTGGAAACCGGTGTGTGCATACGTGCGTGTGTGTGTGTGTGTGTGTGCGCGTGTTTTTTTGTGTGTGAGTATCTACTTGTGCCTCCCGTGTGTTATTGTGTGATGTGCAAATACCTTTTGTGTCTTTGTTGCGCATAAAGGAGTGTGAACCGCCACCTAAAGAGCAGAAAGACTGATAGCATTTTCTCAGGTCTATTAATTTAAGGTCAGCATTAGGCTTCCTCTCTGTCTCGGGGGGGGGGGGGGGGGGGGGGGGGGGGGGGGGGGGGGGGGGGGGGGGGGGGGGGGGGGGGGGGGGGG
>JASSRZ010000074.1:5908450-5918905 GCA_032164315.1 Malacoctenus gilli
GATGGCGGAGGAGCGAACACGCAACTGCAAGCGGTAATTAAAAAAACGAGTAAGGTGTTTGTTTTATGTAGTTATTATTTAATTTTTTTATTAAAACTTACAACATAAAATAAACATTTCTGGGATAATCACCGGCGGCAAACACGTGACGTCACGAGTACGCTGCCGTTCCAGTTGTCGAA
Source organism: Malacoctenus gilli (assembly GCA_032164315.1). Classification (NCBI taxonomy): domain Eukaryota; kingdom Metazoa; phylum Chordata; class Actinopteri; order Blenniiformes; family Labrisomidae; genus Malacoctenus; species Malacoctenus gilli. The sequence continues at coordinate 5,908,633 of JASSRZ010000074.1, forward strand.
AAACCGAACCGCGAATTCCCGTTCTCGGGAAGTTTTGTAAGTCCGAACTTCGGAAGTTTGGGAGTTCGCACTCGGCGTACTTGGTATTGAGAAACGGCATATATCTAAATAATTTTTGTTTACTTATTCATTTGCGGCGTTGTTGTTGTTGTCCGTACCGCCGATCAGTCTTCTATCGACTCTGGCTGAACAAAATATCGTCCAAAGGAAATATCGACCGCCCTCTTTAAAGTCTCTTCCGTCTCTCTCCTAACAAGTAAAGAGCAGCTTTCAGTCCGGGGTGTTTTGCCAGCGGTGCAGCGGTTTAGAAGATTTATAAGCTGCTGTGGGGAAGAGTTTCCTTTGCCTCTTGATGCGGCGGGGGTCACCATCATGACTGCCTCCTGCTTCCTGTTGGCTCTCAAAGCAACGCTGGCCTCAGCATCATCGGATGCTCCGTGCAGCCTTTTTTTCCCCCTCCTCCTGAAGTTTTGACATTTTAAGGGTGCGCTTCAGAAACTCTGAATATTCAGCTCTTTGCCATCAACCGTTGTTGTTTTTTCCCCTCTTTTTTTTTTTTTTTGGTTCTACCTGAGAATCAAGCAGCCAAAAGACAAAAGCCCGACTCCTCTTCTGGCTGCTACTTTTGTCGGGCGCAGTGTGAAATATAGAACGCCAAAATGAAATAGTGAAAATCATTAGCTCCTAGCGGGCAGATGCAACATTGAGTTAGAAATGTCGAAGCGTTGTCTTCTCCCAGTAAATAACAGCCGAGCTTGCGCTAAGCTATTTGAGCTGGAATCGAGATGAGAACAGACTGCAGTGTGAAACATACCCAAACAGATCTATTATAAGCCGCATCGATCCATAGCCGGAGATGGACACCTCGGAGCAGTACCATGTCGTGTTTCAGCATCGCGCTCTGAAAATGGAATTTCCCTCGAGAAGTTAAATGTAGTTAGGCCAGCGAAAAAATGCTTGGAGGCTGCTGATGACCAAAAAAAGCCCATCTCGTTCTGGCGTGTGATGCAGCGCCGTACAGCGCGGCGCGAATAAAAACAGCCGTTCCCCCTGTTCTATCTCCCCTTTTCCGCCGTGTCCGTTTAATGAAGGAAGTTAACCAAGGTCATGTTGTTTTGCACACGAATGATCCCACCTGAGAGCAGACACTGAACAAACACGCTCCTGCTCTAATAGCCATTGAGTACACCACATAATCCAAGACAGGGTGGAGAGAAAAAACAAAAAAAAGCGAAGCATTTGGAGTTCTCAAGGTTTATTGTAAGTACTTAACTCAGAGAGTGAAGAACAGCGGCCGTTTGCTTAATCCTGCTCACGTGTCTGAGAAAACAGATTCGGGAATGGAAGAAGCGGCGGCTCTGCGGGAAGTGGAAAGGATGCGCGGAGATAGGCCGCTGCGTCACGCCCCTGACATTTGGAGGGAATAAAACTAAACTACAAAGTGTCACCTGTGCATTTATGTTAAAGAATAATTCGCCTTCCGAAAAGCCAAGAGCCAAAAGTACACGGGATCGCTCCGATACACGCAAAGCTCGGTCTGATCTGTGTGAATCTGCCCTGCAGTTTTCCTCGATCCTCCCGCTGCTCCAAACATGATGAATAAAGCACCGTTTAAATAAAAGTTTTATTTCTAACAACAGTTGGCATTTCGGTCTTATCAGCGCACATGTAAGAGGAATAAAAATACATCCGGCTTGGACTCGATTTCAGATCTTATCGGTGGCGTCACTCTGATGAAAGGCAGAAAACCGATGAACAGATCTCTCTTTCTGTTGCTCCCAACTGTTTTTGCTGGCACTTTTATGTGTTAGTGAATTATTGCCACGGCCGTTCAATTAGGATGATGGAGGGTTGTACAGAACGTGTGTGTGTGTGTGTGTGTGGAGCAAACACGCTGCATGGATCGACTGTATGTCTTTATAGAGTTATAGCGTTGTCGCTTAACACCAACCCGAAAAGTGTCTGAACAATGTGTAAAGAGTGAACAAAGAGAGGACGATTTCAGTGGTTCTGAACCCAAATTCTCGACTTCTATTCTCTCATTTCAAATGTGTTTTTTTCTTTGCATTCACCAGTGAAATGTTTGGTTTAATTCAACATTACATCCTGTTTGCATTTCACCCTATCTCCTCCGAGCGTGCTGAATATTCTCATAATTCTTTAAAAGCTTGCAATCAAAGTTAATTCTGTCATTATAGCCCATGCATCCCATAATATAAACATGTTTTTTTGCCATAATTTGTGTTTGTGTAATGTCTGCCAGATTCCGCAACAGCTTCTTCGCCCCAAGTCATCGGGACTCTGGACTCCCTCAGGATCCCAGATTTCGATGAGCGTACTATGTATCAGCAGTTACTCATTGGAACTGACACAAGATCAGGGTGTATTATGTACTTTTTCATATATCGAGTGACATTAAAAGAGTGTCGTTATTATAATTATACTCTCGCGTGTCATTGCCATGGAAACTATTCCATATCGCCAGGCTCCTTTTCATCGTTACACAGCAACGACAACTCAAGTGTGAGTGGGAATTTACCAGGAAAGAAATTCCCATGTCAAGGTTGGTGCCATTTGAATAGGCACTAGAACTCCACCCCTCAAAGTCTGCAGATGACAAACAATGTGATTAACACTGAGCGATCCATGCAAGTAGTTTGAAAACAGAGCGGCTCGATATTAAGTATTATTCTTTCGATGTTAAACGATTTCCAGTTGGGAGGTTTGTGGCTTGATGGTGCTAAAATGTGTTTTTCACTTTCACAATCTGAAGCTTCTTTAATTCCTATTTACTGATAAACACCCCAGAATAACCCTCTACTTCTTTTTTTTTTTTTTTTAAGTGTTTGTTTGTGAATCCTGACCACAATTTCTTGGAAATTCTCTCTCCACAAATATTTCTTTCCATCTTTCTCCGGATTGAATAAAAGCAAGTGAAGGGGTGTTGCAGTTGGCATGCACTCAGCCAAGCTGGTGCCAGATGAAATCTTTCCCACTCTTGTGACCAGACTTGTCATCGGGATTGCTGATATCGTCTGTGGGCATCTGCAGGGCCACTTTTTACCACTTTTGGATCATGCAAAAAAGAAAAAAAACACCCAAGTAATTCTAATTGAGTCCTTCGTTCCTCTGTATCCGAGTTTGACTTCCACATACTTCTAAAGTATGATCGTCTTGGGCTTGTTTGAAGCCAAGTGTACAAAGGATTTTATCTTTTCACAAGGAGTCCTGATAAATGGCACGAGGCCCTGAGAGTTTCCTCTTAAGAGCTTTTTCACAAAGCTGCAGCGAGACACCTTGGTTAAGGAACAAAGGGAACTCCTGAACTAATGGAGAAAGGTGGGAGAGACGCTGTTGCAGTCAAAGTCATCATGTTTGGGGGGGATGAGATTTCTTCCCTGCATCTGTGGTTGCCAGATCTCTTCGAACCGGTTTGTTTGGTAAAATAATCTTTGGATACGAGTGTAAAATAGTTATGGAGGAGTCCCAGAAAAAAGGAACCATAACCCTCACCGTTCTGTGTGCATGTTCTTCCGTTACGAGTACGATTCCTCCTTCGACATGTTTTACGCTCGTCTTTTAGTGACTTGGTTTGGGACGACTCTGTCGGGGCTTGTTTAGGGGGGCTTTCTCCAACACTACTTGTAGGTAACAGTACAAATTGAGCAATATCTTGACCAGTATGCATTTTTGAATCAAAATTTGTCTGAAGTGCGGAAGAGAAAGTGGCTTGTCGTCGGATCCGATTGAATCTGGAGTCCTCTGAACCGCCTAACTTATCTCAGACCCAGCAGGTACTTTTAGTCCTGAAGTTCTTTGTGGATTACTCTCAGATTCTGGGTTTTCTTCCGGTGAGACTGATGCACCTTTTATTTGAGAGAGAGATTTTTCTTAATTCAGCCTCAGAGGGGCTCCTTTTCAACTTGGAAGCTTTGTGCTCCCTGGGAAATCTGTCTTTTGAAACCGCCGGCCTTCGACAGTTAAACATGTACAATGTTTTGTGAAAATCTTGCTGCTTACTCTTCTCACATCGTTGTCTTCCCGGCTTTCTGTTCCGTGTGGATGTTTCGATCCGTTTTTCACACCCTCCCGCTTTGGTTTGGCCATGGAAAAATACAGTTAAAAAAAAAAACCCCAGACGTCCCTTATCTCAGGTCAGGGTGGGCAAGTCGGCAATCATAGGGTTCCAAATGCTTTGCCTGTTCAGATGCTCCCAAATTAGATTGACACGAGCACTTGAATCAGGCTTTTATCTAAAGAAAAACAAAACATACCAAAAAAACCTGCCAAATTCCTTTATTTTGAAGGTCACTGGCTTTTGTATTTTGGTTTGACTTGATGTTTTTGGTTGAATTGTCATGTTTTGGTCCAATCAGAGGTCTAAAAGAGGGTCCGCAGGCTTCCTCAGAGGCAATTTGAGGGTCCAAATGCTTGAAAGCCACTGCCTGACAGCCTCCACTTGATGCAATATTCACAAGTATGAAGCTTATTGACTTTGGTTCAGAAGTTCGACTTGTAAACTATGACTCACGGTGACTCAACGCTGCTTGGCTATTGTGCCGTTCGCTGCGTTGACCCAGCAGCCGCAGCAGAAAACAGTCGTGTTGAATTATTATCTATCGATCAGAGAGAAATTGGTTGGATGAAGAGCAGCAGGCGAATGCAGACGTGCGCTGTGACAACTGCTCTTGACGTAGAGTTTGTTCAGCAGTAACGCTGAGACTATAAAATGGGGGAAAAAAGGAACATTCTTACAAGTACCATTAGCATCAGATTGACTTTGAAATGCTGGAGTTGTGGGACGACCCTTTTCTTGTAGCTGCGGTGCATTTACACCCCCACATGATTTTTTTTTCTTTTTTTAAATAAATGATTAACTCGCAGCATCTTTTTTTTCCCCCCTCGGTGTGCCTGGAAGTCCCTTCGCTGTTCTTTTGCATGCAGCTGATGGGACACACTTTATGTGTGTACCGCGTTCCATATTGATTTCGCATTTGTTTGCTAAAGTGCATGCCTGTTTTAAAAAATCACTCTCCCCTTTTCTTGTCTTCTTTGAGAGGGTCTATTTATCTCATTTAGGCTCAGGGCGCGAAAGGTGAAAGGTAGAACAAATAAGTCACATGATGGCAAGCTGTCATAGAACCTCTCTCTCTCTCTCTCTCTCTCTCCCCCTCCTCCCCCCTTCTCTCTCCCTCTCCCTTTCTCTTTCTGCATTTCTGGCGCTTTCACCATGCCTCCATCTCTCAGAGTTGCTGAGTAGGGATTCTATAATGAGAGAATGGTGACGTTGACGGGGAGAAAAAGAGAAAACTAAGCAGTGGGGGGTTGTGGTGGGTTACAGGAGAAGGAAGTTGTGTGGGAGGGCTCGAAAAAGAGGGGAAAAAGAAGGGATGAAGAAGCGAAGTCAGGAGATCAGGACGGGGGGGGAAAATTCTCGGTCAAGGTCTTTCCTAATGAACGCATTATCATGCAAAGGTCTCTCTGTCTCTTTCTCTCTCTCTCTCTCTCTCTCTCTCTCTCTCTCTCTCTCTCTCTCTCTCTCTCTCTCTCTCTCTCTCTCTCTCTTTTGTTGTCACTCACTCACTCACTCACTCTCCGTTCCCTCCCCTCATTCCCACCTTTCTCCCTCTCTGCTTCACTGACTTGACCTTGGTTCCCACTTCACTCAAATCCCTTGCTCGTTCCCTCCCTCCCTCCCTCCCTCCCTCTTTCTATAACCTTGTTTATTTTCTGCCGCATTCCTGTTTTCTTTATCTCTGTTGCTTCTCCTCCTTTCCACTGTTTGCCCCCTACCCACCCCACCCCAACCCACCCCTCCCCCACCCCCGTTTTTTCCGAGTTCTTCCAGGCCTAAGGCAGTAGTCTGCTGCTCTAAAACCTCTCTATCAGCACATCCCTGCAATAGTCGGGTCTGACAGTCACTTTCACTGCAGAATTGGCTGATTTGCCACACACACACGCATACACACATGCGCGCGCACACACACACACACCATCGTGCGTGTATAACACTGACATAGTGTCACCAGAGCAGGCAGCAAGTGCATGCAGCTGTGCCTGAGTATCTTCTGCATCACTAAAAACAACATTAGATCCTCGTGCATCACTGCTTCGCGTTAAACGCGAATGTATGTGCGAACGGGACTCTGTGTGTGTGTGTGTGTGTGTGTGTGCGTGTGTGTGCGTGTGTGTGTGTGTGTGTGTGTGTGTGTGTGTTCGTCTGGGTGTGTCCGCTCCCCCAATTTCCTTCCTTCGCCACTCTCGCTCGCTTTTCATTTGCGTATTAGCCCACCAGCACAGTAAAGGTCACACGTTGCAGCGGCGTTTGACTCGGCAGTCTGTTAAATAATGGCGTTCCCTATTTACTGTTTTCAAGCCCGGCCTGACGTGTGCGCGTGGCCCCGGGGCTACGCCATCTCCGCGGCCCTGCTTCACTGGCAGCGCCGCGGCGTGTCAGCGTGCGCCGGGCAGACACATGCTTCGGATACATGTTTTGAACTTGTTCAGCTCCCCGTGTTACGTTGTTTCTTGAAGCAAACGAGAATAAAAGGTGGAGGAAGGAGCGTGTTGGAGGAAGAAGGACCCGAGGAGGCAAAACGTGTTCATTTTCTGACATCAATTTGATGATAAACAACCTAAAAACAAATGTGCTCGCTTCCCCTCACTTCCTCTGCACACAGAGTTTGAAACCTGTCAGGAGATACTGACTTTCTTTGTTACATATTGATGCCGTCTCTTATTTATAGTTCTCGGAGTGGCCTCGGCAACAACCTCCAACCACCAGCTTAGGTGACAGCTGCATCCTCTCTTCCAGTAGCTTCTGACGATTCAGCTGGAGTTCATTCAAAGTTTGAACCGGGTTTCACTTTGTTGATATTTAAAAGATCGACAAAATAATGATAGCAACAAAAGACTAAATGACTATTACAAACGCTGCCACGCAGGTCACTTTGCTTTATCAAAGCAGTATGCTTTCTCATTTGGCACAAGCTGTCACCATATCCTATTATGAATTTCAGCACAAAATTGAGCGCTCAGATTGAGCCAATTAGTTATCCGGCGCCGGTTCGACGCCTCGCAGCTCGCAAATTGCTTCAAACTGTCACTCAGCTCGAGATGACCCACCTGTGCAGTTTTGTTCGCAGTTGTGATTAAGCAACTATAGAACGAGACCGGCTGTTTTTTTTCCCGAGCGTTTTGTTGTTTTATCTCCTTCTGTAGGATAATTGCTGTGCACTTTTGATGAAGGAGGGATTCCGTGTCTTTATCAAGGGTCCGCCGTTGGGCTGAATGCTTCAAATCGGCTCATTTCTGAAGAATATGCGGTGCTAAAAGGGGGCTTTTTATCAGAACTGGCACCTATGAAGATGCATGTGGCCTATCTGCGTCGACGCCATCAGTGTTTACTGGTTTTTTCTCATTTTTGGAGGGCTTAATAGGGGGAAAAAGATCTCCCTGTCCGTCTTTCTATCCATTGATCCATCCACCCATCCGTCCTTCCGTCTCAGTTAAACCGTCTAACTCCCATCTACCCATTAACTGCCTCTCTGAGTGACTCCTCCCCAACCGCTGTGCAGATGTTCGAAAGCTTCTCGGCTCCGTTTAATGAAGCTTGCGCAGAATTTGGGAAAATAGTTTAGTGGTAATTAATCACACCGTGTGAGATCAACTCTGACTTCCTCTGCGCGCAGGGTCGAGGACGTCGGCGCTGCCGCGCCGGTGGTTTCTTTCTCGTAATGGCATCGGCGCTCTCCGCTTTTCTGTCGCCGCGCCGCGCCGCAACAGCCAATATCTCCCTTCGGCACATTCCCGAGGTGAAAGTTTTCCAAGATAAACTGAAATTGACTTTGAAAATGTTAAGGAGATCACGGCGTCCCGCGGCTAAAACAAAATTAAAAATCTATTGGGTCGCTCCAACTTGGAGGACTGAAAGATTGTTTCGTCTCGCAGCACTCGAGGTTGGCAGCTCTCCCCACGGTTGCGTTTGACTCACTTGTTTTTTCTGTGCTAAGTATAAACTGATAATGCTCGAACAATGTATACATCCATTTTTTAATTTCCTTCTCATATAAAGCATATAAAACATTTATTCCGACGTGGATGAATAATGAATGTTGTCCCTTGTCAGATTCATTCAGCGTGAACCCGGCAAATGTGTTTATTCCTTTGGTTTGTGATTGTTTTTGAGCTTTATTTGTTATCTTATTTCATGCGGAAGAAAATAAAGAGTCAGAAGTGCCTGGAATGACACGGAAAGGGGGTTTCCCATATATTACTACCAAAAAGGGAGGAGTACAAAATAAATACAGCGAGTGCTAAACTGTCCCTATCCAGTCCCAGCCTCTAGGCTTGTCATTTGCCAGTCAAAAAGAGGTGTTTTATCTTTGTTTGAATAGAGCTCTCTTGTTTCCCTCGCCTGTGGTTCCGTATGTCTCAGCAGCAGCACCGGTTCAACATGTGTCGTGTCTATGCTATCTTAAGTGCCTTCCCTCCCTGGGGCTTACAAAAAGGGAAGACAGAGAGACAGAACCTCTTCCCCCCTCAAGCTGGGGGGGGAAAAAAGAAGAAGAAGGGGGGAATAAATCAAGGTGAGTGTACCGCATGCGAGTGTAACGGATCATCTAGGTCAGCGAGTGTTTATGTTTCGCTCATCTGCATGTTTGTGTGTCCCCCATGTTGTCTATGATGGGTTTCACAGAGTGCGCGAGTGTGTGGCGGTCTCTGGGCGAGCTGGGATTTGTGTGTGCCTACCTGTGTGCGAGTGCACCCATTGAAGTGTGTGTCTGCGCCTTATGGTACCTGGCCCAGATGACTCTGGGTAATTGCTCCTTATCTGGTGGCCTGTCAGTTCACATCACTGTGACTAAGGGAGGGAGGGCGTTGAGGGGGGGGGCGGTTCGAGATGCGATTTATTCCACCTACGTCACCCCCCCCCCCCCGTCCTTTAATGATCATTATGAATGATTTATGCTCGTCTGTCATATGCATGCGTATGTACGTGTGTGTGTATATTCATGTCACAATGGGATGATAATGTGGATTTGAGTGTGTGCTGCAGACACAGTGAGTCACCAGTGGACAGACTGCGTGTGTGCACGCTTTGGACGATGCACTCGCTCACCTCCCATTGTCCTTGGTTTCATTCTGCACAACCGAAAGACTTTTCTCTCTTTTTTTTCCGGGTGAATATTCGTTGGAAGTGGAACATTTGGTCCGTGGGTCTGCGCGAGTGTAACTGTGAAGCCTTTGTGATTTGGTCGAGCCGTAAAAGACAGAAGGATTATTGTGATTGTTAAGAAACAGACAAGTCCGGATCAAGAGCCACCAAAGCAGCGAGGGAGACGACAATAAAAAGTTTAAAACCAAGAGAGAGGACAGAATAAAGATAACGATAACTGTTCCTCGTTCCATAAGTGCGTTCCTGCTGTGCATGTGTGTTCAGACGCCGCGAGTTCACATACGTTCCTAATTTTGCGTGCACGTGCCCACATGGAGCCGTGTGCGTGCGCGGCCGCCATCCCTGTACATTGTTCCCTTTGATCGAGGCTTTCATCCGTGGCTCGGCAGCAGTTGTAATTGGTCTCTGATGGGACTGACCCACTGGGTACTGACTGAGTGAAACAGGCTTTGGATGGCTTCCTTAAATATTTCAGCCCAGCCAAACGTGAGGTCTCCCTGCTCTCGCCTCGGGCTCAGCCAACACCACCACTTAGCCAGCTGCCCTGCCCTCACAGGGAGCAGGGGGGGGGAAGAAATGACATCAAGAGTGTGCATGATGAGCGCGGCCAGTTCGTGTCTGCGCATCGTGCTCGCACACATTCCGGGGTGTGAATATAAGTGTGAATCTGTGCATCTGTGAAAAACAGCATATTATAAAAACATGTCATTAAACTGCTGCCTGCCAGCGGACGGCCGCGGCGACGCGATTGTGTCTCCGGTTTGCTTCAAACGGCATTAACCGTTCGGCGCAATGAGCCAGCGTCTCTGCACCTTGTTAAATGGACGTCTTTTGGTTGCACTTTAGGACTGCGGCATTCCGCATTATGCCCAATATTTGTCTTGCCTCAGCGCCTTCCCAGCAGCCTCTCTTCCCCGGTGCCTCGTTCGATCTCTTTGCCTTTCCTGTGCCTCACTTTCTCTTTCTAACTCACTTCCTGTCTGGCTGTCACTCTTCCTCCCTCAGTCAATCCTTTCCCCTCTGTCTACCCACTCACTCTCACTTCTCTCTGTCCCCATCTTCCTCCCTGTGTATGCGTGTGTGTGTGTGTGTGTG
>JASSRZ010000074.1:5970177-5985048 GCA_032164315.1 Malacoctenus gilli
TGTGTGTGTGTGTGTGTGTGTGTGTGTGTGTGTGTGTGTGTGTGTGTGTGTGTGTGTGAGAGAGAGCAAGAGAGAGAGAGAGGGAAGAAAGGAGGGACACAGGGAGTTATCTACCTGGCCCTGTTCAAAAAGTTGCATAAATCCGAGTGGGCAGGCCTCCGCCTGCAGCGCTGCTCCATATTATACCACTGACCCAGGCCTCTCCCAATATGGGTTTGTGTGTGTGTGTGCGTCTGTGTGTGTGTGTGTGTGTGTGTGTGTGTGTGTGTGTGTGTGTGTGTGAGTGATCCTTGTCCAGTCCCACTTGTCTGTTCATGTCAGAAATAGACCAGAGAAGAGACGCCCACTTAAACATGCACACTTACTCACACAGAGACTGACAGACGTACCTGAACTAAGTGCGGCTCCGTGGCTTCCAACAAAGGCATTGAAATAGTTTGACCCGTTTGACACAGAAATACGCACGCTCGCTCGCTCGCTCAGGCCGCAAAGTCCTGCGTTTGCGCCCGAAATCAATGCCAGTTCGCACCCGCGAACAGCCCAGATGAGGAGCCAGCGCCGCGCGAGCTCCCGTGTTTTCTTCTTAACCTCTGCACACAGAAACTCCCGAACCAAAACAAAGTGAACTTTGATGAATCCAACGTGTTTGTTTCGCCGCTTTGCTCCTTTTGCTGCTCAGTAATTGCACGGCATTACCGTTAAGCTGCTTCTTAATGGAACAACGGCGCTCAGGTACAAATCAGACATACATTATTTAGGAGGCTGGCTTCTCTCCTTTCTGAAACGCAGCGATATGACGACGACGGCAACTTAATGCACTCGAGGAAACGGAGAACTTGAAACGAGCGGCTTCCATTGAATAGGACTTGGATCTACAGATGAACACGCAAGTACAAGAACACACCAAAAAAAACCCACAACAACAAAAAAAACTGCAATCAAAGTCATGCAAATCCATCTGCCAATTAAGGCCCCAAACAGGTTTCCGTGGGGATGAAATGGTAACCTCTAATTGGCTGGATAAAAGCGCGCTTGCATCTGAGCCGACAACCTGAGGTGGCTCGGAAAATATGCACGTCCACATGCATGCATACACATACGCAAAACCCACAGGTGCACACGGTGTAAGTGCGGATCACAGACAATTTATGCGGGGCGAAGGGGGGGGACTCGCACACAGTATCGCCGGTAAGATGAGAAGCGGGGATAAAGTGTGTTGACACGGATCCGGTGCATTGTCGGGCGCGCACACAAACACACACACACACACATGCGCGCTCGTTGACCGCTCAGCCTCCTTTAAAAGCGTGAATGAAGCTCCGGTCGCGGTGTCGTGTTAACATGAAAGCTTTCACGGCAGTTAAAAAGAGCAGGCTTTGATTAGAATTTGATGTGCGAGAGTGTTTCTTAATGCCGGCCTCTGCTGACAACGGCGCTTTCAAATCCAGCCGAGCCGTTCCTGGGGGGGCCGGGAGGGGGGGGGGGGGCTTCCGTCAAAAAGATGCCGAATCAACCATTTCACCTCGACATGCTCTCCGTTGGTGTCGCCCCCCCTCCTGGGTTTTTTTTTCGTTCTTTTTCTGACCTTTGGAAAACAAGACGCTCGCCACGCTTGGCGGCGTTTTTAAGTGGGTCTCAACCACAAAGCTGCGGCGGCGGGCTGTGTTTTTTTTTCCGAGGATCATCAAGCGCTGAATTCTAAACTGTTGACTAATTGAATCTCGAGCAAATTGCGTTTTCTTTGGTAAAAAAAAGTGCCGAGACGCGGCGACTCTTCCGAAGCGACGTTGCCCTCGCGTGGCGTGATCATTATGAATGGTTTAATAATTCATTCACGGCTCCCACGAGGGGGATCGGTGTAGAACGTGATGCCGAGATTCGGACTGTGAGGGAACCAATTTACACGCAGCGCGTCTCATCTCATGCAGACATTAACGAGAGCTTATGCATCTACAAAGTGCTCAACCCAGCGATGGAGCGCCTCGGCATGTACGGTGAAGTCACGCCAGTGCTGCTGGCTCTCGAGGTCCCGCTGCGGCCTTAAGTGACCCCCCCCCCCCCTCGAATGTTTGTAAGTTTCGAAACAGAAAGCAGAATTAAATTCTCTCGATTGAGCGGATAAAATGTTATTCCTTCACAAATAAGCTCGGATAGGTAATTGAAATGTTGTCTTAGCTCATAAGTCTTTACAGCAGAGCAGCACAGGAGCAACAGTCTGCATATTTATTAATACTGGATTAATCATTCGAGTCATTTTTTGGGCAAAATGCCCAAAACTTGCTGGCTGCTATTGTCAGATATGCGAATTTGCTCCGATTATTCCGTTTTGTCTGAGTTTGTGTCGTTTTGTGAGATCCAACGAGCGCGTTTTGTCGTCACGTGGATTTGTTTGGACTGAATTATTAAGCAGTCAGTTTTGAGTTGATTAATTATTTACGGCAAACATGTACAGTCGCTCTCCGGCATGTTTCGAAAACAAAACACCGAAACATGAAAGACGGCGAACGTCATGCGATTCCCTTTTGCTTTCGACGGCGGCAAGCGACGCATCAGAAGTAATAAGCGTTCTCACCTTAAGTTTTATTGTGCCGCAAAGATGTTTTCAGCTGCAGCTTAACTATCTTGCTGAAGTAGCTGTGGAATAATTTGCATTTTTAAACATTTTTTTTTTTAATGCCAAGACTCGCATAATAATGAGGCAGACTCCTGAGCAGAGGCTCAGCTCTGTGAAACTCTGCGCAAGATGACTTCATTGAAGTCGTTCCTTAACCCTCGTGCTGAACCGTAATTTTCAAAGGGGCTTCAAAATGGAGCCAATGTACATGCGTGCGCTTGAAGTGTGATGCGAGGTTATCGATGGAAACGGCTCGGACTCTCCCTCGCTTTCTCATTAACTCTCCCTCTTCCTTCTCCTTCCGCTCAATGGCCCAACTCTGCTCTCTGTCTCTGGTGTATTGAACAAACACTCGCGCGCACGCACACACACACACACGCACGCACGCACGGGGCCAATCGTGCACACCCATACGTGCGCGCTCTCATGCAAGAAGTCTGTTTGCATACCAAAAGCATACTTCATAGCTCAAAGAAAATGAAAGCCGTATTAATTATACAGTCGGTTTGCGCATGCACGTACGCACACACAAACAGGAAGGAGAGAGAGAGAGAGAGAGAGAGAGAGAGAGAGAGAGGGAGAGAGGGAGGAAAAGGGAAGTGAGGGAGTAGTTATTTTATGTTTTTCCTCTGCGTCAAAGGAGACAGAGTGTGAGAATGATTGAGTCTCTCTGCGTCAGGGAGAGAGGTAATGAGAAATAGCGCAGAGGGAGAGAAAGAGTGCACTGTCTTGCCTCTTTAATGTGCGTGTGTGTCTGTCTGCCTGCGCATGTGTGTATGTGGACCTGCGTGCGTGTCGTCTACCCAGTATAACGCCCCCTCTGTGTCCCCGAGCCACTCTCTGTCACTCACACACACTGAGACTATTGTCAAGACATTGGGCGAGGCGCCCCAAGACATTTCTGTGGCACTGTGTCTGTCACAGGGGTGATGGGGGCTGAGATGGGGTTCACACACACACTCACACCATCATGTTTGCATCACTTCAGAGGACATCGCGTTGACTCACGCTCATTTTACGCAGATTTGGACTAATCCCGCCGACTCCGACTGTTCCCGAAACTCAGTGTCCGGTCAGAAGTGGAGGTCATTCTTGCTCTGTCCCTTGTCCCTAAACAAATTGATGTGAGCAAAACAACAACAACGACGACAACAACACACCCACTCGAACACACTCAGGCAGAGAGACCCTCGCACGCACACAAATGTGTTGTCTTATCTTTCCAGGTTGTATTTACATGGAGGGAGGTGAGTTAATGCGGCACTTTCCTGGAGTGCGGCGCACGCGTGTGCGAGCGGCTCCGGTGCCGTTGTGTGCCTGCGATTGTGCGACGCTTATGCGGCGTACGCGTTTGTTTGTATCTGACAGCACATTAGGCAAAGCTATCTTTAACCTTGTGAAATGAGTGACACTGATTCTAAACTGACAGGATGGATTTCAGTTTGCCACGGCGCCGCATCGTGTCAGCCTCTGTCAGCTCAGCCCGTCCGCCCATTTTTACAAAAGACAGGAGCGCCACAAAGGAGACGAAGGCGCGTATGTGAGCGAGAGGAGGCGACGAGAGAACATGAGAGGCGACTCTCGCGAAAGTAAAACAGTTCGTGAAGTGACGGAGCGAAAGCAGGTTGGCTGTAAAGAAAAAAGACTAATCAGAGGAGAAAGCATCCGGGATGTAGGGAAGATTAAAAAAAAAGGGTGAGAGTGTGAACGGAGGTGGAGGTGGGAGAGGCAGTGGGGGGATAGAGACCTTGCTCTTGTATCCGGATGTCTCCGAGGTCCTTTATTGACTCTGTCTATTGTTCACAGCAGCACTCCTAATCACTCTCAACAGGGAGGTTGTGTGTGTGTGCGTGCGCGCACTTGTTTCCCAGCCGCGTGTGTGACGCTACGCATCCCTCGCCTCGTCCTCACTTTTACTCTTTCATGCACTGGCCCCCACAGAGCGGCCATTGTTCACCCTTCGTCTGGTCACCCTTAATGGACAATAGCAGTGGGTGGCAAAAGCCTGTTCCTAGCACGCATACTATTAGTCTAATGGTCCAAATACACACACATAGAATGGGCAGTAAATGCCATCTAAATAGCCCCCCCATACATATGTATGGTCTCTCTTACTCACGCGCGCACAGAAGGCCAGTTGTGCGCCACCATCCTGTTTGCATCTTTCTCAACAATGGCCGCTGTCATGGATATTATAAGAGATGACTGTTTTATGGGCTCGCGGTGGAAAGTGATGAGCATCGCCGTCACACTCTGGCGAACACACGAAACAAAAGCGCTAATCTGAATCATGGGCATTTGTCCGGTAAAGCCTCGCTTTAGCTTCACTCTGTGAGCCTTTGTTTCTGGTTTGTTTGTCCCCTCCTATGGACGGCCACGGCTGCACAAAAGGATAAACATTTCAAAGGCCTGATGCTGTGAATAGAGTCAGTGATTTTCAATGTGTATCTGCAGGGTGGAGAGCCCAGATGGAGACAGGGAGAAGGGAGAAAGCACAATGCCAGGCTGGACAGCTTGATGGTGGCAAAGCGGATCGCGATGCAGTCCGTCCACATGCAGGGGAACAGGCTCCGTGTGTCTCCGTGTCTCTGCACAAACCCACGTACACAGCAAGCCCGCGATGGGGGGCGGACAACAACATGCATTCACATACAAACAGCGGCCAATCAGTGGCCAATCTTCCGCATCAAAGTGTTTTGATGCGGAAGAAGCTCCAGCAAATTGGACTCGTGCGTTCCACGGCGCGAGGAACCCGCGATCGGGACAGGTGTGCCAAGCAGGCAGCAGGGCCGGTAGTTCCAGTGCGGGCCACAGGGGGGCTCGCATCAGACTGCAGCAGTCTGATGAGCAGAGAGAGAGAGAGAGAGGGTCCGCATAGTGCCGATCAGATGACCTCGCTGCTGCAGTTAATGTTCTCTGGCGCTCAGACACAAGGCTAAGGCTCTGCCTCTTACCGCGGGGCTGCTGTACTACAAGCTATTGTGGTGGTAGTAGTAGTAGGGGTGGCGTTGTCGGAGGCGTGAGTGTGTGTGTGCATGAGTGAGTGAGTGCGTGCGTGTGTGTGTGTGTGTGTGTGTGTGTGTATTTGCAGTAGGGGAAAGATTAGCTGCGAAGGTGTACTTGTGAAAGGAAAGAGGGAGCGTGACACCAACAAGGTGTTTGTTACTGAAGCATTGCTCAATTTCCGTAATCCTGCCTTTCTTTCTGTTACTCTCATCCCTCTCTTTCTTTGTCTTCTTCCTCTTCTCTCTTTGTCTCACCGCCTCACCCTCCTTGACTCACCACACCCCCCCACACACACACACTTTTTTGCCCCCCTGGTTTTTTTTCCTGCCGCACTCGCGCGCACGCCTCCTCCCCCCTCCCTCCCTTTCCTCTACCTCATGCCCCCTTTCCCTCCCTTTTTCTCACTCCCCCCCCCGTTTCTCCCTCGCTCCCTCTCTTCTTTCTCTCTCTGCAGTGCAGCACAGTGATTATCATTCCTCTCACAGAGTCAGGCCTGATAGTCAGATACTGCTGAGCACCCTTCTACATCACCTGCTTCTAGAGGGAGCATTGGAGAGCGAGAGACTGAGACAGAGGAGAGAGAGAGAGAGGGAGAGGGAGAAGGGAGGGATGGAGGCAAAGGAGAGGAATGGAAAAAGAAGGAAAAGAATGCAGAGAAAGTCAAAAAGGGAGGGAAGGAGGGAGCGAACGGAGGGGAGAGCGCAGAAAATCTTGCCTGAGCGAGGGGGAGAAAAAAGGGGGGCGAACAGAAGCATGGAGAGGGGAGGATTGCTTTTACTGCAGAGGTGGTCCCACTGCAACATACATGCTGCATAGTTATAAATGTGCAAGTGTGCCCGTGTACACTGGCGCACCTGCAAGTGTCAGCGTCAGCCAGCAGGTGCGTCGAATGCGCGCTTTTGCGGTATCTGCGTGTGCGTGCGTGCGTGCCTGCGTGTGCGTGCCCTCCTGCGTTGTGCTGTGGAAATAAGACGCGTCGGGCCGTCGAGACAGCTGAAGGAGCGCTGCTCATATTGCTTCATCCTTCTGTGAGCTGAGTTTCAACCTGCTCCAAAAACATTTTCTGCATTCTGCAAATACCACAACAGTCCACTGTGTCTCCCCCCCGAAGCATTCTTTATCTTTTCATTTTGACTTCAGACGGGCTGTGATCACGCAGTTTTTGGTCGAGAACATATTTCACCAAAGCCACAGATGCCGTTCCAAAGGACTTTTAGATGCTTTCTTTGATTTTTCCCTTTCTTCCTCCCCTCTTTTACCCATTGTTGATTTGTTCTACACATCACGCAGCCGTCTCTCTCTCTCTCTCTCTCTCTCTCTCTCTCTCTCTCTCACAGTCACAGACCCACACTTGGTCTCTCCACATGTGTCTTTACCTGTCTGCTTGACCTCACAGAGACAACACACGAGCACAATGTCGACAGCCGCCTTCCAACAGAGAACACATCACTCCCGCACAGCAGCGAGGCCTCGACAACAGCTGTAGATCAGGTCTATATTTAAATAACCGGTGTAAACATGTCGCCGTCCTCTGAATTGTTAACCCGTCTGTCCTTTTTTTGACAAGAGGCATCTTGCCGGCATGTTTCACGGTTTCCCTCCTTCACTGTCTCTGATGTGGAACAGCCGAGTGTGCCAGCATGTGTCCTCGCAACTTTTTACTGAATTTTGTTTTTTGGGGCAGCAAACAAAAATGCGAAATCTGTACAAATTTTCTCCGTTTGGTTTTGTTTCTCTGTGTTTATTGACTTTACTCACAAACAGAGGGAGAAAAACAACTGCAAAAATGTTAAGTTTCCCTTTGGTGTGCTGGAAACGACCCCCCCGAAATCGGAGGTTTGCCTCCGGGGATGCAGGACCCATTAGGCGGGGCAGGAAGATTACAATAGTAGCCCGAGGCTCTGCATGCAAAGACGTTGTCAACATGAGATTAGCACATTCCAAAGAAGAGACTTCCAGAGATCTCTGAAACTCCCCCCTTTGTTTTACTTTGAAGGCTCATGCTTTTGTGTGTTGGTCTGTGAGTGTGTTGTGTGTTGAGGGGGAGGAGGGGGGCCATGGTATGTCAGCCAGTATTTGGCTGTATTGGCGGTGTTGGTGTTTTTGTTTTTTGGAGGAGGCTCCAGGCGAGAAAGGTGAGGACCAACTGCCTCGAATGTCACAAGACTTCGTCGACAGTTTGAGAGCAAGAGAAGCGATAGAGAAGAAAAGCAACGTGCGGCTTGGAAGAGTTCCCCCCTGTAAATGAAATGAAACAGTCTCAAGCTGTGATTGATCAGCGACTTGGCCCTCGCAAAAAGCCCCCTAAAGCATCTTTACGTGCCGTTTGATCATGCGAATTGACAATATCCCCGCTTCCGAAGAGTCGATACCAAACTCATTAGTTTGCCATAACGGCCGGGGTCCTCGTTCGGCCGCTGTTTCTCCGTTTCGCTTCTTGGTTCCGACTCGGAGAAGGATGAGCACGCCTGAGCATTTGCCGGCCGCATTAGCGCAACACGATATCTAAACGGAGGCAAAACAAGAGAGCAGAAGCAAAGGTCATTTTGACTGATCAGCATTCCAGTTATGAAGTCTGGACTCTGCCCGTGTGGTGTCAACAGAAGCATATTAGTTTTCATTGTGTGCGCTGCTAACATGGAGCAATATCACCTTACTCGTTTTGTACCATTATTGCTGCGATGCGGATAAAACTGACATTTTATCACGGCTGTTATTTTTAGGTAGTAAATAAGCCATCAGACGGCGAGAAATTTGATGAAGTGTTGCTCTCAGACGGTAGAAATCGTGTCTCCGTGTCCACCGCCGAACACCCTACATCTGCATCCCGTGTCAAGATGCTCGATGGACTCTAATTTAATTCACTGTATTGCAAACTGCAGTTATTCACTTCATACACATATTGTGTTTAAATGCCAGGGTTTTTTTTTTAACCATTCAGAGAGTCATTCTGCCCACTAGAGCCGCTAAGCCTCTTAAAGTCTATAAATCAGGCCTTTAATTGAGACTTTCAGTATCCCCCCAAGGGTCACACAATCCAATTTCTGGCCTTAAAAACTAATATTTAAACTCCACACATATAGAGACTCGGCATCACGTGTGGTGAGTTTTCAGGGCTGAATGACAAGAGAGGAGTAACTGTGGGAGGAATTACAAAGCATCACCCTTCAGTCAACATCAGGAAAATTCCAGGTGTCAAGAGGGAGCGATTACAAACACAATGTCAGGTGTCTGCGTGATTGACATTTGGCTCATAAAAGTGTCGGACTCCTGCCTGCTGTAACACACAAATAGACCCATCACGGAGGGGGGGAAAAATACCACATCTTTCCCCCCGAGTGTCCTGTTTTTGTTTTCTTAAACTCAGTAAATACGAAGAGGGGGGAAAAAACAACTTGTGATGGTGGTTGGCATCGTATGCGAGCAGCTAAAAGCAGTTTGACTGAATATTAATGACACAAATAACTGAATTATTTCCCATTCTCAGCCAGTGAATCTATAAAGTTATTCTCGCGTCTGCTGCCGCGCTCGCCGGCTTTATCGCTCTATTTATTCAGTCTGGAGAACTAAAAGAGGAAGGCAGGAATCACACACCTTGATGTAATGAATCCAATTTGCTGGGCTGAGTCTGTGTCATCACATCCACTCTGATCTGGGGTCTGTTCGGAAAGAAGTGGATACCGTTAAAGAACGAGTTCTGAGATGACACCCAAATGAAACCAAGTTCGTGGAGCTGTATCGCTAAAACAAAAAAGGCAAAAATCTGGTGAAGAAAGAGCGATTCGCTTTGTGTTTGGTGTTCAGCGCGTGGCCTGTAAAGTGTATGTTGTGGTATATTTAAAAGCAGTATGGAGGTCAATCCACTTGGTCAGTAATGGATTATGCATGACATCCGGACTCGCATGCAACGTGACTCGGAGTTTAGTGAATGGCTGAACACATTTGCATCAGTAGCGAGAATCCAGCCTCTAAACTGAGCATTGTTACAGCCAACTTGCTTGTTATGCATGAAGGAGGAGCTGCACAGTATGATATGTAAGCCCCAAACTTTTAAATAATAAAGCCAGCCATTGCTCAGTGCCCCCCACCCCCACACACACCCCCCCCCCACCTTACCTAGATGATGTCAAACATAAATGAGAATGAGCAGAGAGCCAAAGGGAAATGTGGCTCTGGTCCTACAACCATATTTGTAGTTCTGGTTTATGCATAAGCCGCATCCTGTCAATTCATTATGCAGACCAGAGTGGAGCAGGGCAAAAGACAAACACAAGCAGACACTCACATCCAAATTCGCTCGTGCGTGCGCGCACACACACACACACACAGCAACAATCCGATGTGAAGACACACACATACTCACACACATGTGTTGAATATGCAGACACATGTAACGAGAAGAGAGGGAGACTGTTAATTAACTAGAGCTCGTTAATTCTCTTTGAACCGACAGCGAGGAGGTTTACACACTAATTACCTTGATGACTGAGCCAACCTGTGCACGCACGCACGCACACACACAGACACACACACACGTGTATTCTCGCAGGCTGACATAACGCATCTTGCAGGCTTTGAGAGTCTCACACTCGCGCACAGGCATAAAACACAAACATAAAGGTGTGAAGTCTCACTCATACGCGTGAGCATATGCACACACACGTGTGCTGCAGCATGCTCATGCCCTGAAATAAAAGCTATATTGGGAACTCGGCTTGTTTTTCGTGCCACAGAGCTGCAACATTCAGTGGGTAAGTTTATTCTTAGTTCAGACCCATCATGCTTGTGTTTGATTCACATTGATCTGCTCGGAATAGCTTCATAATAGCTCCCGTATTGGATCGCAATCCTCACATGCCTGTACAATATATTTGCCCCACATGCACACACGTTCAGGAACCAAATGGCAAGCGCACACACACACACACGCACACATATGCACACATACAGATGCACACACACACACATACATGCACACACACGGATGCGCACAGACACACACGCACGCACACACACACAGACACATACATGCACACGCACACATACCAAACACACACACACATGCTCACACACACATGCACACACACAGACACCTACGTGCACACACTCACACACGCACACACACAAATGCACGCACGTGCACACACACAGACACACACATGCATACACACACATGCACACACAGACACATACATGCACACGCACACATGCACACACACCAAACACACACACACACATGCTCACCCACACACCAAACACACACACACACACATGCAAACACACAGACACCCACATGCACACACACACACACACATATATGCACACGCACAAACACCCACATGCACACACACACACACACATGCATACACACACACACACATGCGCACACACACATGCTCACACTCGTGCGCAGCATGCACAGACACCCCCCCCACACACACACACACACACACACACACACTGCTGTGTGTGAAGCTCCCATGTCAGTATTGAACTTTAATGGCCCGTGTCAGATTAAGGGGAAAGTTTTTTTTTATGTCCTTTCGTCAAACTCAATTAATATTACATCAGGCATCAATTCATAGGCCACACTGGACCTCAGCCAATTCATGCGTACGTGCGTGTTCATACTTGAATTGTCTCGGCATTCAGCAGATATTTTTTACTTTGCACGACTGTTCAGCCAATTTTGAGTCGTTTGAATCTGAACTCTCACACACACACACACACACACACACACACACACACAGAAAGAGACTCTGCAAGCCAGTTTGAAGAACATCAAGGAGTTTATAGTGAGAATGTCTTTTTCAAACATAGGTAAAAGCTGGTAAGGCAGAAAGAAGGTAATAAGACATAAATACAACGTCTAAGAAACGAAGAGCCGGATTTGAAAAGCTTTTAGAAGCATCCGTATTGACGGAAAATGTTCAAATTGTTACCAAGCAGCAAACGCATGAATGAAAGAGTACAAAAGTGAGATAACAACAGTGAGAAGCGATGAGGACTGAGGTAGTGCAACGACAAAGAGGCGGCAAAACATGGAGCCGGGCAACAAGAAAAGATGAGAGGTTTGTCAATGAACGAAAGACTTTGAGATGGAAAAGGATGAGAGAAAATGGGGGAAAGGGGGTTAGAGAGTGTAGAGGAGTTATGGGTCAATAAAGCCTGCTGTGGGGAAGTGGAGAAGGACTCATAACGAGGTCAAGGACACATCATCGATCGCCACATCATAAAGCTGACTGGCAAGGAGAAGAAAGGATGTAGGAGGAGGGAGGGAGGAGGGAGGGAGGAGTGAGAGGGAGGACCAGGCAAAAGAGGGGGGGGGGAGGGGGGAGTGAGTACTGCGAGCGCCGGCTACGAGGTTGGTCGGGGGGAGGGTTAGAAAATAAAATTATCAGGATGAAGGAATGAACGAGGGGGGGAGGGGGGGGCGCTCTGACCAGAAAGAGAGTTAGAGGGAAATTGAATTAGATGGAATCATGGCTGAGCAGACGAATTCTGTTGGAGAACACACAGACGGAGCAAGCGGCTCCAGAACTCCAATACCAGCAACTCACACTTTGTCAATCAAGTCGTGCCCGGAGGAGGAAGCTGGATTCCAGCATTTATATAAACACGACTCTGCCGCTTGTTTTTCCATTACGTATTACGCTGGCATCGCACAGAAATAGGCTGTTTTCAGAAGTCGACGCGCAGCCGCGTCTCCAAAGTAACCAGCGAGTTTCAGGCCATGTACTTGAAAACATCCCAGTTCTGCTCCTGTTCCGAGGCTGCAGTGCACCAGCTTATATGCCTCAGATGCCTTGGCTGGGACCGCTGTGAGCTAATTCGACGAGCTATTGTGGTGGTGGTGGCGGCGCTTGTGCAAGATTGGGTGTCAGACCTCGAGTGAGATTGTCTCTCCAAGATGTACGTTCTCAACTCTTACGGCTCAGATGCAATCTCATCATCTCGCTCTTTCATAACCATCGTCTCGATCGCTGGTTTTTGCCAGGGAATCTGGCAAGCGTTGCGATTATTCTCTAATGAGATAACTGCGACTGGTTGAATGAAGATAATCGGCCGCTC
Organism: Malacoctenus gilli; assembly: GCA_032164315.1. Classification (NCBI taxonomy): domain Eukaryota; kingdom Metazoa; phylum Chordata; class Actinopteri; order Blenniiformes; family Labrisomidae; genus Malacoctenus; species Malacoctenus gilli. The sequence continues at coordinate 5,982,869 of JASSRZ010000074.1, forward strand.
TGCATTATCTCCATCTTGTTTGTTTGCTGCCTCCACCAGCACATTTGCGATACGTATCTGGAGATGCTATCGAGACTGAATTATGAAGTCGACGTGGAATAGTTCAAACAATAGAAAGCAGGAAAATCGAGATTGCACTTTGGCGATTTCACTGTACTGTCCACATCCTAAAAAGGTTTTTTTTTTTTGTGGCAGGAAAACATTTTTGGTGTTTTGATTTGAATAATACAATAAAACTTGTCCACCTCCTTAAAGCAAGCTCTGATTTTCTTGAGGTGTTAAAAAAATGGGTAAATATTAAGTACTCTTATGTGTTAATCACCGAATGTTGAAAGCACAGCTTTCATTGTTCTCGCAGTCAAGCGTTGACATAACACTGCTCCTGTCTGCAGTTACAAGCAAACAGCAGATGACTAACATGAGATGTGTAACAATGTAATTGCAGGAGCTTCTATTCTTGTCCTAGCGAGAGCTGTTGGAGAGCAGCAGAGCCGCTGTCTCTCGTTGTCCTTGGACACCCAGCAGTTTGTTCTCAGAGTAGCCAAACCTGCTGTCTCAGCAGTCCTATTTGATTGAAGTCCTATTCACTGAAGAGGCACTTCATTAATTCTCCGCTCGCTCAATTCCGTCCGACAGCCAAACAAAACTCTGTAACGAGCATTAACATTTGGCTGGATTCACCCCACCTGTGGTGCCTTAAAAGCTTTGGCAAAAAAAAACCTCATCAGGTTACCTTTAGAAGCTTTCTGCATGTTACGAGTCCATCTCGGCTTTTTCTTATTGTCATTGTTGTCATTAATTCACAAGGACTTTTTGGACATTCGTTTCTTTTCGAAGCTTTTAACTGCGCCCGTGTCCTAATTTTGTGGCGGCTTGTCTCCTTCTTCTCGTCTCTTCTCTTCAATCAGCCCTCATTTAGGAGGTGCTGAACTGGCCTATAGAAGGTCATGAATAAACCCCCCCCCCCACCATCTTGACTCTGACGTCCCACTGACTGTCTCCTGATGATCGCGGTTCCAGCCGTCCTGTTGCCATAAGAACCTGTTACACGTTTGTGCCCCCGATGTTTCATCCAGCGGCGTCGCGCTCCAACATTTGAATGTTTCTGACACTTCGGTTCATGAGTAAACGTCTGCATCTATTTGCACTTCCATCCGTCTCAGCTGCTTAGTGCTGATCTGACAAATGTTACTGCATACTAAGCACCGACATAATAGCGCCGCTATTGTGAGCTATTCAGCGTTTAACTCGAAGCACCTCGACCGAAGCGCGTCGCTCCTTATTGAGTGTCATGAGCTAATGTTTTAAGGTATTTTCCTACAATGACTTATCTACTCTACTGAAATGGATTCATCAAGTTTGTCTCGCAAATTGTAAGTTATGGACTTGGTAAAACTGAGTCTTTTCTACTTCAGGGAGAAGCGAAGGACATCCTTGTGTTGTCACGCATTCGCTGGGCAACGCTGATCTTTTTCCACACTGACAAAATTCAAAATCGAGCAAAGGAGAATGATCAACGACGCAGTTATGGCTCAAAAGCATCTCGTGCAAAAGATTTTTTGGATTTCTTCTTCTTTCTTCTTCTCGGTTCTTTGGGGGGAGAAAAAAAAGTCTTGAAATACCTCACGAGTGTCGAGTGACCTTCTGGGTCTCTTCAAACGTCGCAGAGCGCATTTCAGACCCAAAAAATAAGAAAGTGTGCGCTTAGCTCAGTGACAGGAGAGTCACGGAAATACACGAGAAGCACAAAGTGGGTCTGACAACAATCCCGACTTCTGAGCAAATCTCTCTTTTCTGCCCCTTTAATATTCTCTCAATAAAACGCTGCAGAGGAGTCGCGTAGTCGAAGGGTTTTTGATCAAAAATGATCTTCATTTTGCTTCATTATCACCATCGAATACTAATTATGTGATCGTGAAAACACATGGTGCGGCTGTGTTGAGTTCTTATTTTCCTATGATCCAAAGAAAGCTGTTCTGACAGCTGGCTAAGTCGAGGAATCCAAGCGCTGTTTGTCATGTCGACATCTGTGATCTCGGGAAACAAACTTATTGTGGTGACATCACACGTTTTTTATCTGGTTTCCCATGCAAGAGAACAGAACGATCCTTATCATTAGCCCTCTCCCTCCCTCGTATACCCTTCACCCAGTTTCCCCCCCACCCCCCACCCCCCCCCCC